>JAQMYL010000037.1:11890136-11912616 GCA_030014365.1 Clarias pachynema | reverse complement strand
GGAACGAATTATGCTCGTAATCCGAGGTTCCACTGTAGTAATATAGATAGATAAAGCACAAAGAGCATAAAGATTGGACTTTGGAGCAATTGTAAAAGATCATGTGGCGTGATAAGTTCAGACTGCCCCTATCCTAAAGTGATGGGTGCGTCAGTTTTATGATCTGTGGTTGCTTCTGTTATTCAGGTCTAGGCTCAGCAGCATTATGTGGCAATAAAATGAAGTCAGCTGATGACCTGAATCTACTGAATATTCCTGGACAGTAATGCCAAGATTTATCGGGTTCAAACGTAAAGAGTGGATCTGAGATCATAGGATTCATGTGAATAATTTTCACACATTGGCGCCCACACTTATATTTAATATCATCAATACAAGATGTTATTGGTTGGGACCAGCACTGCATCAAGTGGCTAGGGTGCCGTTATCTGTTCCGTTAAACCACCACTACCAGTCAACATGTTTGACAGAACTTCTAATTCCATGGTCTTTCCTGGTTTTCTTTCTTTCTAAATTGTAAAACAATGCTAAAGATGTCAAAAAAATATGTAATAATCTCCTTCGAACAGTTGATATTGAGATGTTACTGCTCTTTATGCTATGTAAAGCCTTCATAATGGCTCTAATCTGAGGTGCTGTTAATTGATCATTTTTGAGGCTGGTAACTCAAAATTATGGCTTAGCATTGTCGCTTCCAGGTTTAGGGTTCAATTCCCGTTTTTAGAATTTAGAAAATCGATCACAAAACATAAACCATTTTTGACTGGTACTGTTATTCCCTGTGTAGGTTGTTACTCAAGAAAAAATAACTTATTAGAAGGAGCATGTAATTATATAATATAAACCTATGATTTGCCACATAGGCTGTAATTACAAATGTCTGGTCAGTCAAATGAAATATTTAACAGTGCTGTGGTGTAATGATTTGGTTATTTAATATTGTTATGAAAAATTGTTGACTGTGTATTTGGAGCAACCGGTTATCGTGTCTGCAGCGTATGTTTGGGTGCTTCCTGTTCTCAGGACGTGGACTACAGACAACATAGTGATCCCGAACAGAGATTCCCTTTCATTCATCTCTATGAGTAGCCATTTCATTTTAAAAAGTGAATACGTGTGTGTGTGTGTGTGTGTGTGTGTGTGTGTGTGTGTGTGTGTGTGTGTGTCACTATCACCAGAGTAGAGAAAAAATCCATATTTTCTCTATTTTCCCGCCACCCCTTACAGATAAAGCACTCTAGTGGGTTTGCTTTTTGTGGAGCCTTAAATAATATATGTATGCATAGGGGGAAGAACAAACACCTTCCATATGAAAGTATCTCAGTGTTGGGTGCCATTTCAGCGCTGATAAACCCTACACCAAATCCTGCAGCTTACCCACTCAAAACACCTAATTACACACAACAGCACATCGTGCGGACCATGCAACATGACCGATTAGTTCTGGATGCGCTACCACACACACACACACACACACTATTATTATTGATCCCCACTGTGGGTTTGCATACCTTTGAATAGGCTGACTTATTTTTACCAAAGCAAAAGTGTATCTTTCATTCATTTGTCCTTAGAAATCAGTGGGGCCTGTGCTTTATCAGAGTTTAATACTATGAATCTGGCCACGCTGAGTCAATAAGAACAAAATAGTCATCTAGTAATAACAAAATCCTCCTACTCTAGCAACTCTCAGTACCAGTTACGGGCTGATCAGATGGTGAGTCTAGATGAACAGTCAATGAATGCAAACACGGTTATCTCACATACAAACAAATGAAGCTGTGCTGCCTCTCCCTACTCTAAGTCTAGACTTCCCATGGCGCACACAGTCACAAATGCTGAATGGAGGTCTTTGCTGTGGAATACGCACACTAAAGAGATAGCAACAGTGCCCCCCGTAGGTATGCTTGGAACTTGCATCGAGGAAACAGTCATCAGGCACTATCACAGTCATTATCACACCACAGCAGGGAAGGATTTCATGTCAGGACAAAATAGTTATGTGGCTCCAGGAGTCAAGCTGTGAAAGGACGTGAGAAACTTTTGTGTCAGATCGTGTCAGTATATGTATCTATCTATAGTACACTCCCCAATCACTTTAATAGGAACACCTGTACACATACTCATTTATGCAAATATTTAATTAGCCAATCATATGGCAGCAGCACAGTGCATAAAATCATCATGCAGATACAGGTCATTTAATGTTCACATAAGAACGAGGGAAAAATTTGATTCCTGTGACTTTAACTGTCATTGTTGGCACTAGATGGATTGGATCAAAGATTACAGGACGTATACAGTAACTCAAATAATCATCTTTGCAGCTGCGGTGATCAGAAATGCATCTCACACATAAACATCTCAACATGCATTAAACATTGAACACTGAGGTGAATGGGCTACAAGAGCAGGAGAACACATCAGGAACAGGAATCAAAGGCCATCGTGGGCAAAGACTCACCCAAACGAAACCATTGAAATATTTTCCGTCTTGGCAGCTAGAGACAATCAGTGCATTTCCCCAACCTCTCTTATGAATAAGATGTTCCCTCCCACAGAACTGTCACTTACTTAATGATTTTTTGTTGTTTTTTTATTACACCAATCTGCAGTTTTTGGAAAATTCAAACCGCTCTGGTTCTTCACCGGTATCTCCATGATTTTATGCAATGTGTTAAGTTTAAAGACTATATACTATACAGAACAAGTATAAGTTACCCTGTTAACTCAGCACTAACTGGTTCAAACAAATGGTTTTATTGCAATTCAGTATCCAGTGGTTTCAGTGGGGTTGTGCAAAAGTCTTCAGCCACCACGCACTTCTTCATATTCTGATTCTAAACAGCCAGACTTTCTGGCATTTTTACTGTAATCTTGAGGAATAGTTCTCCAGGCTTTCTGAAGGACTTTTGTCTGTCATTTTCAGTCCAGTCCCTGTATCTCACCAGTTTCAGAATAATGTTTTCTGTTTGTTAAGCCTCCCAGTGACCTATGAATTATTATAGAGTAAAAAAAATAATAAATAAATAACAGGTGAGGAACAGGTGCAGATGATGATAGATGATCAGTGATTAGTATACTGGTGATGCTTGATGCTGAGTGGTTGGAACAGACGAGAGGGGAAATGAGGTTGCTGCTGAGGTTTTTATATTAACAACCAATTTTTAAATCGTATCTTCAGGTACTAAAACATTTGTTCCAATTTTTTTAATTTAAACTACATCGTTTAATTTAATTTTTAACATCAATTTTTCCGAAGCTAGTAGTCTGAAAAGCGTATGAAAGAAATGAGGCGCTCTATGGCCCATTGCTGGAGGTTGAGACTAACTCTGTCATGCTTCAGCAAAAGGGAATTTACACTTTTACACTATAATATTCAATACAAGCGGAAATATAACTCAAATTCTTTAAACGAAGTCTTTAAAGCCACCTTTTATTCACTATAAGACACAAGCTAAGTGCAGAATGAAGAGACCAAGAAGCAGTAAATCTGATCTAGGCAAGACTTTTAAAGCCACTGATAATCTGATCAAAAAGAATCTTGGAGGGCTGAAATGTAATTAATCCACAAACAGGGAAATAAGTCCAAGCTCCCTCCATCACACAACTGAGCCACCGGCACGCCACTGAAGTTTTAAATCCCCTTTTCTACCAAGACAACCGCCTTTACGCTTTTAATCTACTCCGAGTACAGAGGAACCATATCTTGAAGGAAAGAAAAAATCCATTAGAGTGACATTTAGCAGCATTTCCCTTTTTTAATCCCTCCGTGGCACACATGGTGCACCTCCCTGTGACCCATTGTACGCTTAATTAATATCAGATTAAAACTTGAGGGATTAATTGTGGTTCAATTGTAAATTTTGTTATTTTGGTCAAAGAAAATTGAAAATGTTGCATTTGCTCTGGATTATCGATGAGGAATTGTTAAAGTTTCAAGCAGTTTGAACGTTTCTTAGTATCGGAGTTGGAGTTTTTAAGTGGCTTCGTATAAAGTTTTAACGATGACACCACCTCAACACCGACGTTGACAGCCATCTGCTGTTACATTTTATTTCAAGAGCGCCAGTCTGAGAAGAGGAAGAAAGATTGCGTATTATGTGAGCGGACTGCTGAGCTGGAGCGCAGGGGTCACATGTTATCATGTTTGCTTCAACTCCAGCTGACTGCTGCCACAACTACTTTCTTCCAATCAGGATGATCCTAATTAGATCAAACACTCTTTCGTCCTGCTCTCTCAATCGTTCATTTTCTTCACGTTTTAGATCTGAGGCAGATGTCGGCTCGGCACTTCCCTCCTCTGTTCTTCTCCTGGTAGAGGAGGTGTGCAAGCATGTGCGAGTGAGTCTGTGTGAGTCTGTGCGTGTTGGATTATCTGTTTCTCGCCTGACTTCATTGCATCTAGGAGAAGTGAGGTGAATTGATTTGGTTATGTATTTTTATGTTTCTCACTTTTTTTGCCTAAGGAGAAAGAATTACCTGGTGTGTCTCTGGGCCTTCGTGCGTGAATAAAAGGTGCAGGAGTCTCATTACATTTGCAGAAGGCATTTTTGAAATAGAGGAGATTGTCTCTGTGCTTCTGAGCAGTGTTCAATTTTTATTTCCCTTTCAGATTCACTTAGGTCCAAAATACAAAAGTGGCTAGATGGGGGGGAGAAAACACACATAAAATGAGGGGGGAAATCAATAGTTCTTCCTATTAAATATTCCCCCCATCAGATCTGGCACTCTTCGATCGGTCTAGCATTGCTTAGGCCTACAGGCCAATTCATTCCTGAACGTCTCACAAAATTACAGCTTGCATTCTTCAAAACCGGTCCTTAATCTCATTTTGTGAATGCAGCCCAGGAGAAAAACAAGAACGAGAGACAGAGATTGGAAGACGGAGAGAGAAATAATAATAATGAAGCTAGTGGAAGATCCGGGAAGTCTACCCTCAGTATTACTTTTGTATTCATTTGTCAGCCAAGTATTCAGTACCAGAGATCTTTTTTTTGTTAGGTGTAGCATTATCATGTTGTTAAAGGAAATAGATGGGATGTCCATATGGGATAGGACTACAGTATATTGTTTAATACTAATTTTATTATTTTTAAAAATGATTTCACAGTAGAAATAAGCTCAATTATTCCATATGAGACTCGTAACCAAAGGTCACACATTTTTCTTTCATTTCATGTTACTTATAGTATGATGCTCCTTTTTACTTACGCCGGCGTTCATTTGTTTGCTTCAATTTTATGAATACCATATGCAGGAAGATAAAAATACTAGCCAGTCCGCAGGAATATGGCACAGTTTCAGACACACACAGAGGTAAAGCAAAAAAAAAAATAATCCCAACAGGTCACTTACTCTCCTTCTTTCAGTAACTGATGCCCACTGGCCATGAAGCAGGAATACACACCAAATGGGACCCTGAAATGGTACACTCATTTTCACCTGCAGAAAGTTTATCTTAGCCAATCCACCCACTGAAGGTGAGAGGTGGGAGGAAACCTGGAGACCCTGGTGGAGAACCATGTGGACATAGGGAGAACATGCAGAACACCCACACAGACTTCAGAATAGCACCTGATAGGACCCAGATGCACCTACAGTACAGTACATGTTGCACCATACTGTAGCACCACCACTTTAAAAACTCAACTTTAAATGTTTTTTTTTTTTTTTAAATAAATTCAGCAATTTTGTTTAAATGGGAACAAGCCATATTTCTACACAACAGCCCTCCCACCACCTGAGCCAACAAACACACCCATACACACACAGAAAGTGGGAGAGAGACAAAACTTCAATAATGCAATGACATGTTTACATCAACTGTCTAAAGAAAGAGCATCAGAAGTTTAAAAACATTTGAAGTCTTACCATCTTCACTGGTTTTTAATCATAACTTCAAAGTGTTATGTCTTTGATTCCCTTTTGATCTTTGATAAATTCAGTTCTTCTTAAAACGCCCACTGTTTATTCTTTATTCTCACGCTCTCTCTCTCTCTCTCTCTCTCTCTCTCTCAGGCTTGTAAAGCTCAGTCTGTCTGTTGCCCTCTTACAACACTGATGAGCATCTCCCAGTCCGTGCCCCCCATCAAACCAAGACCGAGGCAACTGACAAGGACCTTTCACCACATTTCAGAAGACACCTTTAACTTCAGACCTCCAATTTATTTTTATTTTTTTGTCCAGCACCATCATAATTTACCCATCTCCAGTCCCTCTCCCTATCTCCCCCTATCTCTCCCTCTCCTGCTTCATCTTTCTCCCTCATACTACTGGACACTGTCATGGATGCTACTGCCTGAATGAACTCTCACTGGATAAGGATGTACCGGATGGGGGGAAAGCAATTAGACTTTCTGATGTATTTTATTTGTCTCTGGTTAAAGAGTACTGTACGACTTTGTTTACTAATGTAAGGCGAGGACGTAAGGCGTGTTTAGTTTGCCGTGACTGTGGTTTCTTAGGGCAAGGTGGTAGCCAAAAGCCTACAAGTCAAATCTCTTAAGTCTTTATTTTTTTGTTTTGGTTTTTATTGCATTAGTTGTTATGGAGTGGAATATATCTTTATAGTAATGATGTGAAATGGTGGGGGGGTACGCTATATATATATATTTTATTTTTTACCATTGTACAATTTTATTGATTAACTTATGTAATTTGACTGCAGTCAATTACCCCTCCCAAATAAAAGACAAAAAACTGTATCTTTTGCATATTAGACACTGTTTTCAGTGCTGTTGATGTATTTCCTCTTTTTTTCGTGTATTAACTCCAGTTGTATGTTTTTTTTCTTTGTTTGTTTTTTTTTTTGTTTTTTTTTGTTTTTTTTTGTCCCCAAGACATTTTAGTTGAATCTGGAGTCCTAAACTGGTTTGCAGACGGGTTATCTGTCTAACCAGTGTTTTCACAGCTCTGTTGGTATGACACTTGTCTCGGCGTCCCCTCTTCACCTGCAAGGGGAAGCAAATGCAAAAAAAGCAAAGGGAGGAAAAAAAAGGCTGTCGGTCTGTTCGGTTTGTATTTTGCTCTTGTGAGAAGTGGATCAAAAGAAAAAAAAAGAACGAAAAAAAGAAAATGTTTGTGGATTTGTGGGAAAGAACCCTTAAGTCCTTATAAAACAAAGTAAACAATGACGTTATGAATGAGTTATGTGTGTCTTTTGCACTAATTTAATAAAGCCGTTACTGTATTTCCCACCACCTTGGATTTTTATTATTATTATTATTATTATTAGCATTATTATTATTATTATAAAAGTCAGCTTAAGGTATCTGTTTAGAGCAAGTACTTCCTTTCTAAACCAACAGCATGAAATATGAGTATGCTCACATAGTAAATGGATCCTAATGGTGAGCTAATAGGTTGAAAATGAAAAGATTCCACAGGGAGAGCCATCACAGCATCGTAGAACAAATACGATTTCACGTTGATGTGCCAGGCCTCTGAATGAAGCTCAGCTCTCTGATCAGTCCTTGTCATGTTGAAAGAGTCACCGTGAAGCACTTACACACAGAACTGCAACATCAACACACTACACATATGGGACACAGTGGGAGGACGGTGTCCAGAATACGCACATTGTCATGAACATGTTGTACCTCAAGGTTTCACAATGTTGCTAAAATGCACCTGGAATTCCAGATCAAATGAATTGTAATATTACAAGAATACTTTTCACTGCAATGAAATTACAGCTCGCTTTCAGAGCCACTGCTGCTCGAGAATCAGTTTTGCCAGCCCTGGAATGGAACCAGGAACATGAAATAAAAGCCTGCCATGCTCTGGTCCCTTAACCCACCAAGCTATTACTACACCTGTGTAATGCTTAAAATATGAGACAAACCATCAATCTGTCTCCCATTAATACTTTTTGTTTTTCACAGTTCTCTCCTCTTTACAAAAGCAGACTCATTGTGAATTCACCCTCATTTTGTGCTCCATCAATCCTTAATCACACTATGTAAATAATAGAGCCAGAGCCTTTTTCAGCTAAATTTATACAGTCTCAAGCCTGTCCTGGAAATTATTCTCCATGGGAGCGCAAAGCACACAGCATTTCTGTATGGGAACAGTGGCAAGCTGACTTTAAATCAATAAATGATCATGGTGCATCATTAGGATCACAGTAATGAAACATAATTGGAACATGGCTTTGATTCTGATCACTGCAGGGAGTGGAAAAAAAAGAGAGCTTTATGAAATGTTCATGCTCAGATCTGCTCTGAGGCTAAAGGGATGGCTGTAGCATTATTCCTTTTCAGATCTGTTCCTGGCTGATGCACAGAAATTTAGGACTTTGCACTAGATGTGACAGCATCATGTGGTCAGCTCTTTATAAGTCCTTATGGGATTGTTATGTGTATTTTATTATATGCTTAGCTAGAATATGTTCCATGCAAATGATATTCATTATAGCTCTATTCCGTACCAGGCAAACCGGAAGCATAGAAGGTATTGTGGTAACCCATACTATTACCATGATTCACATTTTAATTTCTTATTATACAGCCATTAGTTCTGACCAAGTAATCTGATTGGATAAGAGCCATTCCATGAGTGCTGATATAGAGTATAACAGCATTAGGGACGTTATATCACTATGTGTATTCTTCCACATACTGTACAGTAACAGGTGTTCTAATGCTTATGGACTCCTGTACAAGGGCTTTGTAACCCCTACCTGGTGCACTCAATTCAGCTGGTGCACACCCTTGCAGCTTTACAGAATCAAAAAGAAAATTAGCGAAATGAGCATGAAATTTGTGAGAAAATATGAATGAATCAAAATTCAAAATCAAAATATTAGATTGTCCCTGATAAGTGATGCATTAGCTTTTCTGTACATTTTACACTATTTGGGATTTAACCCCAGAAGATCTTATTACAGTATCTGAGGCTATTCTAAAGCATTATACATTTAACAAGTTTAAACAATGAAATTTATCTCTAGAGCAGATCTTTTACTTTAGCTGAGTTCAGTTAAAATTAGTTGGATTTATATGCACATTTAAAAATAGATATTCACAACAATCCAAGTATACTGTATATACTGTATATGGTAGGAAAGGTTTTGTCTGCACATTGGTCAGAAGCCGCTCTTTCAATGATATCAATGTTTCATACACTGGAGGACCCAAAACCAGTCTCGGAAAAAAAATTCTGTCTGCATGTCTGTATGTCTGCTCACCCAGATTTTGTCACAGCATCACACAAAACTGGCTGGACAGAATTTTATTAAACTTTTGCAGTACTTAGATATTTGCCTGCCATGCGTCATACTGTGGGCGCATCTTAATCTTGACCGCTGGACAGAATATTTTAAAACTTTGCAGTACTTGCATATCTGCCTAAAGTTTAACCTGCACCATAAGTAAAATCAAAATGTTGAGTAAAAGCAATGCTATGAACAGTAACTGTATGTGGAGGATTTAATAATCTACTTAATCTAAAATAAGCTTCTAATAAGCTGCTTGCTCAATGCAAACAAACACCTGCACCAATAGATATTAAAAAACTGAAACTGAATATTTTTACTGGGATTAGTTAATATTTTCACCGCTGAAATAACAGCTGAAGTAGTATAAGTGAATTTTAATGGGCTGGAGTCTATTTAAGACAAAACCTAATCTTTATCCGATCTACTTTATTAATTTCTCTTCTGTGATTCACTCTCCGATTACCCAATAGGGTGTGTACAAGTACGGCATAAACAAGGAATAAGATACTTAGATTAGGTTAAGCAGAGAGTTCTGCCATACAGAAAGACAGACAGACATGTCACCTGAAATCTGATTACATTAAAGCTGATCAGCTTATTTTTAGCTTAAAACTTCAACAAAAAAAAAAAAAAGGTGCAACAGTCAAACTCAGATCTGTGTACACAACTGTGGGTGGTTCTGCAGGATCCTCAGTAAAAATCAAAAATTAATAGCTAATTTTCTTATAGAACTGCAGAACATGTTTACCTGAGACTGAAGGGCCCTCAAAGCATTGTCGCACCAAGTACTACTGACAGTATGTTTCCATAATGACTGTTTACTGGGCTTTATAGGGTTATTCTTTTAAGGTATCCTTGTTCTAGGCGGCATGGTGGCTTTGGGGTTAGCACTGTTGCCTTGCACTTCCAGGGTCCGGGTTGGATTCCCAGCCAGGTTAGATTTCTGCCTCTGTGTGCATGTTTTCCCCGTGCTGGTGGGTTTCCTCCGGGTACTCCATTTTCCTCCCACAATCCAAAGACATGCAGATGGGCTAATTGGCATTGCCAACGGATTGGTGCACTTTCCAGGGTGTACACCTCGTGCCCTAAGTCTCCTGGAATAGGCTTCAGGCACCCTTCGACCCTGTACACAGGATAAAGCGGTATAGACGATAACGAGATCCTTTCATTGTTCTACAGCATTTAATTGCATGTTCCTGACTTTTGCACCATACTGTGTATTTCATATGATAAATATTCAGCAGGTCCAGGTCAATTAGATATAATGTAGTTGCAGAATATTTATTTGAACAGTATATGATTTAACATGAATAACAGAAAAATCATCTGGAATTTCAAGGTTAGATCAATTTTCATCTTCCACTTTTATTATTTTTTCAACAGTTTGCTCCGCCATGCTTTTCAAGTCCTCTGTCATTCTGATTCAGGGATCAGATTTAGGATACAATTCAAGGATGTCTTTAAATCTTGCTAAAGTAGAGCCTACAATACCAAATAGGACAGCTTACATATATTAAAGTAGTGTGCAAATACCGCCCTAAAATACTGTCTACCTAGGGACCAACATTCTGATTAGAATGCAGTGCACATGGCTTTGACCCTGTTCTGCAGTTTTATATTGTGTAGTACTGTATGTACTCCTTGCGCATGTTCTTATCTGCTTAGTTCCAGTTTGTAACTGGGAAGTGATGTGCACTTCGCCGTCATCAAGGACACTGTTACTTTTCAGTCCACTGATTTGTAGCGAGGAGGAATCGCCGTCCCTCTATCCCTCTTTCATAGGTGACTTAGTGCAGCTTTATCTCCCCTGGGCTGTGAAATCCTCTGTGAGCACCAACCCTTAAGATGATAGAAAGAGTCAAGTCTCTCTCATTACTGACCGATCTACTCTGTGTTTAACAGACACACATACGCCTGAAAAATCCACTCCCGACCTACATTGCCTGACTTTTTCATTTTTTTGCCTTTTCTATATATTCAGGTTATTGTGAACATGTGTATTTTTTGCCTATTGTGAAATATGGGATGGAAGCAAAAGTAGGATTGTTTCCCTCACTGGCTTTCTGTCTTACAAATGAAAAAAAAGAAGGAAATTCAATCACCCTGTGTTTTTGTAATCACTAAAAGAGACAGACTGCATTAGAAAGGTGACATCACCAAGTGCCACCGATCAGTCTAAGGAGTGTGTGAGTGTGTATGTGTGTGTGTGTGTGTGTGTGTGTGTGCTTGCATGTGTGTGAGTGTGTGCATCTAGCATGACTGACTGAGTACATACCCTGTCCACATCTGTCTCACTCTGCGGGCAACAAGTTAATAAAAAGCAGTTCATCTCTGGACATAAAAAAAAATGAACATACTGTAGGACTCATGATTGCTCACGTCTGTCAGCTGCTTCTGTCTTTCTCGATTCTTTTTTTTTTCTCTCTTAGCCCTGAAAGATGGTAGTAGCTGTACTTTATTTTTTACAGTGGTAGAATGACACTATTGTACAGTTTTGTTCACACTATTAGAACATTATAAGAAACAGATTTAGAATCTGGCTGTCCACATTTCCACATCCTATAAACCTTGCAGCAATGGTTTCCCATTTTAGAGAAGGCGCCAAGTACTCAATGACCACATTATTAGGAACACGTCTAAAAATGCATGAACGATACAACTCTCGTGTGGTTGTTGATTCCCCAACAAGATTATTTGAGTAATTCATGAGGATAGATTTTACACACAAAAAAAAAACAGTAAGCAACAGTTTTGTGAGTTAGAAATGTAAGAGAGGTTGGAGGAGAATGATCAAACTACTTTGAGCTGACATTATACTATGGTAACTAAAATAACCACTTTTTTTTTTTTTTTTTTTCTTTTTCAAGTGATTAGTAAAAACGCATCTCGGAATGCACAGCACATGGAACTTAGTAGATGGGATTTAACAGTAACAACAGATTTGTTTAGGAATCTGTGGTCACTGGACAGTTCCAGTATTTACAGGTGATCCATCAGTATATCTTAACAACGAGGGAGATACAACTTATGAATCTCACACATACACACAAGCCTCTAGTTTTCAAGCATTTTTAAAGAATATTGTTGTGACTAATTTTAGTGTTTGCAGGTAATTAATTGAGTGTGTCAGAACGTGATGTCATTTTTCATGAATGCCTTCAATGGAACAATGGAACCCTATATTTATTTTCTTTTCAATTTTTTTTTTTTTTTTCGTTTTTGGGAAGCTGCTTTGAGCCAATGACCATTGATACAAATACAGATTTGAATAAGAACTAAATTTTACAAAGCTTGACAGAAATGTTCCCAGGGCAGCTGGTTGAGGCAATAATTCATGCACGTAGACGATGTTTACTTTCATGTGGCTGTGATCAAGAGATCAAATATGCAGTAAAACAAGGAACAAACAATCAAATGTCTTGATTATTTAATACTCATTTAGGGTTGAGATGGTTTAATCAAGGCTACGTTTTGAATTTTTCTTTAGTCAGATGGAATTTGGATGTCAGTTTATGCTCATAATTACAGTACAGGTGACTTTTATGACTCTCATGTGGACTGGTCTGTCCTCTGAAACAGCACTCATGCATTCAATAATATCTCTTTGTTCAAGCTACCTCTGTTAAATCATGTCATACAGCATTTATGTGGTCACTTTTAGCAAAAACATCCCAGGGGTTTTGTTCTGGAGGACAGCAAGAAGTTAGTCAGCTGTTTTCGTTGAAGCCCAGAAAAAGAACGAAAGAAAGCCAGACACCTTACTGTAGGTGTCTTAGCAGCTATTGCTAGCACTGCTATAAAATCCCTGTGCTGCTGGTGCTGACTGATAACGTCAGCACTCTACGCATGCCCAGACGCAAAGAAAATCACATGAATTCCAATCACAGTTTTGTGATGTAGAAAACTTTATCTCTCTCCCTCTGTCCCCATTTGGACTTTTTCTATCACTAGTAGCAATAAGCATGTGCCTGCAGACCTTAAGCTTTTATCTGTCTCTGCTCTCGTACATTTATACGCTCCTGCCCTCTATCTGGACCTCAGAGTCGCCATAATCCTGATCCGATGATGCAGAAGCATTGGAATGGGCACTAACTGACACCTGAGCTTGGACTCCAAGAGAACATTTCATTGAATCTAAGACAGGCAAGAAAAGAAAGACAAAGATGACTCCACACCTGTTAGCATATAGCAAGTAAAATTCCATTCTCACCCGAGAATGTGTTAGCTGGGACTTTCTTTCGAACAATGTTTTAAAAAAAGAAAATGGTTAAAAAAAAAAAAAAGTGTGTTCATGTAGGCACCATGTTCTGTAGCTCAGCCTGGGTGTTTCTTCTAACTCAGGCAAGTGTAGACATGGTCCTCCATCTCCCTGTGTCAGCCCACTCCCACACACACACACACACACACACACAGACAAACACACACACACGAGCTGGATGTAATTATGGAGAAAGGGAGTGCGTCAACACTTTTGTATTATGTGGAGTACAGGATGCTGCGGTGGAACGGCGCAGGCTCATGAATAATTGATGACGGGCGTCTCATTATCTACTTGCCTGGGAAGAGAGAGCTAGCCAATCAGCAAACCACCAGGATAGAGTCTACCACATTTCCGCTACAATTACCTACACACTGACATACCAAGGCACATTTTCACGTATGGTGTTACTATATTTTGGTGCGACTCACTTTAACCAGATGCACATACTGACCGTCAGTCATGCCGACAAGAACAAAGACCATAACAAACAAGATCACATCATTAATAAATAGCAACACTCACACACACACTGACGCGCGCACGGACACACACACACACACACACACACACACACACACACACAAACATATTATCGTATCAGTAGTGCTGAGGAGATTAAACCAACTGCAAAGATTTAATTAGATGTCTGTGTATGTCTGCTTCCTAGGCACCTATATAAAAAACCTACAGTATATATAACCTATATACCCATATAATCTATATAAATAAATAAATAATTGTCTGTACTTTTCTTAGAACGCGCTCTTTCAGTGATATCTTTATATTTCTTACATTGGAGGACCAGAAACATTTCTGTCTGTATATTGGAATGTCCATATGTCTGTCTGTCCGTCTGTCTGTCTGTCTGTCTGCATGTCTGTATATCTGTATGTGTGTCCAGCTGATTTTTTCACAGCATCACGCAAAACTGGCTGGACAGATTTTTTAATGAAATTTTGACAGTCCTTCGGTATTTGCCTGAGGTTAAATCTAAATGAAATCAATATGTTGAGGAGTTTTTTAGCAGTTTTGTGCCAGATTACCTCACAGCGGTCATCACTTTTTGGACCAAATACAGTCCTTTTGCCCTCGGCGTGGGCGTGGCTGTACACGTCACTCAACTGAGCCAATCAACAGAGCCAAAGTTGCAATATGTCTAGATTTCTGAAAAGATGCTTTGTTAAATGTCTAATGAACCATGGATTGAAACGAGAGTCTAACTGATAAAGCACAGACAAATTCCCAGGAACATTACTGGATGGACATAGAAATCATTAGACCTACATGGATGGGATTAGTGTGTCCATAATACCATTTTATCATCTTTCTATTTAATATATATAGTGTTATAAATAAATAAAAAAGCTTCTGCAATATCATTCTTTTTTCTTTTTCTTTTTTTTTTACACAATAAATGTTGCATGGTGACATTGTGGTTAGCTCAACTTTGTACTGGATATTAAGAGTCAGAAGATTTTCTTGATAACTGCAGTTATTATTACCGTATATGAACACTTTGAGCACTTGTAATGATCTGGTGCAATCATGTTCCTTTTTATGTGATTTGTAAAGTGCTAAAAAAAAATCCTTCTGAACGACTAAATACAGGAAGTTGAAGTGGTGAAAAACACAGCAAAATCACCAAATCACCACAAAATAGAAAAAGAAAAGAAACGAAGGAATTTTCTCAACCGGGAGGAAGAAAAACACTCAATAATTGATTCAGACAGAAAATAAAATTACACTGGAACAAATCATTAAACGATCCCAAGTTCCCATTTAAACTAAATGTTATCTGAATACGGCTTTTTTCAGAATATGACAAAAACAAAAGCCACAAACCATTTGCAGTCTCAGATTTATATACAACAAAAACATATACTATGTCAACTTTTTCAGCTAAAATTCAAGCATACCTTTCAAAAAGGGATGTACAACAATGGAACACGTCTTTGTAGCTGTTTCTATAGTAACAATGCTTATCAGACTAAAGGTTTGTTATAAAGAAATGGAAGTTTTTTTTATGAAGAAATCACAACCCAAAACCTTTTATAAACAAAAGAATTAACCATACTTTTCCTTATTGAACGTACTCAAAATAAAGGTTACAGCTCCCTAGATGATAACATTTTACGTACAAATAAAGTGCAAAGTTTTTTGACTTGGTCAAAATAATGGTAACACACTTTCAAACACACGGCTGCAAAGAACGCGGTTGCCAGCAAAAACTCAGTGATGCAAAGGAGAAGCACGAAGCACGAAGATAGTCTTTTTGGAAATGTTTTAAAAGACTTTTATATATATGGTTCTGCATGCTATGGAATAGGGAGTGTATGTATAGGCTGAAGAATGTAGCTAATCCACAGAAAGCTGTATGAAAATCACAGATTTGTCTGTTATATAAAGTATCGCATTTATCTTTTTCTCAGAACGTGACTCATCTACCCATATACTGTAAACACATCCTCTCCTTTTCAAAGCCTTTGTGTTCTTTTTGTGCCAGTAATTTCATCTTTCCCAGTCTACATCAAGTCCAGTGTTAATAATAATAATAATAATAATAATAATATAAAAAAATATAGCAAATTATTTTTAAAAAGCGCATTATAAAAAATGGATCGTAACAATTTTTCCCACGATGCATTTGATTAAAATGTATTTACTTAAAAGTGTAGATGCGGTCTAAACACTAAGAGGTGCTTACAAGAGTAGCTCTAAATTGATTTAGGTGTGAACAGTGCCTTGTGTTTAGACTGCCATTCCCATTCATGGTATACAGTATTACTCCCCTGTGCACCTGTGGTCCCTGGAAAGGCTTCAAATCTACCGCAGCCCTGACCACGAGAAAAAGGGTACTGAAGACAAATTAATTAATTAATTGATTATTTGCTGTGATCACAATCACAAGATAATTCAACAAGTAAGCATTGCATAAGCATTTTCAAGAACTATTACTAGGTCCAGCTGCTACTCTGTCTGCTCTGATATCCATTAATTAAGCCAATGAGGTCACTGTTCCTAGCTATATTGTATGAATACACAATATTATTAATCACTAATATTCAGTACTAAAATAAACTTAAAAGTCCTGATTCTATTAATGCTTGATTTAAGATGTCTCTTTGTTACTGAGTAAATGAATGAAAAGAAAAGAAAAGAAAAAAAAGCTTTTGATAACAGTAGAACAAAGTGATAATTCACTTTTGGTATGAATCCATTGAAACTGTTTCTAAGCAGGAAGCTGTTCTCTCAGCAGGGATGAGAGTCGATTGAATAACTTCTCCACCCATTATCTCCATTCATATTAGTGAGGTAATCAAAGTTATCTGCTAAAACGTGCTGTGGGCTGCAATCTCACAAATCCATGGCTGCATTAACAGGTCTTTATCTATTTGAAATTTAAATTGAACAAATCTCCTTATTGATCTCTATCGTCCATATCTTTCTTATCTCTGGCTTTTACTCAAGTTTGTCTTGCAGGTTTTCATAGACACTACAGCTCAGTGGAGCATGGGGCTCATTTATACTTACTGATGTGCCACCTGGACTTTATTTGTTTGAGCACTGCAAGTTTTCTTTAAGTCTCCTGTGCAATTACTACTACAACAAGTACAATATAGTGCTGCTAATACTGTTACACGTAACATCACTGCCACTATTACCAACACTGATTCCACAACTACCCAGCAGAACATTTCCATTGTATTCAGAGTGCAGCCAAGTTATTTGGATGACCGTGTGTCTTTGGTTGTATTTGTAAGTCAGAACATCATTTGCATATCAACGCTGGTGAATTAACAATGGAGCAATGTTGGGTTCTCAACAGGAATGCTCCACTGCCTGGCCAGAAAAATCTGTTTTAGATGTCAAATTATTGGACTGCATCAAGCAAAGCAATAAAATTACTGAAATTGATTTAAGAACTGTCCAACACATTATTAAAAACTGGAAGCAGAGTGCTGAACTGTCAGCTTAGTGGAAAAAAATGTAGTTGGAAACCAAACATGAATGACCGTGATTGGAGATCACTTTAACACTCTGTGAAGTTGCACCATAAAAAATCAACAATAGAAATCACAGCTATGTTTAATAGTGAACGTAAGAGCATTTCCACACACACACACACACAATGTGATTGGAGCTAAACTGTTGTGTGGCAGTGAAATTAATTTTAAAAATGCTTCAGTTTGCTAGGAAGTGGAGATTGGACATTGGAACTATGGTAAAGGGTCATGTGGCTTAATGAGACCAGATGGACTCAATTTCAGAGTGATGCTCATGTCAGGGAAGCAGATGAAGTGAAGACCCTCAAAGTGCATACAGTAGTGCCCTCTGTATAAACCTTTTGTGGCAATGAAATCAGAGCAAAAAGTAGATGAACAAAATATTAAAGTGTGTGACTTACCTGGTGCCAGGCGATATATTTTTCCTACCAAATAATATTCAACATTTATACTGCACAATTTTTTAATTAAAAGCATATGGACTTCCCTATGGTAGTTTTCAAAGTGAGGAATATCTATACATCACATTAAAACAATATGTAATTCTATACATACAAAATTGCAGCAACATACTGTAAACCAAATGGTGACTCCTAGCAATTAAGCTACTGGATAAACTGTAGAGGACATTCTATGCTGTAGATATTTAGGTCAGTAATTAGTATATATTTATTGTATTTTAAGGTTAGTAACATTGGGAACCTACAGTACTCAGATTGCAACAACTACAATCAAATTGTGTTACAAAATACCAGAACTTTCTAAATTTGTTTACTGTAACTGCGGTTTATTTTAAGCTAAATCCCTTATAAAAGGCAGTATAAAACTTTAGAATATGATTAACATTAAAAACCACAACAAATTAACTATCACATAGACAAGGAAACGTGTCTAACGATTTGCAAAAAAAAACTTCATCATCATCATCATCATCAAAACATGTTTTCACCACATGTACATTAATTTGACATAAGTTCCAGTCACAAGCAATGCATTTGTGCCATTGTTGAACCCGATTCTTGAATCCTCTTTCAAAATCCCCTTTGTCAAAGTTGATGGTCTCCCACTGCGCTACAGAATGTTTATGGGGATAACATCACTGACAAGAGCAATGTGCACAGATGGATAAAGAAGGGGAAACCAGCATTGAAAACGCAACTACACATTGGTTTCATACACGCTACTTCAAAGAGAATAATAAACACAACATTCTGGTTTTATTTTTATTTCTCCAGCTTTTAATTGTCCATCATGAGTATACCGTTGGAATTATCTTTGAAGAAATGCATAATTGGTTGTAAATGCTGTCTATTTAATATTTACTTTAAATGCAAGAAAGCCGTCACAGGCTTATCCATAATTGGCAAGAACGTTATTGTACTTTTGACAGACATTAAAAGAAAAAAAATGTTTGCTCATAAAAAATAAAAATAAAAAGATTGTAAATATGTCCTGGAAGTATAACTGTCTCTGTGATACTTATTGCATACTGCAACTTCTGAGCAGTCACCTGCCTGAAAGATAATGATAACTCTCCAAACAGATTGGCACCTTAAGACACCATGCTTCAGCAGGAAGAATAATTTGTTTGTGATTGCGGAAGATGTGAATTCCTGGTAATGTGCATGATCGTGTGCTATCTAATCCATGCGCTGCTACCCTTACATTTATTTAGTCAGAA
The DNA here is from genome assembly GCA_030014365.1 of Clarias pachynema. NCBI lineage: Eukaryota > Metazoa > Chordata > Actinopteri > Siluriformes > Clariidae > Clarias > Clarias pachynema. Next base: position 11,893,450 of record JAQMYL010000037.1, on the reverse strand, counting down.
CGAACAAACATTCTGCCTTAATCCCCATCCTGTCCGTCTTCCTGATATCCTGGGCTGTTTATATGCTTGTTCTGGCAAATAGCACTGAGAAGATTAGCATTTTAGTGCATTCAGTGAGAATAAAGCTGAGTGAGAAAATCAAACAATGAGCTGTTCCATAAGCTCCATCCAAGCCCTGGAGAGTAGAGAGTTCTCCTCGCTAATATTGTTGTTCCTGTTAGATGGATAGGACTATTTCTGCAATGCATATTTTCCTTTAAGCCTGAGCCACAAATAAAGCTGATGAAAGGCGTTCGTTTAATTGCGCTCTATTCTTGCAGCGAATACTTACAGTCAACTCCAGAATTACTGGCACAATAAACGAGTATATAAACAATATCACGTCAGTGTATTTTTAGTTTTAACGTATGGTGAGTGTTTTTGTGTGTTTGTTTGTTTGCAGCAATATAGCCTAAAATTATTCCTATAGAAAGAAAGAAAGAAACAAAGAAAGAAACAAAGAAACAAAGAAAGTTTATTATTATTATTATTATTATTATTCTAAGCTCATGTAACGGTCTGTAATATGTCTTATTTTCTTCCCATATCTTTCTTTGTTTCTTACATACTGTACATGGCTGTCATACACATTCCAAAAACAGGCTAATACAGTAGGTTTATTACCTACACCAGGTGTGTCCTTGCCACTGGAAGAAAAAATTATATTAAGTAGACCCACTAATGCGACTGTATTATGTTGTGCATCTGAAATGAACCCTTATACACTATGTAACCAAATGCATATAGACGTATAACCACCATACTCAAATGCGATTATTTACCAATCCATTCAAAAGATGCCCCATACAGTATATTAAGACACCATACAGTGTGCCGTGTACTGTATTATGGTTCTCTAAGTGCATGATTCAGTCATTCAGTAAATGTCACTAATTAGTTCTAGCCGATTTGGCTGAAGAGTTGTGCTACTGTAAGTAACTGAAAAACAACAGTAGTTTAAAACTAGTTAGGTGATAACGGTATTCAGCTTCTAGTGTATTGGCCTGGGTCATCTCCAGACCAAAACCCAATAGAAAACTGTTGGACAGTGGTGAAGAAGGCAGTAGCAGTCAAGAACCTATTTTCAGTACATTATGTTCAAGATGAAATCACAGCCATGGATTGAGCAATTGACACCAGAGTAATGTAGAAGTGACTGTTTCTGACTGTATGCCCAAGCGGATGTGACGAGTTTTGAAGAATGATGGACTAAATACCGATTCACATTATTTTAAATAATTGAGAATGTCATTAAAACATTAAATGTAATTTTTGTTTCAATACTTTTGGCCACTATTGTACCGTAGATAGATGTTAGATTTGGACTATCCATCACTGTAAAATGTTAGTTTTCAGTAATTTCTCTGATCCTTTGAAAGTTTTTCTGATCCTTTGAGAATTTTCACAGTCTAATCTTTAATGAAACAATTAACTGGAAATTGTCCACCAATTTTTTGTTGTTGTTCTGTTACTTATTCACGAACGTTACATGCTACTGCATGCTATCAAATAAACTATGATGTGTACTGATCAGAATTATGCTATAATGCTTTATCATGCATATCAAGTTAATAATTACGTATATCATGACCATCTTTTGCTATTTCTTTTTCAACAGAGTAGCTTCAAAGGGAAATTACATGATCACGCTTTCCACATCACTGGTGATTTGTTAAAGTCCATCTGCACATCACAGACATCATTTCCTCATAAAATGTTCCAAACTATGCTATTTGGCACTATAATGCATCTCTTAGCTAAGCACAACAGGAGGTCATTAAATAAATTTCCCTTCTGCAATTGTTGCTCTTTCACTTGGCTTGGTGTGATAGCTCTGCAATATGGATTGTTTTCCGCTAACAGGCGATGAAAATAGCCTGCTCATTATTTTTAATGGGTATTTCAAATCGCTCCATTTCAGCAGCTTGCTGTATTTGGCTGGGCAGCTGCACCGCGGGACTAAAGTGTGACTGTGTTAGAGTGTGCGGTGCTGAGGGAGTTCTGCACTTCTTGCTGCTGGCCTTCTCGTTGTGCTGCAGGGCCTAATCGAGGAAGATTTTAATTTGTTTACTTTGATAAGTGACAGTGGCCCTTGATGTTGAAGGAGAAGTGAGAAAACAAGCTGGTTGAAACTTAATAGAGTTTGCGTCCGACCTTGGCCCTAGTGGCCATCGCAGACAAATTGTTATCATTTTTCAATTTAGATCAGGCAGTTAGTTAGAGTCTTTTTTTTTCCCCGTGGTGTCCCTTGATTGCCAGATTCTCAGCTGCACTGCACCTCCTAACAAATGATATTTTCCTGTGCATTTTCCATCAAGATGATTTTTAATTAAGTCTCCTCTCTGTGGTCCCCATCGAGAGTTCTAATCAAATCATGTGAGCATTCTTTCTTTCTTTGCTGGTTTGCGAAGAATTACAAGCATCTGTTTCACTCCCATGCTACAACGCCATCCTGTCAAACCGACTGTTAAAACATTGTCTGTGACGCAGCTACATATGCACCCCAAACACCTAATGCAGTTCCGTGCAATTAAACACATACCTGTGTCTATAAAATAGTAAACAGAATAGATGAATGCGTCTTTAAATGACACATCAACTGATTTGATGCAAAACACTAATAAACTGGAAGTACTGTTTAAGGGGAAATACAATAATGATCAAGACGTTCTTGAAATTTTTTAACTACAGTATGAACATTTGTGTTACTGTAAATGTACACAAGCTTGTGTTTTAATTGCAGTTATAGTTCTTTATATAAAATCCTTGATGAGACAAAACAACTCTGTCTGTTTTTCCTCTCCATCTGTCTGTGTCATTCTTTCTTTTTGTGTAACAAAGTCGGATCCAACTGATTCAATTCAATTCATCCATACATACATCTATCAATCTATAGGGTTGCAGGGGCCTGGGGGCAATCCTGGGAAACTAGGACACACCATGGATGGACAGCCAACCCACTGCAGGGCTATTCTGTTTATTATTGTATTTTGACTGTGAGAGACAACCAGAATGCACAGAGAACATGCAAACTTTACACACACATACTGAAATTCGAACATGACAACCCATAGAGATTTGAGATGACACCTATATTGAATATAATTAATTTAATCAATTAGGTAGAAATACTGGTTCATAGTAAATGTAACACACCTGAAGAAGACCATAAGAAGAATTATTAATAACTACTAAATATATTCATTCATTCATTCATCTTCTATACCGCTTTATCCTGTATTCAGGGTCGCGGGGGCCTGGAGCCTATCCCAGGA
>JAQMYL010000037.1:11870505-11883647 GCA_030014365.1 Clarias pachynema | reverse complement strand
TTTCTCATTTCCACATTTGTGTATTGTGAATGCGTTAGGGTGTGTGTGATTCACACACACACACACGCACACACACATTCATGCATGTTTATCTAGGTGGGATGGGTGTCTGTGAGCATGTGGTGGGGGATTTAGAGAGAAAAACACAGATCAATAAGCGGAACAGGACCGTTTCGCATCGACTCCCACCATGCCAACACAAGCTCGACAGAATTCTACTAGGACATGCAATCCATCATGCCCTTGCCAGAAAATACCCAAAACACACATTTTCAAACACATGAAGAGAGATTTAGTGTTTTCATGGACACTGTGTTAGAATAAAAGTGTTAAAAGATTAGAAATGGCTGCACTTGGGCTCAGTCCTGTCACACTGAAAGATAAATGAGGCTGTCAAGAGGCTGGCTTTAACTCTAATCCATATATTACACATCTCTCTGGGCTTAAGCCCTGCCATGCCTGCATACACACATCATAGCAGCGATCGATCCCATCCTGGCCTGCCAGTCCGCAGCAAATGAGATATTTCATCCTGATAAGGACTTGTAGAACTGTATCAACTTGTATCAACATCCTAACAAGTATCACACTACACCATCAAGTGAAGAGAAATACTGACGTTAAAGCCACCTGTTGATTTTAACATGTGCTAAAAAAAATTTTTTTTAAAGGCTGTTCACTGATTCAATATTGTAATGCTTATGAACAGACAGTGCATGAAAGACTCTGTGATATTAAAATCATTCAGTGTGAATGAGCTGAGTGGAGCGATGTTTTATGATATGCTCCAGGTCTGCTTGAGTTTATGGGCCAAAGCAAGATAAAAGATGGATGAGGAGCAAACTGCCAGGGTTTCGTTCATTCTTTCATACAATAAAAAGCAACTGCGGGGGGTTGACACAGCAGTATGGCTGCAGAGTGCATTTCAGTTATATTGGAGTCTCTAGTGGAATTAATTGCTTAAGGGAATTTATGAAATGACATAATTATTTAGAAATATGTTTTTTGGCTCTTCAGTAAATGGTAGGATGGGAGGAGTAAAATCTAAGCTGAAACTAAATGTAAATGTAGGTTTCACTAATGGAACAGCATAAATGAGGTGATGGGAGAACATCCACTCAGTGACACTTTATTAGGAACACCTGCACACCTGCTTATTTGTCATACGTATATCTATTTACCCAATCAAGTGCCGGCAAAGAAAGTTTAAAAGATGTGCAGATATGGATCAACAGCATCAGTTAATGATTGCATCAGCCATCAGAAGGAAGAAAAATGTGATTTCTGTGACTCTAATCATTGCATAGTTGATGATGCAAAACAAGTTATTTTGAGCAACTTGTTTTGCAATGTTCACATACAACAATCTTTAAGGTTTATTCTCAATGGTTTTGAAAAGCTGAAAACACAGGGTATGCAGGCTGAAACATACTATCGATGGCTTTCAACGGCAGAAGATCACACCAGGTTGCACTGCTGTCAGCCAAGAACAAGAATCTGAGGCTATCATGGGAACAGAGTCTGAAGAATCCTGAAAAAGAACAGCTGTCTCTTTTCTTCTATGTAAAGGCCTGTGCCTGTGCCAGTGATGGTCTCAAATTCCTGTTCTTGGCTAGTGTGGTTTTCTTCTGTAGTAGGCCATCCACTTGAAGGTTTGATGTGTTGCATGCTCTGAGATGCTTTTCTGATCACCACAATTTATCCTGGTAGAATTCTGATTCTGATCACGGTTATCTGAGCTACTAGATTCTTCCTGGAAGCTTGGCTTAATCTTGCAATTTGTGCAGTGTTTGTTGCTTTTCACACTTTTCTGTGTAAACTCTAGAAACTGTTTTGTGTGAAAATGCAAGGATATCTGCAGTTTTTGAAACACTCATACTAGCCCTTCTGGTACCATTATCCATGCCAGGATTAGGGTTACACAGTATTCATTATTACAGTGATTGAATTTCACTTGGGCCATCTCAATCACAGCTGATTGTCCTGAAGTGGCATTGTAGTCACAGCTACTAAACAAAGACAGTGTCAAGTTAAAAGTCCAACAATAAAACTAAAGCAAGATTACCTAGAGGTAAAACATGACACATACAGTATGATGTGGTATGGATGTATTCACTCTAATGAAGATCAAATCTACTAAATCTTATTTACTTTTTCCCTTCATCGGATCAATTGAGCTGCAAGTTATTGGCATAGTTTTTTACACCGAAGTCCCTTTCTGCTGCAACCTACCTGTTTCTCCAGGCTTGGAACTGGCACTAAGGATGCTGTGCATCTCATACCCCTTTTCCCAACAAGGTGTTTCTGGAGCTAGTATGGAGCTGGTGCCCAAATATCAAACCAGTTCTTTATTTTCAGACATTTCCTCTTGGTCACTAGCATCGCCGCTAGCATTGCTGGGAAAGTAGAGATGTACAGTACACAAACGTAAACGGTGTTGTAATGACGTGACTCTCTAGCCCATGGAAAAAGAAAGCCAGTTCTTATACGGTTTGCTATTGAACCGGCTCAGAACTGGCACTAGCACCACACATGAACTAGCACCTGGATCACTTTGGTGGAAAAAGCGTATCAGTGGCTAGGTATTTTATATGGGCATAAAGTTAAGGACCTTGCTCAAGAGCCCAACAGTGGCGACATGAGCTTGAACCCCAAACCAACAACCTAGAGCTTCAACCTGAGCCTTATATATACCAAACTGAGCCACAACTTGGGCCACAACGGGCCTACATGACTGTCACTTATAATCTCCATGAATCTGTCAATGTACCTTATGACAATTGGTTACTTCTGGTTCCACAAAAATGATGTTCAGAATTGGTACATTTGAAGATGTAAATCCTAAAAGACAACCGTGTTCCAGAAGATGCACTGCTGGTAGACAGCTGTATTGAAAGAATGCCAATCAATCAGCAGGGATCTCATGCAAATTATTTAATGTCATTCCTGATATTCTCCACAGCATTTCAGGTGGAATATCTGAAACAATGATACCCTTTATAAAATGTTATATACTCACTCAATGGTACGGTATTTTTATTAGTTCTTAAGTACAATAGGGATTCATGAAGCCATTTTACTGTATGTGCTGTATGCTTATACTGTAAGTAGTTTTGAAAAATAGCAAACTTTTAATGAACTACAAGCCAAATTGGTCTTAGTTTTTTAAGTAATTAATTGCTCATGGTTTGAAAATATTAAAAAGGGAAACGACCAGAGGATGTTGGCTGGAGTTTGGCAGCTTCTGCAGTAAAGTAAGAGAAAAGAAAAATTTGAGGTATGGGTGAAGATTTGAGATGCAGAATGTCCTCCTGTGAAATGATTTTTATTCATTCATTTATTTGAAAACAAATTCACTCAACATAAAGGGAAGTGAAATATTATTGTCATTTTGATAATGTTGGGTATGAAGTCCCATTTTTTTTCTGCTAGTCATTAAGACATCAGCATGAACCAGCTAAGCAACCTAACACTGGCAACCTCAGCCAGGTGTCGCTTGCGCAATTAGTCAAGAAATCTGACTCAATAAAATGAACAACATATTTGTTAACTTTTATATTGTGTGAAATTATTTCTTATTTAGTAATAGTTAACACTCCATGAACATCATTGTTAAAGTCATTACCCAGTCAGTATATAAGCAGCCTGCTGATAAAAACATGATCAGACACATAGAAAAATGACTCGGTGTAAAATAATAGAGCATAGATCTGACTGTGAAGTTAATAACGCAGATGAAAATGACTTTGCAAGGAGCGATAATGGATGAGATGATAAAGCCACATATGTCAATAATAATTAACACTTGCACCAAAACAGAAATTACATATTTCATTTCAATTATTTAATTAATGGTTTGGAATGCCTTGCTTGATCCTGAGCTGGGTTTTGCATATTCTCCATGTGTTTACCTTCAGTTTCTTCAATTTCCTTCCACCTCCTAAAGTCATGTATGTAGGTGGATTGGCTGTGCCAAATCATTCCTACATGTGAATATGCTTGTGATGTTGTCCTGTTATGGCCTGGCATATAGTACTACTCAAGGTGTATCCTGGGTTCGCCTCAAGTGTTTAAGGGATGGGAACCGGTTACTGAAGATATTGTAAATGAATGAATGAATGAATGAATGAATGAATATACAACTGTTACACTGTCCTATACTGTATATTCCTCCTGTTTAACCCCTTAAACTCCCAGCCCTTCCAGACATACATTTAATCCTCTTAAAAACATGCCTTTTACACCTAAATAATTCATAGCAGTCAATGAATAATGTGCCTGATGATGAATAACTGAAAAATAAGCTGGGTGTTTATGTTGCTAATAGGGTGATTTGTAGTCTGTTGAGCTCAGAAAGGTGAGGTTGAAATTAAACCACTGGTATATTGTGTATTCATTGTATTCTTAATGGATTTCACCATCTCTGATAAACTATTTATGCTTTATGATTTGTGATCAGGGGACAAAGACAAGGTCAGTGCCAGAAAAATACACACTGCAATAAACGACACAGTATGGTGAAAAGATTGTGGCTATTTGATCCTAATTTCGGTGTATGTGCTTTTTGAGTATCTTGACCAAGATACAGTTCCCCTTTGATGCCGGACACTCAAGATCTCCCATTCCAACCTTGGCAAGCCATGTCTTTGTAGACCTCACTTTGAACACAGGGGTATTGTCCCACTAGAACATATTTGCATTCAAAGTGGAATTGTAATCATATAGCATGCAAAAATATCCTGCATTCAACCTTTTGGGGCAACTTTTTGGGGAGAACCAAAAGGGGTATGATGTCCAGGTATGGACAAATGTATCTAAAGTGCAAAGTGTATCCATATTTACTGCATGTCATTGTATATTCACATCTTATATTTAATTATTTGATTGATTCAGGTAATTATATTAAGTATATCATTAAGAATAGATCCATTGAGATATTTTGTAAGGTAGGAACCGTGTGGATATCTTGTGGTACAAGGAGGGAAATGTATTAATTATGTACATCTAAAAGCAACTATCCACAATTTAAACCTAGATTTCTTCATGTTAATCTCATAGTCATATAACATTTTGAATGATCACTGCCTACATTTTTATATACTGTACTGCAAGGCATTCATTAGCAAATATATCATACTTGCATTCCTTTAGAGCTAAACCTTATTGTGTACAGGTCAGCATGATACTCTGGTCTTACTACTGGAGCTCTGGAGGGCATCTAGATAATTGCAACCTTTTGAGGAATGTCCTTATTTATTGTGCTGGTTTAAGCTTGGATAAAAATGTACGGATTTTTCTTATTCAGAGTGCAAGTGTGTGTTTAAATGTTTGTGCGTGTATACAGTATTTGCGTGTGTTTGTGTGGTGTGTGCATATGTCCATTTGGCCCACAGAAAATTTGCGTTAGGGGTATCTGGCACCATGGTGATAAACACAATTTCAGCGAGGGCTCTGGCTATCTTTAAAGACCAGACATAGCAAAAGAGACAACAAAGGAGAAAAAAAAATCATTCTCATTATCCCCTCTACTAAATAATTCACCCTGTTTACTCACACTATCTTGCAGTCACACCATTCAGCAGCAAACTGCCCTTTAGCCATAATCAAAAAGCTAAAGACTTTGCCACATTCGCGGCACTCTCCGTCTCCATCTCTGCTATTTAGTGTTTTCTCTTTTTTGCTTGTATGCTAGTGATCTTCATAGTGGCAGAGTTTGTTTTTTGTTCTTTAGCATTAGCATGATTGTTCGATAGAACTCATGGAAATGATTATGGGTCAATATTAGTGCTGAGTGAGAGGAAGCAGGAGTAGATGCAGTTTTCTCTAATAGAGACCAACCATCAGCTAACTGCATGTTGACACCTCATATCAGTCAGGCACTGGGACAAAATGAGCCATGTGCACAACAGCAGTCTTCTTTCACCTCAAGGTGCATGTGAATGCACGTGTAAGGTCATCTGTCTGTCTGTTTGCACCTGCCTTTGTTGATTGCTTCTTGTTCATTTTTTACTCGTTAACCATAATCACTCGATGATTGAATGAAATTGGGTAGCTGCTGGTTTGGGCTGTGGTATATTTAGGAAACACTATCATGGAGCAGAGAGACAGATACAAGTGCGGGTTTTCTGGTTTTGGTAAAATGAATGTAGGAGGCAAACCATACTCTAAAATGGGAAGCTATGGGTGCAGGAAGAATATTGGATAGTGGTGGCTGGGCAATATATTAGGTCTACTGTATCATAAATGCGGTTAAAATTTATTGTGATGCAGAGTTTGATGATCATTTACTTATTCATTCATCAGTCAGTCAGTTGGAGAGACCCATGCCCACGTACATTCAGATCTGGAAGCAATTTAACATAGACAATTTCCCTATCGGCATAATTATAGGAGACCAAAGCACCTGGAGAGAATGTGGTGAGAACATCACCATTAGGCACTATGTGCGCTTCAGAGGCGGGTTGCAGAGTTACAGAGTGCAGGTGTGTGTAGTCAGTAATCTGGTGAATGTTGACCAGACATTTGCTGAGTTCCATTCCACTGTGTACTTTGAAATGTACTGTATGTGGTGCTCCCTGTGCGGGGAACGTCAGTTAAGGAAACTTTCCTGAAAAACATTCATCCATTTGCACCATCATCAATGCAGGCATCACTTCCTCTGGGTGTTATGTAACCGTGGCAACCTAAGCACCCTGATTAACATGTCATGAATTTGATATTACTTAAATAAAACATACACTATATATGCACTATATGCACTAAAACATATACACTATACTTAGACAAAAGGCAATACTTTACAAATGGATACTAATGAAATGTCTATAATACTAAATAAATAAATTTCATTTGATTCATTTACAAGATGGACAATGTCAGATTACTGTTATGCAGATGAATAGCCTATGTAAGCTAGTAACCTAAGCACCCTGAATAACTGTTGCTATTGCTATGAAGATTTGACAATACTAAAATAAAACATTGAGTATACACTATACCAGAGGTCGGCAACCTTAAATACTCATTTGTACCAGTTTTCCACAGAAAAGAAAACTCACAAAACCCTTTTGACATCTAAAATGAAGGAAAAACTGTGTATATCGTTTTTTTTACTTTTATGCTGTGTATAAATAACTATGGTGTGGTGCATTTATGAAATCAATAAACTGCTACATAGAAAACAGAATTAATTTAATTTCTGCATGCAACAAAAACATTTTGAACTTATAAAAAGACACGCTGGGTTGAAGGTTACTTTCAGATAAAAAACTCAATGTCTATTTGAGTCCTCCTCGTATTTATGAAATAAAAAGCCAAACTTAAATTATTCACCTGAAACATCAACCTGAATAAAAACCATGGGTCGAAAAGCTCAATAAATCGCATGTTGGCGGGTGTCGCACATCACTGGTTGTGACGCATATTTTGAACGACAAAACATGAAACACATTTTATTTTAATGTTACAAGATCACCATAATCTTCAAATACAGAGTTATATTTAAAAAAAAACTAATGAACTAAAATAAATTTCAATGAAATACTCATTATTTATTTTTACAGTATATTAAGTCACAGGGAGCCGCAGCAGAGGGATGAAAGAGCCACATGCTGTGGTTTGCCTATACTGAGACAAAATATATTATTGTTTTGCCCTTGATAATAATGAATGGTACATTAAATTAATGCCGGTCTTGTGCAAGCTCTATGTTTTTCCATTGTGAGTTGCAATGAATAAGTTGCACTGAAGAATTAAGCTTGATCACTTCCAGCACAGCGTTGAACCATTGCTTACTTGCCCCCTTACCGTTCGCAGTTCCCTTTGATCTGAGTAGGTCCCACCCTCGGTTTGAAATACCCTGTGCAGTCTGCTTCGCAGGACACTACGGTTTGATTAGAATACAGCAATTGATTGTGATGCGTGAGTGGATTGATTGATTGATTGGTGAGCAATTTTGAGCAGCAATATGGTTTCATGTCTAGAACAAGTACAACAGATGCTTTGAGGATGCTGATGGAGAAGCACAGAGAAGGTACTGTAATAGGGAGTTGCATTGTATCTTTGTAGATTTAGAGAAAGCGTGTGACAGGGTGCTGAGAGAGGAGCTGTGGCGTTGTATGAGGAAGTCTGGAGTGGCAGAGAAGTATGTTAGAGTTCAAGGTGGAGGTGGGTCTGCATCAAGGATCGGCTTTGCTATGGTGATGGACACGATGACAGATGAGGTTAGACAGGAGTCTCCATGGACTATGATGTTTGCAGATGACATTGTGCTTTGTAGCGTAAACAGGTGCAGGAAAATTTAGAGAGGTGAGGTGTGCTCTAGAAAGCAGAGGATTGAAGATTAGTTGCAGCAAGACAGAATACATGTGTGTGAATGAGAGGGACCCAAGTGGAACGTTAAGGCTACAGGGAGCAGAGGTAAAGAAGGTGCAGGACTTTAGGTACTTAGGGTCTATGGTCCAGAGCAACGGAGAGTGTGAAAAGGAGGTGAAGAGGCGGGTGCAGGCAGGTTGAAACGGGTGACTAAAAGTGTCAGGTGTGTTATGTGATAAAAGAGTATCAGCGAGAATGAAAGGAAAGGTGTACAGGACAGTGGTGAGACCAGCGATGCTCTACGACTTAGAGACAGTGGCACTGAAGAAAAGACAGGAGGCAGACCAGAAGGTAGCAGAGCTGAGGATGTTGATTTTCTCTTGGGAGTGACAAGGATGGGGTCAAGAATGAGTTCATCATAGGGACAACTCATGTTAGATGTTTTGGAGATAGTCAGAGAGGCCAGACTGAGGTGGTTTGGACATGTTCAGAGGAGAGATTGTGAATATATTTTATATATTTAGATTGTGAGCTATATTTAATAGCTACATAATAGAATAGAGTAAAATAAATAAATAAATTGCCTCTATTGCATTGAACCATTCAGCCAATAAGAAATATTGGCTTGCCCCCTCTTCTCTTTTTGTTCTTCGGTCAACAGTAGCCCAATTTCCACAGATATCCTGCTGTCCAGTGGTGATCCTGAGGTGATCGTTGTTAACCTGGGCCTCGACTGATTTTTTTCATGATCCGCATATTGATTTGGCATATGTTTTATGCCAGGTGCCTTTCCTGACACAGCCCTCCGCATTTATTTGGTCTTGGGACTGACGCTAAGACTAAACTAGCCTGTGCAACCTCAGACACTCAGTTCAGCCAGTAAGAAACTCTATAATAACTGATTAGCATGGTTGAATAAAAAAAAACATTTTTAAAAAAAAAGACCATCACTTGGAGGTCCCACCGGTATCAAAACAGACAGTTAATAACAGCTTGGAAGAGTCACGTGCATAATGCCGGAGCAAGACCTCTCAAAGTAACACTAATCCCAAGGTAATTAATAATAATAATAATAATAATAATAATAATTGGCAACATCAGTAATCAGGTGATGAGGGAATGTGCTGAGGATCAAGGAGCTATATTATTCATTTTTTGGTGCTAGCAGGTCCATAAAATCAGCTGGACATGTCAGCAGAACAGCTCTCAAATGCCTCTCTTAATTTTACGGAAAAAAAAAAAAAAATACATCTACACCGAAGCAAATGGTGAGCAAATGTAAATCTACAGACAAAACCACACATGCCACAGATCCCAGGCATCTCATTTTGCTGATGCAGTAGGTCATGGTCCATGTGTCTGGGCTAGTTCCTAATGATTCTAATGTCATGTCTGGAAGTAAGCCACTGAAAGCTCCAGCTAATCCACAGTTAATTAAGCTTGAATGGATCTTGGCTCTACCTATTTCTGACAGAATGTAATCCAGTCAGTCGTACTCTCCTCCGGAAGCTTGTAATAGTAGGTTGTGTCTTCCATTTATATCCTTCCATTCTATCCTTCTTTTCTGATTAATGTTCAAATTTCTGTTTAAATGTTTCTTTTTTTCTTCTCTGTTCTTCTGACAGGATTTAAGAAGCTTATCCTAGCGTTCATATTACACGAGTCAGAAGCATTTGCATAGAAGAAGTTTTTTACTCACTGACTGATTTTCATTGCTGAAGCGGACTGAATGGAGCAGTTGCTCAGTACATCGCTACTCTAGGTGTCAGTATACTCCTACTACTACTGCAAGAAAATACAAATAAAACATTATGAGCAATTTATTAATTAGGGTATACCCTTCATGAAAACCTTGGGGAAATTTTTTTTATTAGATATGTAGACATATACTTTTTTTTATGAAAAACATCTGTTGGATGTTGAGCCTAAGTCAGGGATCATTCAATTAGACTATTTTTCTTTTGAGTAGAATGGTTTAATGAAAAAATAAACATAATAATGGTTTAGAAGGAGGAATCTAAGGAAATTAATGGGAATTAATGTGATACCTATAGTCTTAACTATGCGAAAATGTGACAGGAATGTTTTATATTGAAACACATATTCAAAACCCAACAATTCCACAACCATCCATGGCCAAGAGCCAATGAAGCAGTTTTGTTCATCAGTTCTGGGTGCAAGCAAATTCATTCATGAGCAAATCTTTTGAATATCCAACATTAATAGCCTAATTAATGTATAAAAAGCAGTAGCACTTACCATTGAGTGAAACCTGTATGATACTTTTGTCCAGAGTGACTTAGATATATCTGTTTTTTCATACTTGAGGGCTATGGGTCTTATGGGCTCAGCAGTGGCAGGATATATAATTACATCCTTCTGATTGGTAGTTTAACATTATAACCAATGAGCTACCACTAGACAATCGACAGTTGACCAAGATGTGGAGAAAAATGGATAACTCTGATAAACTTCTCCATGAGAAAAGGAGCAACAAAGAACGTGTAGTTTGTAAAGCTAATTCAGAATAAACATGCTATATTCTTTGAAAAGATGTTTTGTCACTTATTTCATAGAAGCAAATCTGTCTGTTTTAATCAACACCTTATTTGACACCAGAACTGTAAGATAAGCAGTAGATGTGAAATGACAGGAGCCCTGCTATGTTTCTGTAGGTGTTGTACCCATTGAAATGAACACTTTAAACTTTTAACAATGCAAACTTTATTGAAAATTACTGTTTTTTCCAATGTTCTTAATTGGGGGTGAAGAAGAAAGTGATTGGGGAAAGTAGTATCCAGACTAAACCGATGACTGTTTTTTAAAAGTGTGGTGTACAGTACTGTAAGTATTGCTGGATCAGATTCATCTGCCTTATACCACATGTTCTGTGCATACCAGGTAAGAGAAATGTTATAATTTGAAGAGATTTACAGAATATTCCTAGTCCAAAAGGAGTATTTTTCAGATGCCTTTCGATTTTGATTATATGTAATGTAAACTAGAGTCTGACAAATTACAGGCATGTACGCGAAAAAGCTTCGGTATTTTTATATATAGCTCTTGTTTTCCCATGGTAAACATCTTTCCGGTGATGTGCAATTTAGTCAAGACTGCTTGCATGTGCTAATCCAACAGAGTTCATCTAAAACACACATACATTGCATCTTACAAAAGTGACCTACAAAATCCATCCTCAGAGAACAACATGAGCCTCAGGCAGCCATTTTTTCCATCCACATATAACTTTAAAGAAAAGACAGAACAGACATCATTCTCTTTGTTGTTGTTTTTTAGATGAAACCTTACCTTGTTAAAATGTCTCTAAGCAGATTTGTTGCAGACTTCATAGCTAAGGATTAAGTAAATATTTAAGAGGGTTTGTTCTTACACCTGTACGTGAGAATTAATTCAGGGGGCAATTCAATAGTTCACAGTCTACAAAGTGTTTAAATAAGGGAATGTGTTTAGGTGATGCCTTCTAGCCTCTCTAGTCATTTCTCTTATTTTATCTGCAGCTCTCATGTCTTATTTATTTATTTATTTTGCTTTTCACATCTATATTTCTTTATTTCTTCTTGTGAATAATTCTTTCTTAGGTTTTTCTGTATTCCTCTCATTCAAGTAATCAAGCATAGAGGCATACCTGAGATACTGTACATTCTGTAAGATACTGTCACAGCGTGTCGTCTGCACAAGACCATGTTGAAGTAGCGTCAAACTTTTCAGGCACTTTATCTTTTTCTCTTCTTCCCAAATTTACTTTTACTAAGCCCTTATTATTTAGGATAAGCCATAAATTGAATACAAGTGCAGGCCAGGGAGTCAGGACAGTACTGACAACTTTGAGGGACGTTCAAGGTAAACTGGGACTTTTGATTGTTTTTGATCATTCTCTATATAATCCCCTGCTACACTAATGCACTTATCCCAGAGTTTCACTAGTGCACTAGTGCTGGAGTCATGATCAGACTGCCTGCTTCATGTATGAAATGCTGAGAACTCCTTCAATGGTCCAAATGTGTTGGTGCGTAAGTACAGTTCCAACAGACAGATGCATCTCTTCTGCAAGTTGGCAAATTATCCATCAATTTTCAAGGATCAGGTGTTACACTCACTGAATGTTCACAGGAACGGCCTGCAGTGGGCTCTGAGCCACCTCGGCCAGGATCATCATTGCCGGACGTATGGCCTACTTTAAAATGTTTGCACCATAAAAATGTTTTACTGCAGCTAAGAGTCTCATCGCTGTACTTGAAGTCTTCTGTAAATGTCAATTGATCTTATGCCTGCATTCATGAGAAATTTCATCACTAGTTCTGGTTTGAATTGAATATCCCTCGTACACGTTTCATAGTACGGATTCATTAAAAGCTAATATAGATGAGGAAGGATTAAAGTATGTCTAGGCTGTGTATCCAAAAAACAGACTAGTCAAAATTAAACAAAAGTCAAAGATTATACAGCAAAAAGTTTGTGGACACCTGATATGTGGTTCCTGAAACTGTTGCCATAAACGTTGAATGCATGTTGAATTGCAGAAAAACTAGTTCATGCTTTTATTACCTCTAGGTTGGATGATTGTAACGCCTTACTGTCTGGTTGTTCAGCTACAGTAGATGCATAAACAAGCTTCAGTTAGTCCAGAATGCAGAAGCGAGAGTCCTCACTAGAACCAGAAGATACGAGCACATTACCCCTATCTTATCTTCACTTCATTGGCTCGCATTGATTTTAAAATACTACTATTGGCGTATAAAGCATTAAATGGTCTCGCGCCGCAGTATCTGAGTGAACTGCTAGTGTCTTATGATCCGCCACGCCTACTT
>JAQMYL010000037.1:11860190-11870405 GCA_030014365.1 Clarias pachynema | reverse complement strand
TCTCTGAGGACTCATGACTGCAGTCACTCGATAGTTCAGGACTGGAGTTTCCTACAGTCTACCTGAGCCTCCAATAATGAACTGGACTCTATATTAACTTAAACACATCTCCTGTTATACTGAACTTCCAGCCTCCTAACACAGTATGACTGCAGATCAATCCCTGTTATCCGATATCACCCAAATGAGGATGGGTTCCCTATTGAGTCTGAGGGAGTTTTTCCTTGCCACTGTCACCGTCGTCCTCGGCTTGCTCATCAGGGACAATCTTGTCATTTTGATTCATACACATTCACATTTCATACAAACTTAAATCATTCTTTTGAGTGTGTAAAGCTGCTTTGCGACAATGTCAATTGTTAAAAGCGCTATACAAATAAAATTGAATTGAATTGAATTGAATGTGCTGGACACAAGGATTCAGGATTACAATACTTTTGTGTACAATGTAAGGCCCACGAAGATATTGTTTTTCAAGGTTGGTTTAAAGAAATCTGAGTAGCCTGTTCCGAGCTCTGAAACCCCCCTGAAAATCTTTAGGATGTAAGAGAACTCAAACTTCACCACTTATTAGAACAGATAAGTGTAAAGTTCAGGTGTCCACAAACTTTTGGCCATATAGTCTCTTACTGGCAAATGTCTCAAGAATAAGTTTAGAGTATTGATTTTACTCAAAGAACAAAAGTAGCACTGTGTCATAAAATTTTTTTTACCAAGAATTGTGATCCTGAGCTCAGATTACTGTACTGTTTCTTTAAATTCGGCAGTTTTCTTCCACCTCCAAAACCATGGAATTATGTGGAGAGTGCTCCTAGGTGTGAAAGATTGTGATTGTGTGCGCGTTGTGATGAAAGAATGAATCAATCAATGAAGGAATGAATGAATGCATTCATTGATTGACTGACTGACTGACTGAAAAATAAAAGCAGTAACAGCACATTTCATACCATACTGTAGTTATTCATTTGCTATTTTCTCTGATGTTTAATTTTTTTCTTTTAAAGATTAAAGATGTTTTGATAATTCAGCATCTGAGAAATAACATTTATCTAAGAAATAAAAAAAATATGTGGATTTTTTTATGTACTATAATATTACAATAGTAAACAAAAGTGTCTAACAAAGAAAAGTATTAAAGTAAAAGCAGCCATTTTCTTTTAAAATGTTAGTAAGTAAAAGGTATATTTCTTATTATAAAATATTTTCAAGACCTACATAAATACACTGACTCTCAGGCACTTTAAATTAAACATGAGATATGGGATTGAGTTTGTGTTTATCACATTGCTCAGACCTCCAACCTCAACAGGCAGACAGTGTTCATTTTTTGTTCAGAAGACCATTTGATCTTGGAAAAATGTATATATTGTCAGTAAAGCTTGTGGGAGTTTGCTGTCCCATGATTTATCTAAATGCATTTTTGTTGCTGCTTCCATCAGGAAAAACAAAAACAAAAAACAACTTTAATTATAATGTCAGCGTATAGGAGGAAATCTGAAAAAAAAAAAATGTTGCCACGTTTATCCATTGTCCCTTTTTGTATTGTGCTGATCATAAACTGCCTGGCCAAAAACAAAAAGAAAAAAATATATACAGTACAGTATATATACAGGAATATTAATTCAAATATACTTGTAATCTATCTTTATATAAATAATCTAATATTTCCATGGACCACCTTTTGCTTTGATTACAGCATGCATTTGTTATACTTCATAAAGTTTATGCAGCGTCATTAATTTATTTGCAACCAGAGTTGCATTAATATCTCTGTGGTGGGCAATCCGTGTAAGAAAATGATGTTTCCTGAACCATTTTTTCATAATTTGAGCACAATAAATTTTGCATCTTGGAATATGCCCATGCCATCAGGAAAGAAAAACGTTTATTGATGGCAAAATCTGGCCGTTCAGTATATTCAAGTAGTCATTTAACCGCATTTTTTGGCCACATACAGTAATGTTGCTGAATCTACAGTAGACCTGGCCAACAGAAGCATCCCCAGATCATAAGACTGCTGCATCCACAGGCTTGTACGGAAGCCTCTAACCATGATGGCCAAGAGGCTCCGTTCTCTCTGGAAAATGGTAAATCTGGACTGATTAGACCACATTACCTTTTTCCAATGCTTCCCAGTCTATTTTCTTTATGCTACCTAACAAATTGAAGCCCTTTTTTCTCACTGATAAGTGGTTTTCTTAATGATACACAGCTGTTTAGTTGTCTTTACAATGTGTGTATGGTAATGCTCTTACTTTCACTATTAAACATAGCTGTATGTTCTACAGTTGTTGTTTTATGATTTGATTTTACCGAAACGTTTAAGTGACCTCTGATCAAGATCATTCGGAAAATAAATACATAAATAAATAAATAAATAAATAGAATTCCACCCACATTTCTTCCTCAAAGGTCACCACTATATTTTCAGGCTTTCATAATGCATTGGACAGGTTTGATTCCAATTTCAGTGCTTTCAGCAGTCACCTTAGTTGTTTTCTTAAGTAAGAAATAAGTAACACCTTATGCAAACATGTAAACTCAGACCAGAAGCGGGATCCCGAACAGTGGAGAGGCGAGGTGACAGTGCTAACCACCGAGTCACGGTGCCGCCCTCACTGCATCAGTGAAGGTTAAATATGTTGGTGCTAGCAGAACCAAATTAATCATTGCTGTAATTATCCAATGGAAGGCTTTTAGCTCTTTGCTTAGTTATATCCAGGTGGTGACTTTTTTTTTTTTGGGCAGGCAGTGAATTTATTTCACATAAAAATGATTTGAATACATTAATAATTACGCCTCCTTGCAGGAATTTTATCATCATAGTGGCCAACAGCAAGTGCACTTAATAACCCATTTTTGACTAAGAGCTTCAGAAGCCCATCACGACAGAAGGAAAAGAGAACCACAGGTAGGAAGACTCTGCTGTGATAATCGAATTTGCAAACAGTAGTTAATTTGGTAAAAGCGAGAGCCAGACAGCAAGAGTAGAACTCCAAACAGTAATAAAAGTTTGCAATGGAAAAAAAAAGTCAAGTTCAAACACTCTTTCATGTTCCGATCCACGCTGAGTTAATAAGCTTCTTTAATGGATTGGAGTGAAAGAAATGGTCTTGAGTGAAAGGTTACCATGTTGATCTGGAGAGACTCTGCCATGCTGCCAATTATTGTGTTATATTTGAATCTACAGCTTGAAATCCCATTAGCAATTTATCTAATGCTATGTAAATTGACTAAATATTATTGGAAAGAACCCTTGCTTTCTTATTCAAGACTGGACCTATTCATTGAGGATCTATTAAATCCTATAGCAAATTGACCCAATTCCTATAGGAAATTACACTAAATCGTCAGTAAATGGATCTAATTTAATGCAAAATTGCTTGGCTGATGCTCTGCTTATGCACACAATGCTGGCCTCAAAGCTGTTTTTCAGTAACGTAAGGGGGCAGAAGGCCATTGAGTGGATGATTCACTTTGCACGTATTCAGCCCAGTTGTTCTGAACTCCACGGTGAACATTTTAATACGCATCTAAACCTGGCTTCCAACAACTTTGAGCTCAACTTTTGCTGTTTTCCCTATTTCTTCCTTTGGTTGTCTTTATTAAAATAACATCACTGGAAAACTGAGTGAACAAAGAAGCACTCTCTCTTTTGTTATTAGGAGCCTACAGCGAAATCCTGACAGTTATACCTTATGTTTGAGATCATGTGCCACAGTGATACCATTGTACCAGACAACCAGTAGTTTTACACAAGAATAATGAAAATAGGATTATATCAAGTTATATCAAACCCCTAAATCCAACATCAGCGATAGCGATGATTGCCAACCAGCCACAGTGTGCTACAGATGAAAGCCATGATACGGTTTACAAACCTTCAGAAATCAGAAACCTTGCATCTTTGCTCTGTACATTATTAAAAAGCTCAGATCATACATGTATGCAACTCAGTTCATCATTTCAGGGCTTGAGCATATAATCCTTTGGCATTTAATGCATGCGAATTATCCAAAACACAGCAGTAGCTCTGGATTTTAAGCAAACATGACACAGGACACATTCACCTTAATCCCATTGCATTGGCTCAGGCATCAAGCATGCATCAAGTTCAAGTCCTAAATGCTTGCAGTGCATTAACCAGGGAGCTTATTTACAGGGCACCTTTAAATAGATCTTCAGTGTGCTTGTACGAAAAAAAAAAAAAAAAAGAGTTGCCCCCTAAAGTGACCTCATATAAGAAGATCCCTTCTCCAGACCCAGACTTGTTGTAGTTCCCTGAAGGGGTGTGACTCAACGATAGCATTATTACATAGGCACTGAAATGGTGCATTTGGTAGAAGAGGGAAATTAAGGGAGTTTGCATTATCTGAGGGGTATTTCAACTGGTGCATTTATGCACACACTTTGGGGGACCTCTGAGGCTTATGTTAACTTGTTAAATAGTAGAATATGGTAACTTTAAACCTCAGACTCTTCTCAGTCATTATTCATGTTGCTGGACTGATCTAACCAAGATTCTCCTTGGCGTCCTTCAATCCAGACCAGAAATGTTCTTACGGTCGAATCCTTTGCAGAACTACAGTACCTTAACAAGACTGAAGATATCTTACTGTACCTAAGTACTACACAAACAAAACACATTGGTAACCAATGTTAGTAAGTAGCATTTAAATCCAAATACGGTGTTTAGGTGTAGCTCCTTCTGATCTCCTTGGACTGAAGGAAGTTCCCCAAACTGCTGGATGATTGACTTGTCTGGTACCTTAGTTGGCAGCATCTGGCATGTGAACGAATGTAAATAATGGTGCATATCCTTAAGAAATCTGGTCCGCAGGCTTTTCCCCTATCTCTGCATCAAGTAGAACCAGAAAGAACTCAAAATAAATTAGAATAGAGAATATTTCAATGGGAATTTTATTAAGTCTGACTCCACTGAGTCTCAGATGATCAGGAAAGTTCAGTAGTATTTTGTCTATTAATCGCTGTACATTTATTTCATTTCCTCTCATTGTATATTTGTGTGTCTAATGCTCTGTTTTGACTTGAGGCCAGAAATCTTGTACATTTTTCAACCCGTGAGTAGGCTGGAAAAAGCCAGCTGCTTCTCATTATTGCAAACATAGCTTGATCATTTATTTCCTTTTCTAATGTGCACACCCACGAACATAAGTTAAACAATTAAATAGACAAATCTAGTCAACCTCATTTGCTTGCTTCGAACACGTACGCTAGGATGTGGGTGGTGGATTACACAACGAGAGCATCTTTGCACATTTTAAAAAGCTTTTTCATTTCACAAGTTTTTTTTTTTTTTTTTTTTTTGGAGTGATTTTGCACATACATTTGTGTTTAAAGGTCTCATTGGCAGAAGGAAGATGCATTGAGTGCTCTGGATGCTATTTTAAAAAGGGGGGGAGAATAAAGTTATAAGGGCATGAGGAAATAACACAAAAATGGATAATGCTCTTGTGCAGACAGCTCATCTCTGCTATGGAGGACAGTGTGGATGAATCAATTCATGTCTCCTTCAAAAGCTTCAAAGTGATCACACAGCTCTGCTTTCAGTGCGGTGCAAGTGAACTGCGCTCCCAAAACCCACAGTGTATCTGCTGCCTGCTGTGTAGATAAGAAGTGGTGCAGGGACGTATTACTGCACTGAATAGCATAACCAAAGCCTCTGGAGAAAATGGACAAAGATAAAAAGATAGAATCATTATAGTAAGGCCATCTGCTCTTATGTTACTTCCTTTCTTTCTTTCTTCCTTTCATTCTTTCAGCTTTGTTTGTGTGTCTTCGCTATGTCTGTTAGTACAAAAATACTTTTTGTTACACTAAAATATTTCTGATCTTGTAGAAACCGTGTGGTTAAACACGGAGTGGGAAAAATACTACAAAACATTTTTTTTTTTAAATAAAATGTGTCTCTATACTGTATATCACTGTATAAACTTGGATTGCTTGAAGAAAATGAAATACAATTGTTTGGTTGTTTAGGTTAGAAGTAAAGTAAAAAAAATAATTAAATGGTAATGACTGAAAATTAGCCTAGTATACAGTATACACTGATGAGTGTATACCATAACATTCTCACCGCATAACATTAACACATTAACATTGATTATCAATTATATCCTAGTAAACTGGTGACAGGATCAAGGGCTCCAAAGGCTCACCCATGCCCGCAGGGAGGAAAGACCAGCCCACCTAGTCCAGTCTCACAGAAAAGCCAACGCAGCACTTGTTGCTGTTGGTCTTTTGGCTGCTACCTTCTAGCGGCCGCCACAATGGACCATTTGATCCGCACAACAACTTGGCACAGGTTTTACGCCGGATACCCTTCCTGACGCAACCCTCCCATTTTACCCAGGCTTGGGACCGACCAGTGGCTGGGGTTTGGGCATTGGCCGGACCACGATAGAACGTCCCCAGAATGTCATAGGCATAGCAGACAAACAGTTGGATCGAGGTTGTTGATCCAAACTCCCCAGATGCCAATCTGATCAAATCAAAAGAATGCCCCAGACAAACAAGTTTGATCTATGGAGGCCCTACCCCACAACCCACATCACCCAAAGGATTTGCTGCGAACATCCAGGTGCCAGACACCACAGCACACATCCAGAGGTCTTGTGGAGTCTCCATGCCTAGAGGGGACACAACGGTGCACAAGGGGCACCTACACAATATTGGGCTTAATGTTTTGCATGGTAATGTTATGGCTGATTTTATACTAGAAATAAAATGTATTTTCTTCATATTTTATTTCACCTAAAAAGGAACTTGTGATTACTCGAACTAATATAGTTAAATATTTGTTCTAAAATAAATAAATAAATAAATAAATAAATACATTTGGTTTCCTTGTTGTTGCTGCTGCTGTTAATGTCTCTATAACTACTTCTTTACTAGTTATAAAGAAAAGAACAAACTTTGGAAACTACAATTTGCTAAAAGTTTTATTCCTATAAATTCAATGTTTTTGTGTGTTACATTTCATCCCAAGGGTATAAAAATTTTCGTTCTGGATGGTATACAATATGTGCAATGACTCACCATTTATTGCGCACCACTTATCACTGTTCTCAATAACGATGTTCTGCTAATTACTCGCCAAACATCTTTTTTTCGATTGAAGGCTAGCTTATTGGTAAATAAATAAGAAGAGAAATGAACTCTTTAGCAGGGTTAATGGCCTTCTATTGAGCTCAGTTATAGCCCCATCTAATGTTCATTCTGAGTTTTGAGTGCTATTGACCTTGGTGAGGCCATGTAGACCAATATTGAAGATGTAAATCAAATAGTCATTATGGACGGTTTTCTTCTGCTAATTGGAATCAGATGTTTTATAGGTCGTTCTTCCTGTAATGGACAGGAAGCTCGAGGCTGCCAGTGGTATTTGTGGTCCAGACACATTTACAGAGGCTCTTAAAGGAGGAGAGACTGCAATGCTGTAGATGATAATACGTTATGGTTATGTCTGTTCTCCTGTTCTGACCTTTCAGGCAAGTTTATCTGAATGAGTTTTTGAGTCTTATGAGTTTTTTTTTTCCAGAATATAAGTCCTGATAAAGTCTATTGCAAGTACAGGACACAATAGAGAGAGGATGATGGGTAAGGAGCTAAAGGGAGGCGTTTCAAGTTTTCTTGTGGGAAAATAACATCATTAAAAAAATGGATTGTATCCAACTCAACTTTGCACAGTTTCAACACTTAAAAACACAATAATTGAACACGTGGGTTTAGTCCCATGGTCCCTGTTGTAGTTTGAGAATGTGAATGAGTGGAGAAGTAGAACAGCACACAAACCTGTTTTATTGGAACAGAAGAATGTATGTATTTCTTTTCTCTTTTTTTTTGAGAAGAAATAGCTCTTCATGTATTCTTGAATGTAAGAGGCTTGCAGGCTTTGGTATGCAATGATCAGCGTCTTAGTTTTTCATGTTTTCCA
Organism: Clarias pachynema; assembly: GCA_030014365.1. Lineage (NCBI taxonomy): Eukaryota > Metazoa > Chordata > Actinopteri > Siluriformes > Clariidae > Clarias > Clarias pachynema. The sequence continues at coordinate 11,862,451 of JAQMYL010000037.1, read as the reverse complement.
CTGTGCAAAATGATAGAAGTCTTTATATGCAGCATTTTCACAAAGACAGAAAACAGTTTTCTATACTCAGCAACTTTATCGTGTCCATGCTTCCAGTCGGCAGTATTGTGTTTTCGAGACATTGCACAACAAACACTTTTTTATTAGAAGCTTTTATTGTTCCTATGATTCAGCAGAGAATTAGGATACATTTGTCTGTATATTCAGCAAAACCTTGAAATGAATGTGGTCTGGAAATTGCACATTTACCGAGTGAATTTGTGGAGAACATTTCCATTGTTTCTTTAGTAAGGCATAAAAATAAAATAAAATTAAATAAAATAAAAAACAGACCACTTTTGTCCTTCATTCTATTAAACAATATTTTTTTCTTTTGGATTTTTTTATGTGATATTGTTATTGTTGTTATTATTATTATTGTGGTATTATTTCTTTCAACCCTTCAGTTCGTTCCATCTTTAACAAATCTTTAGTCAATTACTTTTAATATTTCACATGACACGTCCAACACTCGACTCCTCTCTTGGTGTCAAAGTTAATTGGCATGTTAAGGCCACACTAACCTTGAATGCTAAGGATAGATCTAATTAAATCCTCTTATTCCACCGACCTGCGCGTGTCTAAGTGTGCGCAGACTATATATGATTTAAAAGGGGCAGAAGGTGGTCACGGCTCGAATGGCACCTCCTTTTTCTCCAGCCAGATGGAAGAAGACGCAGATGAGCACATTAGACCTCTTAAATGCTTTTAATTTATCTGGTAGGTCGGCATGGCAATGATGGCATTTAGAGAAAGCCAGCGTGAAAGCACTTGTAATGGAATCCTATATATACTATATATGTTTTTTTTTTTTAATCTCAGAGTGAGAAGTGGATACAGCCATGAAACTGGATTTCATATCCTGTCCCTGGAAATCATGAGTTCATCTCCTGACACTAATAGTGTCACTTGCTCATTGACAAATGAATGTCTGCGCTATCTCAATTCCTTCCCGAATCTCTGCTTTAATGGGGCTTAATGAGGACAGACGGGAATAATAGCGGCCGCTTAGTCTTGTAATACTTGAGACCACCCAGGACTTGATCTGTTTCAATGACAAGACTGATCTCTCAGAAAGCATGGTCTATAGGCCTGAAAAATAGCTAATAGTTTGTTTGGGAGATAATGGTCTTGCATCATTTTGCTTGACTCATGAAAAAATAAAGAGACAACTCAAAGTGTTTTCCTTCAAATAATTGATTGAGGATAATAGCTGTCTGAAAGCATCATTGAAACCTGACTTTTATACAGAAGTTACAGCTTTAAACTGCGGTTGTTAAAAAAAATTGTCAGGTAATTACTGTTCATCAGTGCATCTTAAATGGCTTATAGAAAACCTTTTATCTATACGGGGAATTCCGATGACCTCACAATCAAGGTTTATTTGATGAAATGTGTGTTCCCCAGTGAAAAGAAAATACACTTTAGTGTATTACAAATATATTGAAATCTTCGATAGTACATTGCAAATATACTTGTCACCAGGCTCCACCCTAAATCTCCGTTCCCAATCACCCGAGTTCTGAGCACACACCTGATTCACATTAGCACCACACCTTAAATACACCTCACTTCCCCTCACTCAGCGTCTGACCTCACTCACGGAAACTTACCTGATCACGCTTAGTTCTACGTCCGTGTATCGTCTCATCTCCTGGCTCCTCGTCTCGTCTCCAAGTTCCCCATCGTGTCTCCTGACCCTACGTCTCGTCTCCTGTTCCGTCCTCGTTGAATGTTCCACGTCTTCGTTGTTCATCTCCACGCTTCCACCAGCTCCTTCATCCACACAGCTAAGACTTTCCGTTTTTTCCATGCAGTGTTTTCATTATTCCACAAACTGTTAATAAAACGCCCATTGGGGTTTTTCGTAAGATTATTGTCTGAGTCTGTATCCCCGTAGCAATACTAACGTAAAGTTGTACAATCAGTTAATATATAAAAAGTATACTTACATCACGCTTTTACCAAATTTCAGAATTAAACTTTAAATATACTTAAAAATAATTGTATTATAGTACACTTTCCAATAATATATTATAGGAAAATATTCTTTACGTGAAAGGTTGGTCTAATTTCCAAAGCACACCTATTTAAACTTTGTTTTTCAATTTATTTTTGGTATATTTTAAAAAAATATGTTCGAAATTGTAACATCTGGGCAGACACGGTCTCGGGGAAAAAGGTCCAGTTCCCCGGCCTACTGAGCTGCAGTCTTTTGTCAC
>JAQMYL010000037.1:11841993-11855744 GCA_030014365.1 Clarias pachynema | reverse complement strand
TGTTCCAAAATAGCAAACTTCAAGTATACTAGTCATTAGTCTGGAGCAAGTACACTTAAGTATGCTTTGGCATGTTACTGTAGGATTTAATATACTTAGCATAATGTTTTTTTTTTTTACTTGGGTTACCGATTTGGAAGGTTTTGGATTCCCAAGAGACTCAGCCTTTAACCCTATCTGCTCCAGGGGCGTTGTATACTGGCTGACCCTGACCTCTGACCCCAGCTTCCTAATTGGGATGGAAAATAAATTCACTGTACTGTAAAGTACGTGTCAAATAACTTAATGTTAATATTGGACTCATTATTCAAACTTATAATAATATTCTGCTTTTTAGTGGTGTTATGACCACAGACGCATGAAGTAAATATTGATCACCAACTATACACCAGAAAACCGATGACAGGATCATGGGCACCCTAAGCTCACCCATGCCTGCAGGGAGCAAAGGCCCGTCCATCTAGTCAGATCCCACAGAATATCCAAAGCAGCACAAATCACTGAAATGTCTATGCTGGCCATGATAGAAAGTCACCTGAACATGCAATGTACCACAGCCCATCGCACACAGAACCAATCAGACCGCCGACTTGGCCTCCAGTCCAATCGAGCACCCATGGAATACTCCAGACAAACTAACCTGAGCCATAGAGACCCCATCCTGCAACCTACATTGCCCAAAGGATCCGCTGCCAATGTCCTGGTGCCAATCATCAAAGGATACCACAAGAGGCTCTGCTGAGCCATGCCCTTTGGGGCCAGAGCTTCGCTAGTGGCATTAGTGCTCCGAGTTACGCCGCCCCCAATGGTGCGTGAGCGGGCAGTTTGAAAAGATGCGGTCAACTGGCGTCATGTGGTTCGGAGGAAACATGTGATAGTCTTTGGCCCTCCCGACTGAGTGGTAGTAGCCTTAGTGTGGGAGCGCCCTAGTGACGGCGAGGAATTGGATACGACTAAATTGGGGAGAAAATCAGGGGGAAAAAAAAAATAGTAAACTTTTGATTTATACGACCAGTCAAAAATAACTCAGCTTCCGTAATAGTGTGTGGGAACTTTCAGTGATGTAACTAAATTAAGAAATTTACAGACTTACTAACTGGCGGCCAAAACACAGTATTGGTGTTGATTTTATTTTTTATGTTATACAGATAATGCAAAAACATGTGTGTGCCGAAGAAGCTATTTCGGAAGTTTATGCAACATAGAAGTGACCACCCTTGCTTCCCTTAAAATTTCAAGTTGCTAACATTTTGGAGAGATGATTATATTTTTGCCTCAAAAATGACCATTTTTCAGCATTATACTGTCTTGCTTCAAACAATAATAATTTAAAATGCAAATGCATATTTCTTTATGAGTATTAATACTAAAATTGGTGTAAGATTTTAGAAGCATATCACTCATTCACTCACTCATTGTCTATACCGCTGTATTACGATACAGGTTATACACTGACAATCTCATTCACACACTACAGGGAATTTGGGAACACCAATTAAGCTAATCTGCATGAAAACAGACCAACAATAACCAACCGCTTTGGGACCAACAATAGCTAGCCCATCTAGTCTGATTAGCTAGCCCATCTAGTCTGGAGGAAGCTAGTCTGGAGGAAACGCACCAAGCACGGAGAGAACATGCAAACTTCATGCACACATGCTGGAATCAAGTCTGGAACCTGGAGGTGCAAGGCGACAGTGCTAAGGCACCATGCTGACAAACTTCTAGAAGTATACTGTATGACCTGTAAAATTGGTTGCTTAAACTAAAGCATTCTGCGCAAGATTAAGGATTTTTTTCACCCAAAAAAATCTGTAGTGTCTGTAACCATGTCAAATTCACGTTGCAATGTCATACCAATTTAGCATTTTAGAAAAATACACTTTTTAAGTTTATATATTTTCATATGAAATCTAAATTGGCCATTTGAATCCAAGTTCCATCCAAGTTATGGACACTACACCTACTGTAGGTGAGACACTTTTTATGTTTTGGTAAGAATCACATTTTTGGGAATAAAAATCTTCTATATAAAAAAACATGCTCAGAAATATAAACATATATACATTTATACCATCCTTCCATCAGGTAATAAAGTTTAAATTATTAGTCCTTCATTCTGCTTTTCCTATCTAAGTGTGTTTTCTGTGTGTGGCCAAAGATGTTTTTTTTTCGCTTTGGGAATCAGTGCACTAATTGGCCCAGAGCATGGTGCTTAATCCCCATCAAACTCATTAGGCACAGAAACAAACAGGGCGGCTCTCAGAAGCCGGTAATTAAGACAGATCTGTGACACCAGGCCCTGTGAGGCACATGTCTGATCCAGCACACGTCTGTCAAAACAAATCCTTCTGTCCTTCCTTTATCGCTCTTTCATTTCATTGTCTAACACTCAAAGGAAAGAAAAGAGTGATTGCTGCGTCTACGTCTCTACAACACCCCTAGTCCCTCTTGATGATGTGCTGAGGAATGTATTCCTCTCATCAACGGTATCCAGGATGAGTAATTTCACGATCAAACACATTCTCTGTCTTGGGTCTTGCATCTTTTCATGAAAGCCTAGGAATTAATTAGGGGGGGATGAGAAACCGTACTGTATGTAAGTAAAAGTGAAAGTCAAGGAGTATCTAAACACTTAAATATTCAAGAGTAAAAAGTGAACGTTTGTAACAAGTTGTGCTTGATCCTACAGTACATGACTAGCTAGTTCTTTAACCAATCAGACAATGGTACAGGCTAGATATTTTCAGAAAACCTAACCATCCAGTAAATTAGACAAAATTAGGAAAACTTAACCAACTAACAGACCTACAGCAATCAGTCATAACATTAACACCAGGTTAATACATTAATGTTGGTTATTAATTCTATACTAGTAAACTCATGACAGGATCATGGCACCCAAGGCTTACCCATGCGTGCAGGGACCAACAATAGCTAGCCCATCTAGTCTGATTCTACACACAACTCACAAAGAGTCCAAGCCCAAGACCAAGGCTGGTGACCTGGCATCCTGGCAATTCCAGAGATCCCAATCCTATCAAGAACCTATGGGATGCACCAAGTCCAATCCATAGAAGCTCAAATCGCAGCCCCCAAAGGAGGTCCCGTAAAGCCGGAGGGGCCAGAGCCGACTAGGTGACTAGGTTTTTAATGTTATGGCTGATCGGCATAAGTCACAGCTGTCCTGTCAGAACATAAATGCTAAGCACATTAGTAACAAACAAACATTAACTACTCAGCTGATTTATAAAGTTGACCAAAGTTGACATCTTCTTTATAATCGATGGTGATTTTTACTTTTAGACTTTTTATTGTCCTTAACTACAGTAACATACTGTAACAGTATTACTCAACAATTTTCCACCACTGGCTTAAACATAAAAGAATAGATTTAGTTCCCCAAATGAATTTAGTTTCCATTCAAGCATTTGGAGTTTACACATTACAATCAGGCGATGAATTGTGTGCAGAAACACACATACAGACACACACAAGCTTCCCAGTATCTCCCCATTTAGACATACACACTCATCTAACGGCGCGTTCAGAGCCTGATGCTGTCTTTCATGCAGTACATCAGTAACATGTACGTAGGCAAAACAGCAACACCAAGTTAAGACCTAAATACTTGTTAGAAAAGTGTAAAATAAATCCAGTGACAGGAAGGCCAAAGGTGGTAGAAGAGATCTCTAATAAATTGCTTTCTGGTTAGTGTGTGTGTATGTGTGTGTGTGTGCTTTAGAGAAATTGTGAACATGCTGCAAATTCCAGTTTATAGTTTGCGTAGGCCTCAGAGGCAGGACAGATAGACTGAATTAATGTCCTTGCTGTAAGCAGAGCTTTTTGCCGTTGCTATACAGGGCCGGAGTGCAAATCAAGGCAGAGAGATCTGTAACATCTGACACACCTGCAGGCCTACAGCCCAATTATTTCTCAGGCAGGGCTGAGGCATAGGTTGCACTTTAACCTTACCAGCACTTGCATGAAGCAATATTTGCACTAATGATTCTAATATCTAGTGTACAGCATGTTATAGCCTAAAGCTACTATTTTTTTTTTTTTTTTGGAACAGGAAAATAGACAAACTTTTCGCCTTTTGAGTGCAAATCTGCATATGCTCATGAGTGCTATTATGGTGTGTCAAAGGCTACAACAAACAAAGTGAGTGGGAAAAAAAGTACTCAATTCTTACTAAATGAAGCTAGATTTGCTTCTGTGCAACCTTGACTGTTGTAGAGATAAAGTTATTTATCCTCAAAGCATGGCAAGGTTGCACTGTAAGACTCTATTCACTTGCAAATGAGAGACATGCGAGCTGATGCCTGCTCATGGAAAGACATTGTTCTTAGTAATAGGTACTGATACTCAAGTTTCAAATATTTACATAATTTGTGAAATCTATAAAGGACACTAATAAAGGACACCGGTGATAAGGGGAAAATGAGGAGCTGGCTGATTGATTGAAATTTTCCCAACCACGCTTCTTCATAATGGGGATTTATTTATTTTTTTAAGTTGAAAGGACAAAACTGTGGAAGAGAAGTAAAGTTATTTAAAGCCACATCTACATTAGTAATACGTGGAGTTTTCAGGTCAAGCCAGGCCTTTTGATTGTGCAGAATATCAGCAAGTGAAAATGTTCTTTATTTCTCCATATAATCCCCTGCTACACCAATGCATTTATACTAGTGTTTTACTAGTGCTTGGGTACCATCAAGGTAGAAGGTTTTCTCAGTACGCCGGAGCCATGACTGCCTGCTTCTCATCTGAACTCCTTTAATGGCACAAACATGTGGAAATGGCTTGACGTTCGGTCAGGACTGTATGGGAATGTGGCAATAACTTCCAGGACGGAAACAGCCTTCTTTAAAATGTTTTCACCATTACAGTAAAATTCTGTACTGCATTAAGAGTCTCATCTGCTTACTTTGCTTGAAGTCTTCTTTCAATTGGTTTTAATCGGTTTTATGCCTATAAAGGATATGGATATACTACCAGTCAAAAGTTTGGATACCCCTCCTACTTCAAAACTTCTCCTCTGCAGCAGAGGTATGTTTTGGTCTTGCTTTCTTGGGAATATCTTCATGAAAGCCATGATGGGCTTGATGGGTTTTGCAAATGCACTTGATAATACTGTTCTTGAAAGAACTGTTCCAGCCAAACTTTGACTGGTTTGAGTCTACACAGTTAATCACAGACACAAATCACATCACACAAGGATGTTGAACAGTTTCAAGTGTCTCAGTTTCAAGTGTGCTCCTCTGGAACTCACACACTTCGGCCTCTTGGCACCGAGCCGGCCCCAGCTCTGTGCTCGGGACTGGATTTTCATGAATATCAAATATCTTGTGTAAATGCTCCTGAGAAATATTTCTGAATATATTCAGTCTCATTGTTTTTATTCGAATCCCACCTGCTTTTACAGTTAATGTCATTCTTTGCTATTTTACTGCCTGCACTTACCTTCATGGAAAATAGCCATTTTGTGCCAAGAGTAGCAATTCCACAATCTTTTGCTTACATTTTGATCATGAAAATAGAGTCATAAATATTAATTAATCTTGGGACTAGAATTCCCTTTAGTTTCACGCTACCATGCTTGCGAATCAGTATTTCACACAATCCCAGGAATAGTTCAAACCTACCAGTTAGCGATTCTACACATACTGTGACCCCTGAAGACATTACATACACAATTTTAATCAAACCTATCCTCTAAATGAAAGAAAATCCTTTTTTTTTTTTGGATGCTTATCTTTTTTCCTTTCTTTCATTTCATTTCAGCTTTACACATGAGCATGCATGGCCAAGTCTTATTAAACAGCGTAAAATCATTTTCTTTCCCCACCTTTATTTCCTAAGCTTTCATTTCATGGTAACCTTTCAGTTGAATCTTCGGCCTCAGCGACTTATTGTGTGAACCCGCCAAGGTATTAAACTTATTCTTCATTCATGCAACTGGCAAATCTATCCCTTGCATGCTTATCCATAATTTTCTGGCATGCTTTTCATGGTCAGAATACACCTTCCTAAAGCATGATTAAATTGTACAATCTGGGGAAAATACAGGTGACATTAATACATAGCTGGCAGAGCCATAATAATATCCATTTATGTGGAAAGTGTTCTCTAATATGGGATGATTTATGTGTTGTTGAGAGACGTTGTGATGAGGCAATCGAACATTCTTCAGCACATAGATAACCTGACTGCAGTTGCAGAGCCATTAAAATAGGGGTAAAACACCTCCTAATCAATTCAGACTGTAATTACTTATTAACAAATGAGCTTTAAAATGTAATGTGCAGTTGCTGTGCTGATGAACTTTTTGAAGTCTACTCCCATCTTGTCAGGTCTTCTTCTGTATTTGCTATTTTTGGCTCTGCATTCTGTTCCAGCATCTCTTGTAACAAGACATTAACTGAAATGAGGTGCTAATAAATATGAGTTCTTTAAACAGATAACTCGTTTGATTTCTTGGATGTCTTGCCAGTTCGATTTTCTTGCTCTTGTTGGAAATTGACATTTTACGGCATAATAACAAAAGATATACAAGTCGGTTCACCAGAGATTAAACAATAAACTTTTATTACTACATTTTGCTTGAACTTTGATGTGACTATAATAAAGAATAATTTTATATGTTCTGAGAAATATACGTCGCCTGGCCAAAAAAACTAAAATCTTCAGGAGGATCAAATTATTGAGAAAACAACTACAGTAAGGAGACTTGAAATGACTGAAACTTGGTTAAGAACCCTTCAACACATTATTAAAACCTGATGGTCAATTTTGTAGAACAAACATGGTCCTAAAAACATCATGAATTACGATCACTTAAACACTTGAAGTTGCATGATAGAGAAAAATCAAGTAATCTTCAAAAAAAACTTCTTTAAAGAGCAGTGTTAACAGGTGTGCAAATGCATACGTATTGTAACATACAAAATACTTGACTATCATATCATTTTTGCTGAAGTTATTGAGGCTGCACTGGTAGTTGATGAGATGCTTTCTGCCCTCCCTATGTTCAGATTGAAGTCCCTTCACTGTAATATCAGGTATGTGCTTTTTGCCTATTATAAGGCTCCTTTTTATTAGCAATCTATACACATTTCAAACCTAAACTTGACAGATGAAGAATGGAAAAATGGCAGGTAATTATTATTATTATTATTATTATTTTTTTAAATCACCAGCTGTCTGGTGTACTTGAGCCAGTGCCCACTGTTCTTGCCTGACAGGAACAGAACCTGCTGAGACTTTCTGCTGTTGTAGCCCATCTGCCTCCAGGTTCGACACGTTGTGTGTTTTAGGATGCTTTCTGTTGTAAATGTTGTAAAGAGTGATTATTGGAATGACCGTAGCCTGGCTGTTCCACTGTTGACACATGAATGGATGACTGAATTATAAGATTGGGTACGGGTGTTCCTATTAAAATGGCATGTGAGGGTATGTGTTAATGCAAGACCATTATACTGTATAATTATTGTTTCCCTAATAGGATTAGTTGTATGGTCTTTTAAATTTGTGTAATAAAACCATCGACCCTGTCCTTTTGAATCCCAAGGATAGATGTACCTACTGTATGAGGGTGCCAGAACTTCTGCAGCACCCTAATTACTACACTGTAAAAAAAAATATCTGACATGACAATGAACTATACAATAAATGTTAAGTTTAAGTGTCTGAACTAGTAAAAACCTCACACTTTTCCACTGATACATTTAGCTGGCAAGTAAAATAATAGACTGTATGACCAAAAGTATGTGGACACCTGACCATCATGTGAACCTGGAATAGGATTCCTGTCCATCATTTTGGGCTTACTTGCTCTGATCGATAACTAAATAAACCACAGACAGTGCATGTTTATGTACAATGAATTAAATTGTTTTCTGTAATGTACTGTACATGTTGTATAGCCATGTTGATTTGCTTTCTTCAGGGATTGTTTTGAAAGAAAGAAAGGAACAAATACTTGTTCTTTAAACATGCAGCTGCTGGAAGATACACGTGGATGAACAAAATCCCAATTACCCTCATACACATCAACATGCACTTCGACTTCCAACCTACCAATGTTACCCTTTTTAACATCTGGGGAAAAACCTTTCTGGCCCATATTGAAGACATATATTGAAGACTTATTCATGAAGCAGAAGCTTAGAATCAGGATTGAAGTTCCGTAGTCTGTTTGGAGGGAAGAAAAAAAAAATGCACAAATTCATCGCAAAATTTTTCAGTAAGCAGCTTTCATTATTAACTCTCGGCAGGATTTTGTGTATGAAGAAGAAGAGACGGTTTGCCTTTGAATGACAGCCATAGTAATCCTTGAGGGAAAAAGCAAAGGAAAACATCTCCTTTTCCCCCCCACTCTATTTCAAATAAGCCGATTCCCTCTCAAGCACCGCTGTCTGGATCCTCAACTGATCTGTTAGGCTACAATACAGCTACAGTCTCTGATGTGCACCACGCTGCCATGGATTTACCCAAATACACATCTGTTCATGCCGCAATAACAGACGGAATTCACGGGCATTTCTAGCAATTCACGAACAGAGCTGTGCAATCCTCATCCGACGGAGAAGGGGCGAGAGCATCGATATCACTTGATCACGCTCACGGAAATCGTCACGGAACCACTCGGGACGGATGAAGCCGCGTCAGCGTACAGAGAAATTGGCCTCGCATTAGGACAAATTGATGTAAAAGGAGGAATAAAGGATATAACCATAGTAGTAACCATAGTAACTCCACCTCTCAGTGAAGCCCTTGATGTTTTGAAGAGCACTGTAACAGCACTATCCTGCAACTTTACATTCCTTCATCACATCCAATCCCTATACAGTAGGAGAGGCTCCCTAAAGGAATCCTTAAAACACTGGCTTTCTGCCACCTTGTTCATCCTTTAAGTGAATATCGTAAGTGTATCGATTGACTTTTTAAAAAAAACTTTATTTCGAACTTCATTCCTTTCAAGGGCAGTGCAGCTCAAAGGACAGGACGAGAAATTCAATTTCACAGTCAACTGATACATTTTTACAGGACAATAGAGTGAAAACAGATATGCGAGCGCCGCCGTCCTGTCAGCCTCCATATGAGTAGGAGGAATAAAGAGCGTTAAATCTTTTCCGAACACAGAAAGAAAGGCCGTCGTGGATGTCATCGAACGCCGATACAAATGTGTTTGGCTGCTCAGATGGTTTACTTTAATGTTAGATACATTACAATTTATCTCCCAAATCTAATATTCATCAAGCACTGAGAGCATTTAGTGTTAGGCTAGGCGAGAAAAATGAGCGAATAAACGTGGTGATTGCAGACTATTGTTCATTACAAATGAATCAATATGTACATAAATCTACTTCGGCGAAACCACATTCCTATGAATTGTTCACTTATCCATCAGAGCCCACTTGCTATACAAGGAGAGGAAGAAAAAAAAAAGCCGGCACGACAAGCACGCAAGCTTTTCACACTAATGGGCATCACGCTTATAAAGAAATCAAAGCCTTATTTATTCCAGCAGGCTCCGCCCACCCGCTCTGCCTCATTCTCTCTAACGCACATTGTGAAGCAGGGACATGACAGGGGCTGATAGATTCTTCTCACTTCATTACTCCTAGTCTTTCAAAACCACGGAACAAGTATGCAGGAAAATAATACTTGTGTAGGCGCTGGGAAACAACAACAACAACAAAAAAAACAGCACAAGCAGGATCTCAAATGAGTGAATGAACTAAAATGGATTTTACAACATTTATTGATCTGCCAGTAAATCATTTTTGACCATCTGAAGTGCACACTATTAAAACGCACCTTATACAGTATTAAAACATACATTAGGACTTTTTAAAGTGCACGTGTCTGACGCTGATATCTCCACACTTGGCTCTCTGTAAGCCTCTGTTGCCAAGTTACTAGAACCATCAGTGGCTTGCTGGCATAATGCTTAAAATCATGATTAAATGAGCACGTTCTCAACCTCTTACTGGGGTTGGGGGTGCTTTCAAAGCGACTTTTCATATACCCTACTGTGGTAACCAATTTAAAAGAAAAATCCACCCCTAAACCCACTTATCTCAACATGTCAGCTTGTCCATTACCCACAATGGTATTCGACTACCAGCTAATAGTGGTCTCAGTGGGAACTCATTGCTACCTGAAGGCAGCGATGCGGCCGTGCTTCAGTCCTTTAGCCTGCCCAGCGCTCTAATCTCCTGGTCTGTACACGCTACTCAAGCAGACACGGTTCCAATGGGCCGCCTTTCATGCTAATACCGCTCGTCAATTTGCACATCGAGTCTCTCTGCCATGCCTTTGTCTGCATCCAACTATATGATATAGCTGCACTGCATTATGGAACTCTTTGCTGTCTTCATAATTTTATTTCTGTACTACTTTCACATTGAATTTCTCATTATTATAAAAAGAAATTAAAATTATTATGGGAAGAAATGAAAAACCAGCATGAACACATGACCAATATTTGCATAGACATATTTAATGTGCTTTCGGATGAGTTTTGATTTAGACAATAATCCAGGATTTTGGATTTTGGACTACAATGTTGTTCGCTATACACTTCTTTGTTGTTGTTACTCTTCCGTCTGCTCCCGTCAGGGGTCGTCACAGCGGACAATCCGATTGGCACAGGTTTTACGCCAGATGCCCTTCCTGGCGCAACCCTCCCATTTTATCCGGGCTTGGGACCGGCACTGCATCCAGTGGCTGAAGTTTGGGCACTGGCTTGTTAATGTACCCATTTATACCTTACACACTTGGTTAGGCTAACCAAGGCCAATAACTGTTCACAGTCTGAACATCCTTACTTCCTTGATGAAATGCGATTTATAATATCAATTATGCAATCTTACTTCAATTCAAGTTCCTCTTCAAGTTTTTTTTTTTCCAGTTTGGAAATTAACTCAACCCTCAGCCAGAACAAAGATGCCTAGTTTTACCTCTTTATCTCAAAAAGCATCTTACAATACATGGCATAAACAGTACTGTTCAGAGTAGACGAGCTCATTTGGAAGAAATGCTATTTCATTATGTTTTTTATTCCATTTGAAGTTGCAATTCACCTCCTAAACAACAGAGGACTTCAAAATTGCATTCGCTTCCTGTAAAGTACATTTTGAAACATTTTAAAACTCTTCAGTCTGCAAACCACTGTTCTGATTAATCTGTTCAGAGTTTGCTATTCTTCTGGAACTGCGAGACAAGGCTGAGCACTTGCTCTGAAGCCGCGATGACTTTGCTATGCATGTAGGCTTTGCTGTTGATGCCAGTCTCCTGCAGGAAGTAACGATAGTTGACCATGATGCCGCACGAGTTGGCCATGCCTCTGGGGCTAGTGTCTGCGTGCCAGTTGAGCCTCCAGAGGGTGGCGCCGTTTTGCAGGTGGAAGTTGGCGACGGGGTTGAGAGCATAACCGCGCCGCTTCTCTCCGTACAGATACCAGGCGCACAGACGCATCAGGACCGGTTCCAGAGCACGTGCCAAGCGTTCGGACCGATGCCAGTCACCGGAGGCAAGGAGGGCACGTAGGGCATCGATGGCGGCAGAGCCGGAAACCGCTCCTGTCGCCTCCTCCACTTCTGTCCACTCGTGCTCAGAGAACAGCTCGGTCACGCGACCCTCCTTCTTGGATTGAGCCAGGAAACCCTGCAGCCATGATGTGAAGCCAGGGATAGGAGAGAGGCTGGAGAACTGAGCCATGTGAGGAAATTCACTCTGTAGAAAGAGCAAAAAAAGAAGAAGTACAGTCAAATCATTATCTACAGTAATGGCCAAAAGTATTAAGAGAGCATACAGTATTGTCACGTATTATAGTTTAACCCTGGGCACAAACAGGTGATGTCACTACTTACTGTAGTTCTAACCTACATGGCTGAAGAATTGTGCTTCAGCTAGTTACGTTAATAGATAGAACAAATATAGTAAGACTTGTCCACCTCTGCACAAAAAAAAAAAAAAGGGGAATTCTCAAGTGAATTGCGAACTTCTATCTTCTACATCTATCTTCAGGAAGCAATCAAGCAGGTATGGATTGAGCGAGTGACACCACAGTACTGCAGATGTACTTTTTGACTCTGTGCCCAGCCGGATCCAGCAGGTTTGGAAGAATAAAGGACTTCACACTAAATATTGATTGTTGTCGATTGTTGCAAATTCATTGCATAAAATGATTATCTTGACTGTCATTATTTTTAAAAAGTCATTAAAACATTGAATTTTTACTTTGGTCTCATTATTTTTAGCCACCACGGTATATCTAAGAACATCTCATACAACAGGCCAACACTGTAGATTGCATCTTGTATTAATTACATCGCATCAAGTTCATATACAACTTACAAATGGTTTTCAATTGCAATTTTTGCTTTAGAAGTAATCGTAAACATGCTCATTCTTCGCTATTCAAAGAAAGGAACAAAACTTGTACTACAGATTTCATCCTGTTACCTTAATATCTGGAATTCAAAATGCACCTAGCTGCTATTTAGTTTTTTTGCGAAGTAAGTTGTAGAAAGTTTTGTTTCCTGAATTTTCTAGGTGACACTTAAGACCCCTACTGTGAGAAGAAGCCCAAAACAATCCGCCATTATTTGTCACGTATATATTACAGTATAGTGAATTTCTTAGCTTTTGTGCATCCTGTATCTCAGTTGAGTAAGAAGAACACAGGGGTCAGAATGCATTATATGGCTGGAGCAGAGAAGGTCAAGGGTCATGGACCCGAAGGACCCAACTTCGGCAGCTTGACAGTTCGGGGGCTAAAACTTCCAACCTTCCGACTTATGATCTTATGACCTGTGCATTAAACCACTGAGTCTACAGTGACATACGATGTTCTGATGACAACACAACGATATGCTGGTCTGATTAAAACCAGACTTACACTGTTGGACTTTCCGACTGATTTTACTGTAACACACAAAATTTAGACGGAAAACTAATCTTTTGAATTTAAACTGAAATTGCATAATTAGACGGCATAATGAGGCGTACCCACCAGCAGCCAATTTAACGCCACTGGCGACCAAAGACAAATGACATACAAAATTCTGGCAGCGTTGGAAATCTCACAGTGTGACTACTGCTACAGTGTTCGGTTAAAACGCAACCAACAGGAGGAGCACTGTGGGAGATGCATAGTGGCAAAAGTGTGGGATTTAAAAGCAAAGCAGACTGTTAAATTGTGGGAGAAGGAAGAAAAAAAAACATTCATTCATAAAAGGCAAGAAGAAATAGAGCTAGAATTACAGCTAGCAGGTATGTGATTTAATTAGCACTCGAATGCTCTGTTCGGTCATATGAAATGTATTTTTCATTACCATGACAGGAAACTATTTTACGCAGGTCCAGCATAACAGAAGGTGCTAATTTGATGTGATGCTTTAAATAGAACGTATTACTTTTTTACTGACATGTCTATCATTAGAGGAGCTATATAGCGTACGATCTGACAACATGTTATCACACGGTCTGTTGTGTCCCCTTGGGCTTATTTATCCTTGTGTGAAGAGGCGAGGACGATTAACACAAAGCGTATACAGGAAAGATGAGCTGGAGTGTCTAAGTGTTCATATTAAAGAGTAAGATAAAAGTCAAACAACTTGGACGTTACTGTAAGTGGAAGCTATGATTGTCTATTTAGGCGGCACGCTGGTGTAGTGGTTAGCACTGTCGCCTTGCACCTCCAGGGTCCGGGTTCGATTCCCGGCCAGGCTCGATTC
>JAQMYL010000037.1:11827064-11838479 GCA_030014365.1 Clarias pachynema | reverse complement strand
TAGCCTTAATGTGGGAGCCCCCTAGTGACGGGGAGGAATTGGACACGACTAAATTAGGGAGAAAATTGGGAAAAAAAAGAAAAGAAAAAAAAAACCCTCTTGAAATCTATAGCAAGAAGTAGTGATGGGAAGTTTTGATCATTTTAGTGACTCGGTTCTTTGAATCTTGTTCATCAAAATGAATGTTTTTTTGAGTCATTTAGTTCATTTCGTTCTTCTGATCAGAAATAAAATGTTACATTTTCAATAAAAAGACCCCCAATACAAAATTTTGGCTATAGTTCCAGTAATTAAATTATTACAATGCAGCTAAGGACATATTATAATAAACAGAATGAGGAGCTCACCTCTCATATATTCTAGTCTGAGTCGTTCGTTCTTTTGAATCTATTGCACTGCATAGCGTCTATGGGAGTCACATGACTCGGAGTAGAAGAGTCATTGAGAAAGAATCGCTCAATTCTGTTTCCTGTACATAACCTACAGGGGTTTTGCGTTGATTTGCGCATGCGTGCCCAGTAGAAAATGATCAAATCACTCCGAGACTACTCGTTCTTCTGAGTCACGTTAAAGACTCGTTCAGAAAGAGTGAATCGTTCGTGAACGACCCATCACTAGCAAGAAGGAAAGCTTTCTGATTTTAATGGAAACAGGTCAAATAGAGACTTCAAATGCTGAGTATTTATTTTGTTCTGGGGTATCACGGACATCAGAATTTCTCCAATGAGCTGGTGATTCATCAGTGGCTACAAAATGTGAAATATGAGATCTGTTCAAACTTAAAAACAAACAATCCAATAGATAGATCTCTTATCACAGATTAAATCATTGGCACATGATGCAATGATTATTTTTTTCCATTTACAAGGTCTCTTCTGTGTTTTAATATTAATATTTCTTTCAAATAAAATAAATAGATAAATAGATAATTAGATAAAAACGTAAGTATGTGAGGAAGCAAAAATAGTAATAAATTGGACACAGCTTGCCACAATACTCTAAACTCAGGAATCGGGGAGTAGATGCTGCATGGCTGGAAGTCAGGTTATAATATATATATATATATATATATATACACACATTTTTTTTCTTTTCTTTTTTTTTTTCTTCAATCCTATAGCTATAATCTGTACAGTTTATAGACAGGATCCTACTGGTCCATACTGTATGCATTCACAATCCCAGCATGTAAACATTATATCTTTCAGGATGTCAGAAGTTGAAATACTTATGCTACTTATTCTCCATGGAAATTATCTTAACTATGTCTGATGTAGATGCTCTCGTTGGCTATATTATCTGCTACATACCCTAGGTCATTTGAAGGTATACAGTTACTGTCCATGTATTGCTTTGAATCATGTATTACCTTTACCCCACTGGTTACCATGGAACCATCACGTGGTAATGAAGCCCTGAATACTGACCAGATATAGCTTGGGTATTAGATCATTCTAAGCTTAGCACTGGCACTGACATGTGTATCAGACACAGTAGTGGATTTATTTATTTACTTATTGGGATACGGTTTATGTTACAGTAAGTAATTCGACCCGATCGTGGCACGTGGCACTACAACGTGTTTTATACTTAATAAACTGGCAACAGTATGTATAAGACACAGCAAACCCAACAGATGTTGCTGTGGCTGAATTCTGGCAATAATTAAAATGATTAAAATTGGGTGTCTTTCCCATTTATATACACTGATTTACTTTCCCATTTATATACACCACTAACCTGCAGCTCTCGCACCACCCTCTTGATGAGGTAATTGCCGAGCTCCACCCCCTGCAGACCAGTCTGGGTGGATGAGATGGAGTAAAAGATGGCAGTATTAATCTTCTCCACTTCTTCTACCGCATCCAACGTGGCGAACTCTCTCACGATACTCTAAACAATGAACAAGATTGATGAGCATCAGTGAAGTGAAACACGATATGAACAAATAATGATGGGTAGTGCTCGCTAACTAACCTGGATGTTATCTGATATGTCCTGTGTGAGGGCTACATGTAAGACCACTAGAGGTTCTCCGGGCATGGAGGCATGTGTGAATGCGTAGCAGCGCCTATAAGGGCCGACTCTGCGCTTTAGGTCTGTCCAGTTCCGCATAGGGTGCACTGCTTCGTACCTGTAAATGTAAATCAGCATTCATGATCGACCCCTATTTAATGACTTCAATTAGATTAAGCTCTATTGCCAAGATCTCCATGTTCAACATTCTGGAGAGGTGAGTGACTCTTACTGGCTGATCTTCTGAAGGAGCTCACAAGGGGACTGCCATGTGATCCTCTCTAACCGGAGAAGCCCAACAGAGAACCATTCGGACAGGAGGCTCTTCAAAGTGCTGTTTAAATCCTAAACACACACACATACACACGAACATATGAAACACTTATATTTAATGAAAAATGTACAAGAGGTTGTTTCTATAACTTTCTATATCAGCTAACGAACTCTTCATTACTTGACAGGTTGTGTACGTTAGCTAATGAAATCTCTCTCTAGTATGGAAATCAAAGAATTTATTTAAGTAAACTAATTCAACACAAATTTCATTAGCCTCCAGATTACATTACGTCTGATGCATATGTAAAACCCTCACCACTCCTCAGCACATTAATATTTCACAGCCGGGTTTCTGATCTTCTGCAGTCTGGCATGCTGAGTTTCGGATTTAGACAAATCAGATTACTCTCTGCAGGCTGCTGCACTCTAGGCCTGTTTGTTTGCCCTTCAGCTGATGTTATTAGATGTGCTCCGAGAGAGTGAGAGAGAGAGAGAGAGAGAGTGAGAGAGAGAGAGAGAGAGAGAGAGAGAGAGAGAGAGAGAGAGAAAGCGAGCAGAGCAGATCTGTGGTAAACATAACGCAATTTCAGCAAGGAGTCACGCCACTCCAATGGGTCAGCTTTCATATCTGAAGAGGTTCAAGTAACTGCACTCTGGTGCACAATCACATAGAGACACAGATGTGTGAACGGCGTTGTACATGCACCCCTAGGCACACCCGTCTGTGAAATCTGTTTGAACATCCTGCTTACGTGCACGGTGATTCTTAGGAGATATAATAGGCTTTACATAAATATGAGTCAGTCAAAGCACTATCACAAAATATGCAAAAACGAACTTTAGCTTGACTCGCAGGTTGAGATATAAACCTACAAAGTACAATGTTAAACACTCCTATACAAATTTTAATAGATTTTTAACATTCCATCCATAGATTGCGGTTAACCTTTAAGTTCTCCATGACTGCCACACTGAAACTGTAAGATTGTGGATGGAGTCAGTGTCGACTTCATTGGCAGAAAATGGAGGCATTCTATGTACACCAATCAGCCATAGCATTATGACCACATGCCCAATCTTGAGTAGGTCCTCTTTTTGCCACATAAAAGCGTAATGCACTGTGTGTTCTGACACCTTTCTACTGGAATCAGCATTAGCCTTTTCCACAATTAAAGCTATCTATTGGATCGAACTACACGGGCTAGCCTTTACTCCCCAAGTGCATCAGTGAGCCTTGGCTGTCCATGACCCTGTCTCAACTTGGCTGGTTTTCCTTCCTTGGATTACCTTTGGTATGCCCTGATCACCGCAGCCTGGGAACTTCCTATAAGAGCTGCAGTTTTATAGTTGCTCTGACCCAGTCATCAAGCAAAGTCAAAGTCACTTAAATCCTTAAACTTGCCCATTTTTTTTTTACTTTAAACACACAGAAAAAAAGGTTTACTTGCTGCCTAATATATCGTACCCACTTCCAGGTGCCACTGTAATAAGAAACTGTGACTGTAGCTACTGTGACAAGGGCTGAATTGTGATTGGCGAGACTACTGGGTCAGAACAAGTCCAAAACTGCAGCTCTTGTGGGATGTTATTAAGAGTAGTCCAAGGATGAAAGACCAGTCACAGGGTCACAGCCAAGGCTCCGAGATGACCATGGAAAGCAGAAGCTCGCGCACGTTGTCCAATCCAATAGAAGAGCTACTGTAGCTCAAACTGCTAAAAAGGTTAATGCTGGTTCCAATGGGTTCAGACGGGTGGTCATAATAGTACACCTGATCAGTGTATGTATGCATGGCTATACTGTGTTTTTTTAATTTTAGAAGCTGAAATAAAAATACAAATAAAGCTCAGAAGTCTGAATAGTGATGCCACTATTCTAATCTGTGACTGAGAGCCTCTGAGCTTAAGAAATGGCAAAGTCTTTTTCCACCGTCAAGCACAGTGTCCGTAAGCTCATGCAGGTGTTTATTTGTCGCATACTGTATACAATACCTTACAGCACTGGGATTTTATTTTTGCTAGAAGGCTGGGGTCAGAACACACAGTTAGCCATGATACGGCACCCCTGGCATTGCTCATGGGCCCAATTTGTGGAAGCTTGAGCCCCCAACCTTCTGATCAGTAACCCAAAGAGCTACCCCTGCCCTGATACAGTACAATGTTGTTATTGCTCTCATTACGGGCTGCATGGCAGAAACAGTTTTCTGCATATAATTTCTGACAAAATATGTGGCAATGGGGATGACCATTGGCATTGGCTTGGGATTCAACCCAGGCATGGCAGATGAGGTTATCTCTGACACTTTTCTCTGCTCTGCTTATTTTTAACTGACTTTACTGGCCTTGGAGGAAAAACATGGTACCTTTAACCCTGCCTGGATGGTAGCTGTGTGATAAGAGAAATCTGGCAGTTGGTAGGAATTTCCAAAAGACCAAATTTGGGGGAAAAAGGAAGCTATTTATAGGCGTCGCCCTAAGTCCATACAAGCAAGATATAAGTCCATTGTATTCCATTGTGGTTGTTTAACAGCCTCCGAAACTGTAGAAACTAAAGGGATTCATTCAAGCCAATCACTTGCATTTGTCACTTTACTATGTCATACCTAATCGTCATGTAATTGAGAAAATGTCAGTTGAAATGTCACTTGGTACATTAAGGTATTGTTGCTTCCTGATGCTGCTGATGTCATGCACGTACAGAGATAATAAATGGTCTCCTGTCACTTGCTAGTGTGAATGTCAGGTATACCAGCGCAATAAAGTAAATAGAAAGAATAAAGATTTCAAAAATACATTTAATGCGATACATTAAATCTGGGCCAAATTTTGTAAAACTACTGTGCAAGTTACTGCTAAGGCTAATCGAGTTCCTTCTTCACAATAGTTCAGCAAGTGGCCACTTGTTCGAACTGCTGTAGGTGTTACGCACTTCCATGTCATAAGTGGAAGCTGACAAGGTCATCAGAAAACCGGTATGGGGTATGGAGCTACACCCTTTATCTTCTTCTCAGATGCAGATTTCTGTTCTTCGATAGTGCTGATACTCTTATGCGATACAAGAATTCAAGAAGTCAAACTAATATGGCGGTGCTAGAGGCCAAACAGTGAAATTTCCTATCAGCTGCACCCAAGGGAACCAGAGATAAGGAGAGAAGCCCACAAGCAAGAAAAGACACACAGCAGTTACAGTCTGCATCTCTTTTCTGCCAATCTCGAGTCTAATTTGTGTTTTGTCTCTGGCTCAAAATCTTCACAAACCACATTTCCAGTCAACTTAAAAGAAAAAAATAATAAATATCGACCCCAGGTTGGACAGAGAAATTACTTCGAAGCACTTACAGGATATTATTGCACTTTAAACGTCAGGGCAACTGACAGCACTTTTAAAATTCTGTACCTACCACCATTTTGTGTTCGCTTACGTTGCTCAATTTGTCCCTAGAACTTGACGATGGATCATGGCATTGCGCTGTAGATGTACAGAACCATGCTCTAGGTCAGATTTTTGCAAACTGCAGTGCTTTCAGAATTTGTGTGCAAGCATAAGTCAAATGTCTTGACTAATTTGTTGGCAGTAATACATGGCAATTACATGCATATGTGAAAACAGAGAGAGAGAAACTAACATCCATCCTGTTATTATGCTGGCTCACTTATTCTCTATCTTGTACAGAGTCACAGGGGGCCTGGAGTCCCTCAGTATCTCAGTGGACTCACAGCATAAGGCAGGATATAAAACGGTTGGGGTGCCAATCCATCGCAGGGCACAAACATGCACACATTCACACACTACGGGCAATTTGAGGAGAACATGACACAGACCCAGGACTCGAAGCCTTGACCCTGGAGGTGCGAGGCCACAGTGCTAACCACTACGCCACCGTGCTGGCCTTGCTATTATTCTTGTACAAATAATGCCCCGTATAAATGCAGCACACACTGAGCAAGTCTCTGTTTAGACACAGGAGCTTCTCCTGTCTTCAATTCTTGGAAGATAAACAGTTAATCTGATGGCCATGAGGCAAAGACACAAAAGAAACCACAATTCAGTCTGATTAAACCTCAGATACAAGCACGTCAATCTAGTCTCATCTGACGACCCAAGGCTTTTCACTAATGCATCTAGTCCTCCCACGTGTTTTGCTCAAGTGGCTGCTAGAATAAAAGGCTCTCCTTAAAGAGACCCATTTCAGTTCAGCTTCCAAGAGGCGCTTATAGGTCAGGATCTTGAGCTACTCCAGAACAAGGGTTAAACCCAGTGCAGGCTTGTGGTGAATCATGGCAGATAAAGGTTTGTTGCACCCTTCAGAAATGCTGTGACAAGTAGATGAGCTCCCAGAGACACACAATCATTGGTGTTATAAAACAATCCAATGGCCACTATATACGTCACCAGCGTGTGGACTACACTTTCTCTGTCTAGCAGTCCTAGTAGGAAGGTTAGAACTCCAGGAACAGTGCTTTTCATTCAGATGCGCACGGTTTCTACTTATGAGACCATGCATTAGTCTGTATTATAGTCGTGTATTATAAGTTCTGGCATTCAGAATTAATCTTCAAACCACTCTTCCCTCTGGAGAGCCAGACATGCAGGTCTGGGTAACCTGGCCAAGCGTACATCTATTTAAGGGGAAAGCTGCCAGGGTATTTGGTCCACTAGCAAAAGCAGCAGGTCTATGGGGATTCTGTGGGCAGTTTATTAAATATTCTGTACAATGTGGGCAGAATCAGTGGTAGAGAAGTAAATGCATAGAGTAGACAATGGAGGCCAGTGGTGAGCCAGTGCAGCCGGACATAGGATACTGTCCAGCTCCAGCAGGGAGAACAGATGGATGGCAGACAGACTGAGAAGAAAGTGCCACATTGAGCAAAAGAACAGTTCAGAGCGTTCTCTAACAGAATGGGAGTGGGAAACAAGGATGCAATTTAACAAGGGAACCCAAGTCAAGCCAGCCATGTCTCAAAAAAAAAGTATCAAATATATTGATCATAGCCATAGAGAGATGAAAGGAGTTGATGATATAAAAGTTGATTCTAATCTACAGCTTTACAAAGCTCTTTTTCAGACAAAGTGCATTTATGTCATGACATTTCTGAAGGTCTCAGCATGAGTCCATTGGACAAGTTTCCAATGAATTAATTGGTTTGCATGGTAAATGATTTATACTATAGGTGGATAATATTTCCTTTGCAGTTAAATGGTGGGCAAAAACAACTAGAAAAATGAAATGAAAATTTGAAATCATGCATAAGGGTGCATAGTATTTTTCCCAAGACTAGCGTCAAAATCTGTGAAGAGGCTTAGGGTAACACATTGTTTCTATAGAATATTAATATTCCGATTCGATGTTTGGAATTCAACACGCGATACGGGCAGGTCAAAATGTTTGGCCAAGAAAATTTTCATTTCAAATAGTCAAAACATTAAATGGTTTTACCCTTGCCTCTGTGCACTAATTTTAACATCCCTGAGAAAGACACCATCTGATACGCGGTGCAGCGCCTGGCCTGAAGTGCCTTTAAATCATTTCACGCTTGCTTTGAAGAGTTTTCCTCCCTGTCAATTATAAGTTTAAACCCCTCTATTGACCATGCACATCTTAATCGTCCTTCAATCAAGTTTTTAATGGAGCTTTTAAGCATATTATTAAGTGTGATTCAGTTTGAATGTCAGACTATGGTTAAGGCACCGAAATTAAATCGCACTGTAATCATGGAAAAATTCTGAGAGGCTCATTCTCTTATGAAATGAGAACAAGAACTGATGGTTAAGAACCAGAACAAATGACATTCTGCCTGGCTTATGAAATTGTGGAGCGCGCTACATTGTTCTCCTTTCTCCAAACCATCAGCAAACTGAACAAAATATTACACCGATCATAACATTAAAACCATTGATGGGCGACATGAATACCATGAATTATCTTGTTACGAAGGCACTTGGATATATTAGGTAAGAAGTGAAAAGTCAGATCTTGAAGTTGATCGCTTGGAAGAAAAAATAAATAAATTGGGCAAGCATAGCGATGTGAGCTACTTTGACCAAATTGTGATGACTAGATGAGCAACTCCAGGGACCAGCAGGGCTTGTTGATGGGGTCTTCCTGAAACACAGTGGCGAGTATCTACCAAAAGTTCAGAGACAACTTAGAAATCCTGAAAGGTTCATGGGCACCCAACACTCACTGATGGATGTGAGGAGTGAAGGCTAACCCATCTGGTCGGATCCCACAAAAGAATGTTCTGAAAGTTGTCAGAAGACATAGTGCATTACAGCTTGTGTTTGGAACTGCGTAGTTGGGATGATACCAGGATGCACTATGGGAAAATAAAGGCAAATTAGCAGAGGCAGTGAGATGCTCTGGGCAAAGTTTTGCTGTTAAACCTTGGCTCCTGGCATTCACATGGGTGTTATTTTAACACGGACCACCTATCTAAACATTGCAGCAGACCGAGCACAACCCTTCATATCAACAGTATGCTCTATTTGCAGTGACCCTTTCCAGCAGAATAATGTTCCCTGCGACACTGCATGATTTGTAAAAGAATGGTTTGAGGAACATGACAAGTGTTCAAGGTGATGACCTTTAAATTCTCCAGATCTCATTCCAGTTGAGAGCCTGAGGGACGCCACAGCAAACCACCCGATCCGCAAACAAGCTTGGCAATGGTTTTACGTTGGATGCCCTTTGCTGACGCGACCCTCGCATTTCTTCTGGGCTTGGGACTGGCACTGCATCCAGTGGCTGGGGTTTGGGCATTATAGCTGATCTCAGTATAATGTTATCAAAAAAAAAAAAAAACTCATGAGATGAGTCGACACGTTTGAGCACTAAACTATTCCTAAGTAATAAAAGACTGTTGGAGTATTGGATTTTGGAGAAAAATGTTGACACAGCATGTTACAAACTAATAAATTGCTGCACTTTCCAGAGCAATCTGCGAAGAGGCTGAATAACATCTGGAGGCAAGATAAAATATGGTCCCTGCTGAGCAAGGAATCCTGATCCTGAAGGAATTAACTGATCATCAATTAGATTTTTAATGCCAGGGCAAACTTCACACTTTGAAATTTTTCGATCATTTCAGTTCCACTTAAAGCATTTTTTCCCCCTTATATTTGGCTTTGAGGCTCAGTCGCAAAGAAGATTTAGCAACACAAAGTTTCCCCAGAGACCTAAGCTTTAAAAGGAGATGTGAGCTGAAGTTAACAGTCTTTAAACTCTAAATGAGATGAAATACCGCCCTTTGCTATGGTGTTCATTTTAGAGCAACATACCCGCCGAACATCTTACTGTAGTTAGATGGTCTTTTGTGGTATCCAGAAATTCTTGGCTGAATTTTAGATTTGCAGTAACACCTTAGATTATACCAGGCATACCAGCTCAGCAGAAAAAAAAAAAAAACATGATGATTTCTAATGCTTTATGCTTCCATTTTGCCATTACTGTATTTTTAGCTGTCCAATGAGTTTTGCATAACTCTCTGCTGTCCTATTACAGTATGTGTTGGTTTTAGCCCATAGCAGAGGGGTCTAAATAAATGTTTTGCCTCTACAGGACATTGTCGTCAACTGTCTTTGGTTGCAATGTCACTATTTCGACCGTTCCAGGATGGCTGCATTCAACTTACCAATAAAAGATTAAGAAAGAAAATTTCACGTTATATATTACTAGTAACCCATCTCATTATTGCAAGAAAAACTATGCCAAATGTGGCATAGGGTGATGGCTGTAATGTTATGGTCTTAGACCTTGAACAGCCTGTGTCAAAGGGGATTCCTGCGTCTCAGCTTAACCTCGGAAGGAGCCAAAGTTTTTAATAGAAGCAGGATAGCATTTTATATATCTGCATTCAGAGGATGTGGAGAATAGACACTGTAATTTGAAACCATGAGGTTTCCAATGTCTCTCAAATGGCTGAGTTAGGAATATGTTTTTGGGTCTGTATAAATGGTGCAAATTGATAATTCTTCACTCATGCACTCACTCACTGTTGTCTATAACGCTTTATCCTGTATACAGGGGGTCTGGAGGAAACTTAAGGCACAAGGCGGGATACACTTTGGAGGGTTTGCCAATCTATCACACGCGCACACATGTGAACACACACACACACGCACACACACACACTATGGGGAACTTGGGAACTCCAGTTAGACTAATCTGCATATCTTTGGACTATGAGAGGAAACCGGAGTACCCCAAGAAAACCTGCCAAGTACGGGGAGAACGCGCAAACTCCATGCACTCTGACCAAAGGCAGGAATCAAACCCGACCCCTGGAGGTGCAAGGAGACACAACTAAGCCACCATGCCACCATGCCAATCCTACATAATGTCCAAATATTAATAATACTATTAAAGCTACTATTGTAAAAACAAGATCAGTAAAGTTTCTTCTATGATATTAATCTTGTATGAGATGATTCCTATATTAACACTACATTTTTGTATATTTGGTGAAACTTTTTAGCCTTTGTAATTACCTGATCTTTTCACAGTAGTAATGTGATTTTGATGAGACTTTAGAAAATCTTCCAGTGTAAACCCACGCCATGACCCACGTAAGACTCACTCACTAATCATTTATAGCGCTTTATCCTGTGTACAGAGTCGCAGGTGGCCTGGAGGAAGCCTCCCAGGAAGCTTAGGGCACAAGGCGGGGTACTCCCTGGATGGGGTGGCAATCCATCGCACGGCACTCACTCACCACGCGCAATTTGGGAATGCCAATAAGCCTAATCTGCATGTCTTTGAACTGTGGGAGGGAACCGTAGTGTCCTGAGCAAACCGAACAAGCATGTGGAGAACATGCAAACTCCATGCACACAGACCCTGAGGCGGGAATCGAACCTGGACACTGGAGGTGCAAGTCGACAATATGCGACTTCATAATGTCCAAACAGGAATGACAATACTGTTAAAGATTACTCATTCCTTGTTTATAATGCTTTACCCTGTATACAAGGTCACAGGGGCCTGGAGCCTAACCCACAAGATAGAGGTCTGCATTCCCGCGGCGCTCCCGCGGGACCCGACAAGGTTTCTTGCGGCGCGGGAATAAATTTACAAACAAAACGCGGTAGCGGTCGGAAACTGGTGTAATTTGGACGGGAGCGGGCGG
>JAQMYL010000037.1:11808993-11820394 GCA_030014365.1 Clarias pachynema | reverse complement strand
ATGTGCAATCAATGAAGATTGGCTACCAGGCTGGTCAAATTTAGCCATGAAACCTCCAACACTAAATTGGCCAGTGTTTCAGTTTCATTGTCCAACCCGTGTTTGTGTGTGTGTTAACATGAGTGATAACAGGAGCCCACCCATGCACTTTGTTTTGATAGAGTCTCATCTGTAATTCAACTGAAATTAACTTTAGCGTCACATACAGCAGTGTCGAGTTAATCGCGTCACATACAGCAGCTGAATGTCAGCATACACGACAATATGTTTTGTGGCGGGAAACACCTTCCGTGTCAGAGCCAACGACAGAGACAGATTGCACTCCCAAATAAATGATTTGCACGAGCAATCGTTAATCTAACCATGTGTGAAGTGTGTGGGTGGGAGATTGCGTTCATTATATGCCACGTTGTACTCTGTCTTTTTATGAATAAATTAATTTAGCACGATATCCAAGGCATTATATGGATAGAAGAAAAGTGGAGCCAGAGTCATTCCCATCCGTTTGTAATTAATTAAGCGAAAAGGGAGCAGAATTGGCACCTGCACTGTTATTATTGCCAGTGTGTTGTGTTGAGCTCAGTCGCCAAGTTGTCACTTGTCACACACGCCAATGAAAGGGAAAATACAGTACATCATATTACCTCTGCTTTTTAGGATCAGTTACATCTAAACTTACTGCATGAGCTTCTTTCTTTATCTTTATAGTAGGAAAGTCAAGAAGGTGAAAACCAAAAGCACGGACAAGTCCCAGCAGGGGCACAAGGCCTCGGAGGAGCACAAGGTAAAGTACTCATCACAATCACAAACTGTATCTTCAGCTCTGACCTCTACCCAGAGTTCAGCTCAATTAAATGTTTCATGCGAGTTGTTTAATGAGTAGATATAGATTAGACTTGCTTCTTTAGTGCTTGAGTCTCTCTATACAGAAATGTAATTAGCTAAGCACAGATAATGTTGCTTTGAACTATACAGGCAATTTAGGAGCTGTCAGGAGAAGCCATACAGATTTGGCATTATGTACCAGTCCGCTTATGTAGCCGTATCCTGACAGCTAGTTATTTTTGACATTGGAACACAACACTGTTTGGCAAACACCTGGGTCTCATGATCACAGTGACGCAGTCTCCAGCATCGGGTTTCTGCTAAATGAGTCAAAGTCAGCTGCCTCTCAGTGGTCTACCTGTAAGCTGTCCTTTCAAGTTAGATTAATGTCCCATCCAGCGTCTTATCTGTGCAGCAGGATTCGGTTCTCCTTGCTTGCCCCACTTTTTCATGCTCAATTTAAGCTAGTCCCTGCTGAGTTAAGACTCAAGTTTATGCAAGGTTACTGAGGAATCCCTATGGTTTAAATTCTGCGTCGCATCAAAACATGCGAAATCGGAATGATTTTCAGAGCGGTGTTATGATGGACAGTCTGTTAGCTGTAAAGCAGTGACGTGGTGTCGGAGCAAATCTCATGAAAGGGGCATTAGGTTTCCCGCATGGGGGAAAGCGTTTTGCTCAACACCTCAGTCAGGGAAATAGAAGTAACATTTTTAGCTTACTAGGTCTCCACACCTCATCTAATATTCCCAGAGATACTTGTGTATAATTTTATTAGGAATTTAAAATCACTAATCGATCACTTGCTATTACAAATTTAACCTGATTAAAATTGTATTAACCAACAATGCTTATTTAGCATAATTCTCCATAGCTCATATACTGTATCTATTAACTTGTACACTACACAAGGGTGCACTTGCATTAAAGGTGCTGTAATTTGTGCTGTTAAATTATTATTATTTTTTTTCCTTTTTAAACCTGTTTCAAATTTGAATGAGGATGGAGATTCAATAGCAGAATTTTTACATGCTCAGTGGTGTAATGGATCACAAAACCCCCAGGCTTTCTTTTCATTCAGTGTTGATGAAAGGAACCAAGTATTGATGATCTGGAAAAGAAACAGCCAGTCAAAGTTTACCTTGTCAGATTTTGCCAATTTGAGTGAACATTGTTGCCAGATGTGCAGCTTTTATTTTAACCTTCCGCTCTGAAAAATGTGTCAAAATTAGGTAAATTTTACAAAAAGAATGTACAGTATGTGAGTAAATTTCTACAGTAGGAGTTATTGATTTGGTATTATTTGGGCGGGTTCTCAGCATTAGTCATTAATCAAAGATGATATAACAACACTATTGTTTAGTCCTGAGAATCCCTCAATCAACTAACAAAGTGTAAATGGCATATTTCAGCAGCAAACATGTTAAAAAATTTACATGCGATCTGAGTGTCCTCCACAGAAGAACAGACCGGACCAGATGGATTGTCGATTGGGTGGGAATTTTTTTTGTTACATAAAGCGTGTGGTTTTTCGATTTTTTGTTTGATACACTCTGGGCTTTGTGAAAAATGGAAATGTGGTGTTTTGATGGACAATCTTTCACCTGTAAAACATAAAGGTGGTATCAGAGCAACTCTAATGGAAGGGGCATCGGGTTTCCTGCCAGGGGGCAAGAATGATGTTTTGACACATCAGTCACTGAAATAAAATTGTTTAAAAAAACCATTTAATCTTACTTCTACTCTATAGTTATTCATGTGGCATCGGGTCCAGTGCTGCCTTCCTGGTTTTCTGCAACTTTCTGGCTATCTTCACTCATCTTCTATACCGCTTTATTCTGTATTCAGGGTCGCACTAGGGCACAAGGCAGGGTACACCCTGGACAGCGTGCCAATCCATCGCAAGGCACACACACAGACTCACACACTACGGGCAATTTGGGAACGCCAATTAGCCTAACTTGCATATCTTTGGACTGTGGAAGCAAACTAGAGTACCCGGTGGAAACCCACAAAGCACGGGGAGAACATGCAAACTACATGCACACAGAGACGGGAATCGAGTCTGGCTGGGAATCGAACCCAGACCCTGGAGGTGCAATGCTAACCACTACTGTACACCACCGTGACTTGTTGGCTATTTAAGGACAAAATTGTTTTTCACAAAAGTGTAATTATGTAATTTATTTCTATTTATTTAGTTGTACTACACGTTTTTACAGAATGCTTTTAGTTCTTAATACTGCCTTGCCATGTTTGGCATCAGTGATGGCTTGCAGTCTTTTGGATACCTGCCCATTCATCTTGGCAGAAAGTCTCTACATCCCATAGATCTACGGGTTATCTTGCATGAACTGCATGTTGGAGATCTCTCAAAAGTGTCTCAGTGATATTGAGGCCAGAAAACCATGATGGCCACTGCAGAACCATTACTTATTTCTGTTGTAGACATTGAAAGCTCATCTTGGCATTGTGCTTTGAATCATTGTCATGTTGGAAAGTCCAAATCCAGCTTCTGGGCTGATGAATGTGAACTGGCCTGCAGTATTTCCTGATAACATGCTGCAATTCATCTTGCCATCAATTTTGACTAAATTTTCTGTGCCACTGCAGCTCATAATCCATGCTTCACAAGAGGGATGGTGTGTTTCTCATCATACGCCTTGTTGACTTGTCTACAAACACGGGGTTTATGGTCGTGGCCAAAAAGTTCAATTTTAGTCTCATCACTCTAAATGACTTGTGGCTTGCTGTTTGGCTTAATGAAAGCAGACTGTTTTATGGCACAATAACAGCATTTTTCCTTGCAACTCGACCATGCACCAACTCCTTATTGTGCATCATGAAACAGCCTTTTTTAAAAAAAATTTTAAGCAAAGAAGCCTTTTTTCAGCTGAAGTTGCTTGTGGGTTTTATTTGCATCCCAAGCTATTTTTCTTGAAGTTGTGGCTGAAATCTTCGCTTCACTACTTGACCATGGTTTTGTGAGAAACCCTTTGTCAGAACCCCTAATTTTCCGCTTGTTAATCAGAGTTTGCAGATTAGAGGCTGCCATTTGAACATCTTCATGCATCCTTTACCTTTTCCTTTTTTTTTTTTTTTTTTAAATTTAAGCTACCTTTTCTTTAGGATAATTTTGCCTTTTTACTTTTTTTTTTCTTTGCGTTTTAACTTTAAGGCAAGTCAGTGCAGCCCTTGATGATGTGACTACCGTGACATCAGTCACATCAGTGAGTGGCAAAAGCACCATTATAACCACCATTAGACTACTATATATTTTCGTTAATAATTACATTCGAGGTGTATTTCGGAGACACACAAAACAAGGAAATATTATCTGATGATTACATGATTCCCTCTTGATTTTCTGATATGGTTTGCAAGAAAATAGAAAGGATCCAGTGTGACAAAGTTACCATAAGAACATATTCTCCAGCGTGCTCAGTAAAACCTCCCAACTGTTTTACTCAAACTACAAAATCTGTATCTAACACTACTTTCACACAAACTGTTTACTGTGCTTATTTTATCATTCGGTAGTGCTCTTTATAGATGTTTCTTTTAGGCATTTTTGCTCATGGCATTTTTCAAGTTCAAGTAGGTTTTATTGTCATTTCAACCATATACAGTTAGTACAGAGTGAAACAAAACAACGTTCCTCCAGGACCAAGGTGCTACATGCAACATAAATTTACAACATAAATAGTACGTTCCCAAGATATTTGCACAGTACTGTAAGTAAAACAGCGGTCAGGTTCTACTGAGCATTAAATGGAAAGTTAGTGCACTATGTAGGATGTACCATGTAGCATGTTCCACTCATCAAATATGGTTGTTGATCAGGGGTTAAAGAGGGAGTTGGGATCAGCCTTGTGTTAGAAGATAGTTAGCTGTTAAACACCACTTGAACTGATTCAGAGGCAATTCACAATGATTTCGAAGCTAGTACTAAAGAGGCAAAGTGTTGTTTAAGATGGCATAATGTTATCAAATGTGTTTTCTTGCTGAAACTGCTTTTGAATGTGGGTTTTGGCACTGCCATCTGGTAAGAAACATCACGTTTGCAGATCAAACGTGATGTCTTGATGTCTCGTGCAAAATGCCATTTTATACACAAACACTTATTACCCAGTTAGAGATAAACTTGCCCTTCACAACTACTGCACAAGTTTTATAATGTTGAACATTTGAATCAGTAAAATTTAAATACTAAAACATATTTACAAATGCTCATTTTTGTTTTTATTAAAAATGTCATGTGTAGATCGAACGTTGAATTTTGAATTTGAGTTTGTTTTGTTTCCTGCTAGCGTTTGGTAAGCAGTACCAGAAATTTGAACCTAATGGCTATAACTATAATTAACAACCAGGTTTCCAGGGTGACGAACAGCAGCTCCGGAACAGTATGTACATCAGTACGTGAATCAGGACTCTTCAATATTCTCTGCCATGTGTGCATGGGTCTCGCTTTTCATTTCAGCAAATCACCTGGTTTCACTTGCTTCATAAATTCATCTTGGTTTTTTAACAGTTATTAACTGTCGTTCCTACTTGCCCTTTATGTAGGAGAAGCCCTACAAGTATACATTTTATGTAATCAGGAACACTAGTTTAGTTCCTTGAGTAATTTTCTCCTAGGGCTCACTATTCTATTCCATTCCAAAAAAGCCAAACACTATTATTATTATTATTATTATTATTATTATTATTATTAATAACCTATTTATTGATTGCTTGTATTTCCTGTACCTTTTTGTGTATTGTCTACATTACCCATGGAATTGTTTCAACTTTATGCAAACGCAAATTATTCATCCCTAGTTACATGAATTTTTGCTCTCGATCTTGCTTTCAGAACCACTCTTGCAAAATTGGGACCTGATGAATCATGGTTTTGTTGTACTATAAAATGCTTATGACATCAAGGAAGAAACGGACCCTTGATGGAATGTATAGTAGTACATTCAGTGCAGTACATCAGCTGACTTCATTTTATTGCCAAATAACTATGCTGAGCCTAGACATAACCTACTGAAGCAACTCCAGAACATGCAGTAACACTGCCTCTGGAGGCTTGTACAGTACAATACGCCCTGTGCATCATGGTGCATCGTTTCATGTGCTTCCGTTTGTACCCTAACGGGACCATCACTCTGTATTTGGGATTTGGGTCAATCTGAACTCATCAGACCACATGACTTTTTTTTTTTTTTTTTTTTCTCCGTTGCTACATAGTCCAATCTTTATGCTCCCGAGCAAACTGAAGCTTTTTAAAAAAAATTATTTGGTTAGTCTCACTACACTAAAGTGTTTTTTTTTTTTTTTTGGCATCACAGATGTTTGGTGCCGGTTTTGTGATTTTGCATTGCATTAGGTGTGTGAAAATGCTCATACTTTGACGAATCATACTGTAGCTGTGATTTCTACCGAGTTCACTAATACCATTCCAGGTTTTAATAATGCATAGGACAGTTCTTTACCCAATTCCAGTAATTTTTGAAGCAGGCCAATAATTTGACCCTACTGAAATACAGCTCTTTTCCACACCCTAAATCTACAGGAAATAAGAAGCTACTCGCTGCATTAGTTAGGGGTAAGAGTCATTGCCAGCTGCAGCATATTAATCACTGCAGTCATTATCCAATTAAAGACTCTTATGTATTTCAATGCAAACTGTGATGTACTTTATGTGCACAAGTAGAAAGTAAAAAATATCAGCCTTCAAATAACCAGTATGGCCAAGATTAAACAGATGATTAGGCTCATTTGTGTAGACATCAGTATTTTCTTTGATTAAAGCAAAGCTTAGGAACTTAAATTAATTAAATAAGCAGGGCTTTAGGGTGCACGTGACTTGCCTTGTGGGAACCCAGAGCATGTATTATGCTCCGTGTGCTACGTGTGAGGGATTTAAAAAAACACTGATTTCTCTGTTTGCAAGCCTCAAAACAACATTTTTTGTCAGTGGTAACATATAGATTTATTACATTCAAAATGAAAATTTTGTCACGTACACAACCATTCACATTATGATATGCAGTAAAATGCTTACACGACTGTTCGTGACTTAAAAAAAATGAAAGATGAAATAAAGGTATGGGGAGTGGCTTACACTAGAAACATGTAAAATATGAAATCTACAAATTAAATAATATTCAAATAAGTCTACAAACTAAAATCTAAAAATCAATAAAATATAAAAATAGTGATATATAAAAATGTAAATTGGAAAGTATAAACTGAATAAATTATATGAAATTTGCAAAGAGAAAGATTTGGCATGTTGGTTTGACAGCAGCAGTATACAGTAGGTGGTCATGGAGTGTGAAATGAGGCGATGCGTGTGACAGCAGCAGTGGTTTTGTTCATGTTTTAAAGTGCATAGTTAGTCCTCATTTATGTGTAAATAAGAACCAGCAATGTGCAACATATGTGTCATGTGCAGGGCAATGTGGTTGGTGGTGTGGTGTGCTCCAACACAGGTGTGAAGGAAACAACATGGGTCCAATTAGTAAGTCCAATGTACTGTTCTGTTTGAACATCACAATAACTGAAATTATCATCTTTAAACACAGTTCAGGGATGGCATTAGAAAAAGCGACATCAAAAGCAACCATGTTTTGGGTTCCCCTTGTGTCACCTTGGTGGTGCTCGCCCCTCTGTGGATTGTCCACAGGGTCCCTGGAGGTGTGCTGTGGTGACTGGCACTAAGACATTGGTAGTAGATCCTTAGGGTGCTGTGGGTTGCTGGGTGAGGCCTAACTGGATTGGACTTGTTGATCCAGCACATACCATGGAAGCTCAATCGGATTGGGAACTGGAGATTTTGGAGGTTTGGTTGGTACAATATATTTTTCTTCTGGGCCCTGTGGGACCAGACAGGGCTGGCATGGGGGAGCCTTGCATGCCCAAGATCCTGTCACCAGTTTCCTGCTGTATAGTCAGTGGTCATAATGATATGGCTGATCCGTGTACATCTGTATGCTGACGAAACAAAGAACATTTACAAGTTCCCAAGTAGAAATTTCAAGTTGAGAGGAACATTGTCTTTACTTTTTTTTTTTTTTTTTCCCCTCTAGTCAGAGATCAAAAAATTAAATGGCTAAAATGACCTGTAGTAAAATGCATCCTTATTTCATCAGATAGCACTTTCCCATTTTTTCAAAGCACTACATAGACAATAGAGGCAACCTTACAGTTTCTCTCTTTTTTATTTATTTATTTTTTTTTTCTTCTTCTTCTTGAAACTTTAGTTCACATTTTCTGTCCATTGTTCTCTGACTTGTGAGAATTAGAGTAAGACTCTGAGTGATGGTGTTCTAGTGATGGCAGGGTACATCATGCATGAGGGCAAAAAAAAAAAAAACCTACGCAGAGAAGTACCCAACATAAAGTTATCTGATACTTTCGCTTGCCTTATGGTAATAACTATTTTTACATACCATATTACAGTAGCCCTACAATAAAATGTTCATGCTAACTTTTATGCAGTATGTTGGGCCTAAATCACTCGTGCATGTATTATACACATTTGTCATCTAAGTGACAATGAAGATTTACTGCCATCATTAACTAAACTGCCTACAGCCAGGAAAGTTTCTCACATCATGGATATAGAGCTGTCAATTATCTATAAATAGTAATAATTTATTATAATTGCTTTCATTGAATTGCCGTGCTTTTTTTTTTTTTTTTTACCTATTTATAGCTATAAGCAGAACATCTTTAGTATAGAATGATTTCCTTGCAGCATCTCTTCATGAACCTCTGTGTAATTTTTTGCCCGTTTTGTGAATCCTTTTCTAGTACATCTCACCAACACAACACTACAAACCTTGATACACATGGCTTACAACAGTGGAAGAACACATGAGGTTCCCCTTTCTCTTCTGCCAGCCACTAATAGGAATCTGAGGTTATAGTGGGGACAGGCACACCCGAACTGGACAGCTGAAAAACAGATTGAAAAAATTGTAGCTTGCTCTGAAAATTTGCTATGACACACAGATGGTAAAGTCAGCATTTGGCAGCGACAGTATGAATCCATTGACCCAAACTGCTTTGTGGCAACAGTTCAGGCTGCTGCTGGTGTAATGATGTGGAAATGTGTTCTTCGTGCCCAGTGGGCCCAGTATACCAGTATAGAATTGTTTAAAATGCCACCAAGTATTGTTGCTGCCTACATGCATCTTTTGACTATAATTTACCCATCTTATAATAGCTAGATAGATAATGCTATGTTATTACAGAGTGCAAGTATAACAGGACAAAGTATAACTTGTTCATGACTTCTGTAAACTTCAGTGTGCTCATGAGTGAAATGTGTGATGCAGACTTTTTAACATACACCAGGATCTCAATGAAATTCTTCCAACTTCCATGCTACAAAACATTGAGGCTGTCCTCTGACCAAAGTGAAGTCTACTCAGTGTTATGGTATGAGTAGGAGCACTGCCCTCCAGCGTTTCAAGGTTTCGCTACTCCAAACACCTGATCCAGCTCAAAAGCTTATAACCAAGCCTTCCGTATGGTTGCTCAGGTGTGTTTGGAGCAGTGGAGCGAAGAAAACCTGCAGCTAGTAATCTCGGTTCAATCTGTGACCTTGTGCACAAGCCAAGGAAAGAGCTCTACGTGCTGGCTGATATAAAAATATCCTTTTTTTATTTTTTAAGTTCATCCTGTGACCCTTCCAGTTTGTTCTGTTACAGGTAGTGCATTTGAGAGATCTTAACCAGGCAGATAGAACTATTTCCCACTCTTAAAGAGGTTTTGAAAAAAATTTTTCTTTTTTTTTTCTTCCCATGGTCCGACATTACAGTATATGTTGATAAAGCTGTGTTCAATTTCTGTACGAAGCGACATCTACAAAAAAAAAAAAAGAAGGAAAATGTAGTCAAAAGGCAGGTGCACAAATGTATAATCATTCAGTTATTTATTACTTGATATCTTGGTTAAGGACAACTTAATATTACTTATGTATTCAGGAAATGTCTCACAATTTGTAAAGGGTCTTGGTAGATAGATTTTTTTTTTTTTATGTTAAAAATAAATCTTGAATCCAGCAGGCAAACCTGGACGTCCTTTCATTTCTATAAAAATTATCATTATCGCTGTGTTCTTGACAGATAGACTGTTTTTTTTCAAAGAAGTAATTTTCCTTGTTGCATAATAGAACCTGAAATAAACATGGTAGTGTAGTTGATGCAAATGCTATTTTAAGTTATGCTACAGTATATTCACATTTCAGGGTTTTATCTATGTTTAGTTTAAAATGAATTACAGGAAGAACTATTGCTTAATGTGAATCAGGCAGGTGGGTTGTTCCAAAGTCTTGGAGAACTAACCACAGTTCTTCTGTGGATGTAGGCTGCTTCAAATCCTTCTGTCTCTTCGTGTAAGACCAGACAGACTCAATGAGGATGAGATCAGGGCTTTGTGGGGGCCAAACTATCCCTTTCGGGACTCTTCTTGTTTTCTATGCTGAAGATAGCTCTTGATGACATTGGCTGTATGTTTGGGGTTGTTGTCCTGCTACAGAATAAATTAGCAAATTAGATAATAGCTAATGTAGCTAATTAGACACCTCTGTGTTTTTCCCTGGTATTTCGCACCACTGAGGACGCCATAATCATGACCAAATCTCAAACTCCATTTGCAGAAATATAGCCCTGAACTTGCAATGTACCTGCACTCACTTAACCCCTATGCTGTAAACACACACCAGCTCTAGATAGTATTGGGTTACTAACTACCCTTCAGGTTTGATCTGTTATTATAACTCATAAAAATTTAAATAATGATTGTTGACACGGACATGATTTGACTTCAATAATGCTTTGAATTAAAAGGCAATAAAAGAAGCGAACATAAGTTGCTTAGTGACTTGAATTGTCTGTATATCATTGTGCAATCATAAGAGAACCATTAGATATGACTTTGCAGCACAAACCTCCCCCCTAACATGAGGCTGCCATGCTCATTATTCTGGTGGTGTTCTCAGAATTTAAAGCCAATTAAATTTTTGTTTCACCTTACCAGAGAACCTACCTCCAAAAGGTTCAGCCTTTATATTGGGCATTACCTGCATACTTCAGTCTAGCGGACACATGCCTTGATTTTTTTTCTTTTTTCTTTTGAGTTGCTTGACCCATGATGGGCATCAAGGGCAAAAAGGGACTGACACCAAGTCTGATTGTAGCCACAGGTACACTCCCAATTAACTCTTTATTGGCCATCTAGAAGCTTCAAATATTGACATCAACTTCTAGAGTCTTCCAGACTGTTTATAAGGACTTTCGATCGTCTGAAAGCCTGACCTTGTGATTTAAAGCTGAAATAAATCTCCAATATTTCGCATACAGGTTTAGTCTTAACACTGAAAGATGTTAGATTGTGTGCACACAATTAGAATCTGTGTGTGTTAGAATCTGATGCACGTGTGCAGGGGTGATAGCGTTCCGGCACCACGCCGGATTTCCGGCGTACTGTGGCTGCGGAGGAAAAAAAATCAGGTTCGCGGATATTGATCTGTCATTTCTCTAGATCTGAGATGCGCAGGTCAGAGAGCAGCTTTAAC
>JAQMYL010000037.1:11793239-11807743 GCA_030014365.1 Clarias pachynema | reverse complement strand
TTATCAATAAAGAAAAGCATGAATTAGAATAGGTACTTTCCTATTATTTTCCACTAATTTCCTCCCGTTCATTGCGCGCCACCTGTCATGTTATACTGGATATGTTTAGCATTCCTGTGTGCATTTCACTATTTCCAAATATAACTTTATTAATAAATGAATAATTTACAGAAGAATATTTGCAAGTCTTTAAGGATAGCAGGATATTACAGTACATGACGGACCAGTTTTCAGATAAAAAAAAAATAATAATAAAAAAGAAGCTAGTGTGACAGTCACCAAAAGAACTCATATTCTCCAGCATGCTCAGTAAAACCTAACAGCTGTTTTAAGTACAGTGCTGTGCAAAAGTCTTAGGCACATAAGCGAAGATGCCTTAGAAAACATTTCTACATAAAAGAAACTTCTATAAGGATCCCCTAAGAGTAATACAATTAACTTAGTATTTTGTGTAAAAACACTTTACTTAAAAATAATCTGTAGTGTTAGATACAGATTTTGCAGTTTTATGAGTAAAACATCTGAAAGTAAATTGCTGGGAGTACTAAGATTGCTCAGGTATGAATGAGTAGGTAACAGCCTGTTTATTTCTCCTCTGTTCAACATCGCTTGGAAAGATATTTATTGAGTTAGAAGTATGTTAATTAAGCATGACATTTCGAGATTTTTAAGTACTTTAATTTTGTTATTGCGTCTGCAATTTTTTTTAATTGTCTATTTTTCCCTTCAACCCACTTCAGGTCAAGAGTCCGAAAAAGGAGAGTACAGAATTTGAAATTGCTAACGGCAAAAGGTACTTTTTTTTTCTCCTCCATTCAGATAAATAATTGTCTAAATGTCTTCTTTTTTTTTTTTTTTCCCTTCATTTTTGTTTGTATTGAGGTAGTCAAATCTTGCTCCAGGCCTGATAGCATGTGCACTTAGAATTCATTCCTGATTAAAATGCAGTCACACTTTCTGCCCTTGAGCTTGATGCAAATTAATTTTGGTGATTCGGACGACTACGGTCATGGACAGTCTCCATACTGTTATTTTTCCCTGATATATTAAGTGTCTTTCAGGAAATTAATTTCTTTGTCATTCTTCATCTGTAGCATGGAATAAAAAAAAAAAAGAAAAATCATATATCTATTTTTATGAGGTAGAGGTCAGGACTGGTGACATCCATAGCAGAAAGAAATCTCTCAGCCGCTCTTGGAATTTTTTTATGCACTCGCTGCCTGCTTTGACTAATTGAACGTTTCTTTAATCACTAAATGACACAATCAGAGCAGACTTGGTGTAACTGCTGGTAATCGGCAGTGGGAGGTCAAATTTCAGGGACGAGGTCAAATCTTAAGCTGATGAAGCACTCTGAGTTGAGAGTAACTCAGTTCAAGTAGCGCAGGTCACTGTTATGGTAAATATAATTAATTTATTCACATCAGTCACCTCCCCCTTTTCATCAAACCATGCCACATGGCAATAGCAACTTGCTGTTCGCAAATTGTTCTAGCATTTAATTGCTCTAATTACATAATTATCAGTGCCAATTAAGCAATATTGTCTGATTGCGGTAATTATGTCCTTGCCATTAGACAATGATTGGCTGTCTTTTGAATTTTCCAAACTTAACGAACCTGTAATAAGTATTTCCTGTGTACTGCTTTCATGCTCCTTTTTGTCTGTTACTCTTTTTGGCAGGTTTAAAGAGGATGCAGATAAGGGTGACTTCAAGCCAGAGAAGAAAGGCAAGAAAAGGAAAAGAAAGCTGGAGTCAGTTGATGGTCTGTCTAGTTCTACCTCACTTTCTCTGTAAGTAATATATCCTAAAAAGCGCCTGACACGTACACACGCACACATCCAGCATTACAGTAACAATTTAAATCATGGAACAATTAAGCATTTATCCCGGAAAAAAAAGAAAAATGGTTGTAAATACATTACTGTTTTAAATGTTTAAGTAGGACAGATTTAGCATCAGAGCAATCTAGTTATTTGTCACAAGTATTCTATAAAAGTCCTACTCTCCATGATCATACCTTGGCACAATGCTTAAAAATGATAATGACTCTCAAATTAAAAATGATAATGTTTCTAAAATGCTTCTAAAATGCTGTTTCTAAAATGCTTCTAACAATCAGGACCAGTGTTATCTGGGCTATGGTTGACTATTAAATGAGATCAAGTACAGCAGTTAAATTACTGGTTTATACATTGCCTGGCCAAAAATGTCTCGCACTCTAAGATTTTATTCATCCACCATTAGTTTTGATTCCAGCACACAATGTAGTGGCCAGTTCAATG
This sequence comes from Clarias pachynema, assembly GCA_030014365.1. Taxonomy (NCBI): domain Eukaryota; kingdom Metazoa; phylum Chordata; class Actinopteri; order Siluriformes; family Clariidae; genus Clarias; species Clarias pachynema. The sequence goes on along the minus strand of JAQMYL010000037.1, from coordinate 11,805,457 downwards.
AAAATGATTGCTCATGCTCCCAGAACCACTCTTTTACAATCCGAGTCATGAAATATGCTCGTGCCATCAGGGAAAAAGGGGAAGGTCATCGGCTGACTTAATTTTATTGCCATATAACAGCATAGTTATTGTGGAGTCTAGACCTGAGCAACTGAAGTAACCCCAGATCATTACATTGTCTCCAGAGGCTTGATCAAACCATAGTGTTTATGTTCTGTATTGATTAGCATTTATGTACCTCGAATATCTACTGTGACCAAATACAACACCCGTTAGGTCAGCCAATTGATCAGTTAAAGATTGACTACATGAATATTAGGGACGGAAATCACCAGGGACTAAATTTAAATATTGAAATTAATTTTAACTTAATAATAAATGAGCGAGGGCTTTATATACGAGTAGTACGCATGCGCTTTGTCTGCCGAGCGTCACCCAAACACAACTGAGCCAATGGTTCTTCTCTGTGCTTCTCTTTGCTGCGGGATTATGGGTAATCGTCTCCCATGGTCAGTCTTGGTGCGCGTGCCTCACTCGTATAGTCAACATGCGTGCGCATGTGTACTGTTTATTATAACATTACGACCTTGTGTGCGCACGCATAAAGCAAAAGCAAGTGCCATTAGAGAGATTTCTTGTTAAAGTCTTAGACAGTAGCCCCCTCCCTCCATCTCTCTTCTTGTCTTACTTCAGTGCACAAACACACACGTGCACAAACACACACTAGAGTAACAGTGTTCTGTTGGGATTCTTGTCAAAGGTAAAGTGCAGAAGTTTCCATTATTTCTTATGGGGGGAGGAGTATAAAATTTGTTATATGAGGGTTTTGATATACAAGCACGCTTCTGGAACAAATTCTATTATTATATTATATAATAAAATTATTATTATTATTATTATATTATATATATTTTGGAGTCAGTGCGGCAATATGTGAATTGGCAAACAAAAGACTTGCGATACATATCTGAATCTATGGCCAGCCTCTCCCTGGTGATGCCGACAAAAGTCCTTAAACTGAAAGTGAAGGGAAAATTATTATTCATTCATTCATTCATTCATCTTCTATACCGCTTTATCCTGTGATCAGGGTCGCGGGGGGCCTGGAGCCTATCCCAGGAGGCTTTCGGACACAAGGCAGGGTACACCCTGGACAGGGTGCCAATCCATGAAAATTATTATTATTTTTTTTATTTTATTTTTTTTTTACTATGTTAATATTTGTTAACATGTTAACATGTGAATATCTTTTTATATAATTATTGGGCAAGTCAGGTAGTATTGTGATTTGCATATTACAATACTATACTGTAACTTTTTTTTCCTCATTGAAATTCATGATGGGTTGTTTAATTCTTTAAATGGCGGCTGATTTAAAAATCTTCCATCTTGTAATTAATAGACTTATTTGACTTCAGCTATGTTTATTCCTTACATGCTGGTGTTTAACAATGGATTTAAGCTTTCCTTCACACTTTAAAAAAAAAAAAAAACTTGTATGACGTGGTCATTTTTACCTTGATTGTGTAAAATCATAGTTTCACACATGACTCACATGTTTTGAGAGGTTTGACTATGGAGTGTATCACATAGTAGCTGTAAATGTATGTAAATGATCAAAAGTATGACTCCATTTTATCATTCTTGATGAATTTATCAGCGTGCGACAAAATTAATGAAACACTTGAATGCACATGGAATAAATGTAAACTGCAGAAAGTTGCTTCGTGTTTGACTTCAGGAAAGTGTTGACTTGTCATACTGTAGGACAGGCATTAACTTTAGATGTTATTTGAATATAGCTTAAGCTTATGGCTTGAGAGCTTATGGTGTGGAGAGTGAGTAATTAACAGACAATTTAAAGTTGTGTTAAATGGGTTTACAGTATATTGTAAAACTTCTACAAGTGGAAAATAACTGAAAGATAAAGTTACTGAAACAAATCTACGTAGTTAAAACAGAAAAGGTTAAACCACAAAGTACGAATTAGGGTTAGGTCATTTTAAACAAATTGTGTGTGTAAAAATACCAAGGAGATAAAAAATAAAACTAAAGATATGTACCATAATGTTCAGAGTAGTTTCCTTTTTTGCTAAAATTAATCTGTTAAAATTGTTATAAAATAATAATAAAAAGTTGAGTTCATCTACCGTTACTGAAGTCGGGGTATTAGTATTGTTATGCCACATGTGCCATGCTGCCCATTTCCTTGGGGTGCTGCATATTTACTAAAGAGTTCTTCCCAACAGCATTGTGAAGAACTATCTTTGCTTGTTTTATTTGGTTTTTCTGCATCAGTAGTAAACGTTCCGCTTTACGCTAATCTGTAGTTAATCCTGTTTACCTCCTGCGGCTCGTGTACCGATAGCGGAGCGGAGTTAAATCGGCCTGTTCATTTCACAGGCAGCTTCGCTTAACCTGCTTGTTTCCACTGTGTCGCATCTGAATGTACGAGCATGAGCAAGCAGTCAAGCGATGCCGTGAATCTGCTTAGAAGTGCAGCTGTTGAGTGAAATCACTCAGTCTGACATCGGTTTGCAGCGCCTCTTTGTGTTCTGGGTGAGACAGACTTACTCAGAGCGTGCCGAATGTGCCACATGTCGTTCAGTTCATAGTCGTATCTCGCGATGTTCGTGAGATTTCAGTACTGGCGGCTTTGTTTAGAAAAAGTGCCCTTCTATTCATGTCAAACTGCGTATTGTGAGCTGAGAATAACCTCAGTAGGAGGTGGATGATTACAGAGACAGCTGAGGAAGCTTCCTGTAGCAGTCATCTTGTCTTCTGGTGTTTGTGAAACATCAACAGTAGACAAATATGAAGCCCAGACATTTGAGACAAGCATGTTGTAATGAAGTAAAAAAAAAAATTTAAAAAAAAACACTTCTATGCTGACTTGTGCAGAACTAAAAATTAATTTGGCATATATGTTTATAACGTAGAAAAACTAATGAATTTGCAAAAAATATGACTGTGATAATCGAAGCTGATGATGAAAAGGAAAGGGAATAGTTATTACAAAAACTTTGCACTAAAATCTTTTGATCCCTCCTTGTATTTCTGCATATAACAACAACAACAACAAAAAAAAAACAGAATTTTATCAAGATTTCCTGACAAAAGTTTTAATAATGTTGCTAGATGAAGCGTGTAGTAATTCTGAGAAATATGTGCAGGATAATCGATCTCTGCTAGAAGAACCAGTCTGCTGAATAAACAGAAAATAGACATTTTATGTATTATGCACTGGGACTACTGTAACTACGACACATGAACAACCCCAGCTAGAACTGTAGTGTGTACTTCTGAACCACCGTCTGCCATTCTGACAGTGGAGCGATTGTTATTATTAGTTTTTGTGTATTATGTCGCAGGAATGGATGACAGACTGTCTTTTCAGAAACTCAAACAATTACCAGGCAAAAATAAAGTACAGCACTACTGTATAAGCTGTCATATGTATCAGCTTCTAGCATACCATACAGTCACCTAATGTTTTTTTAGATTAAATTAAACATCATTGTTGAGAGAACATAAGTCCCCCAACCTGCCTGGAATAGTATCTCTTGAGAGATTGAAAAAGAGAAGACCACAGCAGAGAGATTTGTCAATGTGCTACATTAGAGTCTTTATTAGAAATGGTCAATATGGATATGCAAAGCTCTGAGCTCTGAGTTCTCAAAGTTCTGAATGTCTTCTTATTGGGATTTTTGTGTTTGTTTACTCTGCAGTTAAACTAACTAGTGGACAGTGGACAGTCTAAAAAAAAATTGGGACCAGGCAAGAACGCTGGATCTTCCATTTGTTTACCGTGATAGCTAAAGAATGTCCACCCTTGAATATACTGTATTATTCCCTATAGTATGTGAATGTTTTGAACCACTCCTCGTGTCTTTATATTTTGCTTCTGGAGAGCCAGAATTTCTTGTATGTTTAATGTGGTCTTGGGCAATAATTTTCCAGGCTTCGTAAAGGACAAATTTTTGGCAAGTTTTTGCTCTGATTTTCAGTCCAATCTCTGTATATGACCGGTTTCAGAGGATATTTTTTTTATTTGTTAATCCACACAGTGACCTATAAATCATTCAATCAATCATTTAAAAAAAACGGATGATCAGATCGGCGATTAGTATATACTGCTAATGGTGAATCCTGAGTTGTTGAAACAGACAAGAAGAGAAATTAGGTTGCTGCTGAGGTTCTTATATAAACAACAATTTAAAAAAATTGTACTTTTAGACATTTTGCAACTGTTGCAGAAATACAGAAATGAGGGGTGGCTCAAGACTTTTGCACAGTACTGTAATCAAATAACTTTTTATAACCTATTTATTATACACTGTTAACTACCTTATTTACTGTCCGGCAGGCCTAAGAAGAAGGAAAAAGCCCCATATGAGGAAGAAGCAGGCTCTCGTCCGCAGAAAAAGAAGAGAAAGACGGAAGCGGGAGATAAGGTAGACATCATCACTTAACAAGAAAGCAGTGCACTAGACATGACCATGAAATGCAGGCCTTCTGGTAATAGAACTTAAAAAAACAATCCATAAAGATTATTCCGTCTCGAGTGTCTTGCAGTGGAGTCCCACAGTGAATAAGTGATTTAGTCAGTCCGGCTAATGAGTGTCTAGAATTGATTCGTGCGAGGGTTTTGTCCAGTTCTTTTTCGAATTATTTCGTTGACGGACATTCCGCAGAGTGTTTTACAGGAAGGGCCAATTTGACGAACAAATTAAACGGTCATTAAACATTTAATTGAGGCTGGAGCACAATGTGCATAGTCTATTTAACAAAAAAAAAAATGAAAGTGCAACCCGTTTACCTGACAGTTTGACTTTATTAAAGACATCCGTTGACTTTTTCCAGTGACTGAAAAGACTGAAAATAATGGTCTGTGCTTTTCTGTTCTCAAGTGGAGTCATATATCCAAACACCTACAAGCGCTTTATCTTTGTCGGTCCTCACAGGGTATATAGTTTAAATACATTTAATGATTATACATCAACTATATGATTATCATAAAATTGTAGGTAGCAGAATAGCACGTCAGTGAGGGGGAAATGAGCGTGAGGACACTTTTGATTTTGTTCTGTCATAAGCAGAAAAGATGATGTATTTAGAACATGGAAATTCAGTGCTTTGTGCAAAGCTATTCTCAGCAATTACAGCTTTCACATGTCTACGGTAAGGGTCCCATACAGTATATTATTCTTAGAGGTTCTTCAACATGTGTGTTAATTCTCCAGCTGAAACATGCCCCAGCAAAGAACAGCAGAGCTGAGCAATTTTAGGGAAGGCATCATCTTACTATACATGAGGTCACAAAAAAAACTACTTGGCCTCTTTAAGCCCTGTTCAATGCAAAAATGGGCAAAAAATTGGACTATGCACACCCCCTAGAGACTCGTGACTAAATATGACTAAAGTCTGAATTTTTCATAAAAGGTCCCCGTTAAACATTAATCGGCATTTCGTGGCAATCTTTTTGAAGTGTTCCTCTCCACAAATTGTCGTCTTCTCTCTAAAATTGTATATGCAAAGTCAGGAGGCTTTCGTGTCTGTGTAGTTCAATGCTTATTATGTGCTTTCTGTGTAACTGTGGATCCTATTGCTTTCAGGTGGTCCTGCAACTTTTTTCAAGTGACAAGAAGTGGCTTCTGTCTTTTTAAACATATTTGTTTGTGATGATAAATACTTGGCTTTCTTTTCTCATATTTATAAACACAAAGCGTTATAATATTTACTATAAATCATTCAAAGTGGATGCGTGCACTGCGAGTACATTAAATAATGAGCAACGATATGATTTTTTTTTTTTTTTTTTTTTTCCAGAAGCGGAGGTAATGAACTGTTCTCATCTCCTCCTCCATCTATTATTACTCTGCCACTGTCTTCCTTTGCCTTTTGATTTGCTTAATTATATATAAATAATATATAAATAATTTCTCCTTTCCATTATGGTTAGCAAATTATTCGGTATTCATAGTTTGTAGATTGTATCTAGGGATATTTGTAACACAGTTATCCATGTCTTACAACAGTAAACAATTTTGGCATAAAATAATTTAGATGGAATCCGGAGAAGGGGATTCTTACGTATCATTTAAAAGGTTTGGTGCAATTAATATTTAAACTTGGAGAGCCTCATTACAGCACAATAAATGGTTCATATTCGTCATTAATTCAAAGACTTTTTTTCTTTAATTTAGAAGTTCATGGCTTACAGCTCGTGAAAATTAATAATCTAGTATCTAAAAAATACTAAAGTGTTTAATTTCAGGTTTGAGTAAATGCATACATTTTAAATACAGTGTATCTGTCAGTCTAGTTCAGTACATGCATGGGGCAGACTGCTGACTTGAAAGATCTCCAGAAAGTGTTTGACACCATCCGCAAGGAAGGTGAGCTACAGAGGTTCATTGCTCTAAAGGCTGGCTGTTCGCAGAGTGCTGTATCGAAGCATATTCATGGAAAGTTGACTGGAAGGGAAAAGTTTGGTAGGAAAAGCTGCACAAGCTGCAGGGATGACGGCAGACTTAAAAGGTTGTCGAGCAAAGCTGATTCAAGACCTTGGGAGAGTTTCACAAGGAGCAGAGTGAGGCTGGAGTTGGTGCCTTAAGAGCCACTATGCACAGACGTCTTCAGGAAATGGGCTCTAACTGTTGCAAGTTGCTAGCATCAAGCCACTCCTGAAAGCTAATTTTGCATTTCATGTGGACATCAAGGTCTCAGAATCTGGAGGAAGTTTGAAGAGGTAGAGAATCCACATTGCTTGAAGTTTCCACATTGATGACTTGGGATGACACGTTATCTACTAGTGTGGGTCCACTGTGTTTTATCAAGTCCAAAGTCAATGCAGCCTTCAACCAGGAGATTGTATGCTTACATTAGCTGACAAGCTTTATGAAGATGTTGAGTTCCGTTTCCAGCAGGACTAAGCTGCTGCCCACAGTGCCAAAACTACCACTAACTGGTTAGATATGAGTCATGTGTTAACACAAGTTGGTGTTTTTTTTCCAGCCTATTCAGGCTTCTGCATTCTGATTGGCTAGGAAAAAGCACTTCTGCAAAGGGGCATTTGAGGGCAGTTCATTTAAAGCTACAGGCACTGAATTGGTTTGTTTTAAAAAAAAATTAGTGAACAAGGAAATATCAGGCATTTCGGAGTACATGATGCGAGCTGTATTTCCGCTGGAAAATTGGCGGACACATTTGGGGGAAATCTAAAAGTTATATTAACTTTAAAAGGGAGTATAATGTGAGTTTAAAAGTCTTACTTTAACCTTCTCAATTAACTCTCTGCCCCTTTGGTTTGTAGATGAACTTGGACTGCTACATGCTTTCTTTATTGACAGTTAAAATATCTTTGTAATTTTGTGTGTTTTGTGTAAATGAGATGTATATGATGATTATTAGGGTTGTGCTGTATGCATATGATGTAAGTACGACAAAAGAAGGTGTGGGCATTTACCCTCCTGTCCTACCTATATTGTTTCTACACAGCTAAGTTGAGTAAGGGCTCTCTCCATCCCCAATCCTATAACATTGAATAACGAGCAATAGCATGCTGCATTATTATTTTTTTTCTTTTCCCCTAAGTTGAGTAAGGGCTCTTCAGCCACCTCCCATCTCCACACACCCCAAGTATTAGAGTTTTAAAACATGGTTTTAAACTTTGTGATCACACGTTGTAAGACATTGTGGGCTGCGGCTGTCTTCAATCTTTCAGAAGGTGAAAGAAGAAGAAGAGGATCAACCCATCACAGCAAAGAAGAAGAAGAAGACAAAGGAGGAGATTGAAGCAGCCAGGGCGCTCAAGATTAAGAAGAAAGAGGAAGAGGAGCAGCAGCGTTGGCGTTGGTAAGGTGTCTGTGTGGACATGTGTGACAGTCCGTTTCTGCGTTCAGTAGCTGAAACACACTTTCTGTTATCCGAGGTGGGAGGAGGAGAAATATGAAGACGGTATCAAGTGGAAGTTTCTGGAACACAAGGGGCCTTATTTCCCTCCCGAGTACCAGCCGCTCCCAGACAACGTCAAGTTCTACTATGATGGTACTTTCTTTTTTTCCCCTCAGTTTCTCACTTTATTCTCTCACCAGATGCTTAAACCTTGTTTCTTGTCAGTCTCCCATCACCCCCCAGTCCGCATCAGGACTGATTGACAGTTGCAAAGGTGTTTTGAACTCTGTGATATTAACTCACACTCCACTCCTTCACGCATTAGTAATGCTCTTATCTCGAGCCCATTTTCTCACTTGAAAGGCGTACCGAAGCAGCGCACTCCCGTTCTTTCAAGGTGAATAGAGAGTGTTTTGAGTCCATTAATGTGAAATAAATCTTTGAATAAATCAGCACACATTAGACCAGTATATATTTAGTTTAGGAATTAGACACAACACATCGTGTGGTTATATGTAAACATTTCACCCTAAAGTGGATTATTTATCTAATGTTTTTTATATTATTCCTCTTAGACCACAGCAGTTTCCACTTGGTTAGTGTTCAATTTATTAATTAAATATCTTTTTTTCTGTCCTCTTTCTCACGCTGTTTTTCATAGTCTCTTCATATTTACCTGGAAAACTGAATGGGAAAAATTGTCCTAGAGAATTTCTGTAATGGAAAACATTTATTAATTAACTAACATTAATAAAAACCTAAAATCCTATAAACCTATACATCTTTCATGTTGCCTCCAGAACTACTGCCCAAGCCATACGTTTATTCAGAGATAATGCTGATATTCTGACTGGTCATTTACTGCATTTGGCAGATGCTCTTATCCAGAGCGCCTTCTTAAGTGCTCTGAAGTTTCCATCAATAAATATATCCTTACACTGGTTCACTAGGATACCAACTAGAAGTGCAATTAGTCAAACAACGTTGGGAAGATTTATTTATTTATTTGAAATAATATTATTGGGTTATATTTATAAGTGACTTCTCTGTATGGACATCTAGAGGAAGTTCATTCCACCTACAGTATGTGCAAGTACACAAAATGGTCTACATGCATGGCTTCCTCGATCCCTGAGAGATGGTGTGACCAGTCAAGCAGTGATTCAGAGTCCGATTTCAGAATTCAATCATGCTGTGATAGCTATATTTGTTATGAGACATTGACATTTATTTCCTCATAATAAAAACAAACAGCAAAATATTTTTATAAAGTAGGTTTTAACAAAGGCTCCCTTTTTAATAGTGTAAATGTCAGTCATGTGAAAGCCAGTCTTTGCAGGATGTTAGAGAATGGATTTCTTAAAGGACTACCTTCTTTCTTAATCAGTAAATGAATAAAGAGTACTACTGTACAGTGGAGGACAAAACTATTGAGACAAAAGTGGAATTCAGTGTTTTAATGATGTTTGCAAATTTTAAACATGATGACAATAAGAATAATTGGTCATTTAATACAAAAATGCTATACTACAGGGCATTGGTGGCTCAGTGGTAGGTTTCTTTTCTGCCATGCTGACAGCCCGGGTTCGATTCCCACCCAATGGAAGGCCAAACCCCAGCCTCTGGTTGCAGTCACGGTCTCAAGTCTGGATAGAACGGGAAGGTTGCCCCGTAAAACCAGTGCCAAGTTCTGTGGGGAACAGATGGTCCACTGTGGGACCCCTCGATGGGAGCAGCTAAAAGACCAGCAACAACAACCTGGCTATATTACAAGTATTTAATATGAACTCCTTTATGCTTAAAAACCTGCTGAAGCTGCCTGAGTCAAAAATACGTCTGCAGTACTCTGGTGTCACTCGCTCATTCCAGGTCTGCATGATCTCTTCCTGAACTCATGTACAGGAATTTGTTCACAATTTACTTTAGAATTGGTTCCTTATTTAAACAGTTAATTTTCTCTGCCAATCCATATACATTTGTGCATGATGGAACTAACTGCTACTTGCGGAGCTGGAGAACGATAGTTACCGTTCCCCTTTAGAATGTCAGCTATGTTGACTTCCATTAAGGATTTGCAGTTAAATCCCAAATAGCGTTAAATAGAAAGATGGTGTGCTACAATCACTTGTTCAACACACCAAGTAATCCCCTTGATAATAGGTTACAAAGGGATTTGGGATTCAGCCTTGTGTAAGAAGCTAGTTAGCTTTTTAGCTCCCCTTAGGCAAAAATAAAACAACAGGGAGGCAGTTTGGTGTGTAACAAAAGCAATTATTAAGTGTTGTTTAACATGAAATAACATTATCAGATATGTTTCCTTGCTATAATGTGTCCGTGACTGGTTTTGAATGTGGGTTTTGGCATGTAACCGTGCTCTCCCTCGTGTACAGACCGTACAGACCTTCTTTCACACATGCTGCGAACAACAGTTTAATTAACGATTATAAAATATTTGGGACATGGAGTGATACATATAGTTTAACACCCAATGATGTCAATAATCACCACTCATGGAAAGCCTCGTGAAAAATCTAATTGCTTGTCTGATATTAAGTGTTACATAATACAGTGCATGTCATATGTTATTACTTTCAGCCACCACTGTTAATTGCACAGTCGACTTGTATGTGTCACTTTTGTACAGCATTTTTACTTTTCTTAGAAGATAAGCCATGAAGAATTGCACTTACTCTGGATTAATTGAATTTTCCTTTTATCTCCTTCTCTTGCTGAGCATAGAGTCCGCTCTGAGGATAGCCCTGTCCGTAGTCTGGGTCAGCTTGGTCTCTCAAGACTTGCTCCCTCTGTTAATATCCACTCTCTCATAAGACAATTAATAGCTCCCTTTAAAGCTTGTGGTCAGTCCTGAGGATGAAGCTAATTCGTCTTGTCTGTGTGATGCGGCGTTTGTTTTCCTGTGCTGGAGTTTTGATTATTCTCGTCACAGAAGCAGCCCCCAGGAATACATTTAAACCAATATGTGTTCAGTTAAGCAGTTAAGTTTTGCGTATTATCCTTTCTCCTTGTTTTTTTTTTTTTTACCGATGAGGGCAACAACAGATCGCATATTACTCACAAGATAGGGTTACTGCCTCAGAATGCAAGATGCATAACATAACTCTACTCTCCCTGTTATCAGTCTGGACTAGTACGGAATAAATGACGCAAATGCAATGAAGTCTGAACTGGTTGCTTGTACTACTGTGGAAATACTGGACATTTTATTTAAAAAACATTTTTTTTTTTTGTTCTGATGCTTTTAAATTCAGAAATGCATTAGGTATATGAACAAGAACTCTCTTGCTGACCTTATTTCAGCTCTCAAATAGCTTTCTGATATCAAAGCAGGCCCAGTTTAACACCTAATCACATGGACATAGAAAAGAGTCGGCAGTGGCGATGACTTTTGACCTCGTCGCGTCTGTTGTGTCTTGTTAAGCTCGATGTCCTCTGTGTGAATCTTTGCTGTAGGCAAGCCTGTAAAGCTGAGCTTGGTGGCTGAGGAAGTGGCTTTGTTCTTTGCTCAGATGCTGGATCACGAGTACACCACTAAAGATGTGTTTCGAGACAACTTCTTCAAAGACTGGAGGAAGGTAGGTGGAGACAAAGAAACACTCCTTTCCATACGAACTCAATGATATGTGATGTGATATTTAAGTGTTTGTAAATGCTAAGATTTAAAGTGAAAACATGCAGAATTCGCAACCAGATATACTGTAGATAACCTGAAACACCATGGACAAATGACTTGGTGCTATTAGTGCAGTTTTGGCATTGTACTTCAAGCCTACAAAGCAGCATATTTTACATTCTGTTAACCAGGAGAGACTGTCTACCCAGGCCTGGACAAATCAGTAGCTTTGGAGATATTGATATTGAAATGATGACCTACAAAAGAGAGAAAAAACAAGCCTTTTGCATCATTTAAGTTTTGAGGAGAATATATGAGGGTGTAGTTATCATCCGAGCTGTGCAGTCAGGAATTGTCAAATTTCCAAAACACAATAAAAAAAAGTACATTTTCCTATGATTCCTTCGCAATTACAGTTGTGCTCAAAAGTTTGCATACCTTGGGAGATATACAAGAGTTGTTGTTTTTTTTTTTAATTTCTTATAGGACTCAAGTTCATATTTATGGCATAACAGAATGGCACAATCAACAAACATGACAATAAAGATAATGAGGAAATAATCCCTGTTCAAAAGGTATACTTTTATGATGCCATGCAGTCTTTTGTAATAATATGAGGTCCTTAATTCTTTCAGGTGGTACTGTATAGCTGCCCATTCTTCTTGGCCAAATGTCTCCAGTTCCTGTATAT
>JAQMYL010000037.1:11765901-11781122 GCA_030014365.1 Clarias pachynema | reverse complement strand
GTGAAGGCAAAAGTAGGAGGGGTCTGTGTGTGTGTGTGTGTGTGTGTGTGTGTATATGTATGTGTGTGTATATGTATGTGTGTGTATATGTATGTGTGTGTGTGTGTGTATATATGTATGTGTGTGTATGTATATATGTATGTGTGTGTGTATATGTATATGTATGTGTGTGTGTGTATATATATATGTGTGTGTGTGTGTGTGTGTATATATATATGTGTGTGTGTGTGTGTGTACGCGTGTATGCATGTGCGTGTGCATGCATAAGTACATTAGAGGGTATTGTTCAATATTGAGATCAACCCACACAGTTGTTTTAATCACCAGCTCATGTGCACCACAAATATCACTTTCCTGAGCTTATTAAAGCTGATCTTCTGTCTAATTAAGACTATCAGGAATTCAGCTATTTTTATACTTAAAGTTTGCAAATATGTACCATCCTATTTATTTGCTTCAGTTTATTGCTTTCGTTTCACCCATTGAAACTCTCATTAATTACACTATGTGCAACAATTCAATTCATTGCATATCATGGAATTTTTATATATAGCTTATTAATTATAAGTTACCAGGGCTGTAGTGGTTTAAAAAAAAAAGTGGATAAACTATGGATTATGTGATGAAGGTAAGGTGGACAACAACATACTGGTATTTTTCTATATATGCATGAAAGGAATAAACATGGCTGAAGTCCATAAAGTTTATTAATCAGTTTAATTCATCAAGTATATGAACAAATGAAAGAGTATGAAGGATTTTTAACATTTAGCTAAGTACAGATATACAGTAGGGAGCAAAGCGCAGAGCAGTGAGCAGGAACGGTAGTGAAGCCGGAAGCAATAAACAAAACCATGCAATGATGATAAAGTACTGTAGTGGGCTGTGTGTCCAAAAAGCACAGGTGCTAATTATTAGTTATTTTTAATTAATATTGTTAACATTCTGTTTATGATCAACACCTTTTAAGTTACTAAAATGAGCCCTGTGTTCAGAGCATTTTTTTTTGTGAAATTGTGATTGACAGTTTAGCAAGGCCCTACTGTAGGTAAACAGTAGTCACAGGTGGATGAACACTTTTTCAGAAATTTAGGCGGTGTGTAAATGCTGTTTATGTGCATTTAGCTTCCACTACAGTCCTGTAAATCACTGACTGAATCAATCTAATCTTAAAGCTATTTAAGCAAAATTGAGGCAAATCAGACAAACCTTATACTATTTATATTATTATATATTATTTAATATAATCGAAACCTGCAGCATCCAAAAATCAAATAGAATCATAGCTCTAAATATATCTGCTATGCGCAAATGCATGCGTATTTTATGTGAACAACATTGAGTTGCACATATAATGCACAGTTTTTTTTATATATGTATTTGAAACTAATATGCTTTCAAAATAAGGATTTGTAAAGACTGAACTTAAGACAGAATTAGGATCACAAGCTTTGAGTCACTACACAGCAGTACGCCTTAGTAAAACCTGTAGCCAGCGAACCGTCCAAATCCAAGATTTTTTTTCAGCTAAATTGATTAAACAAAATGTATTTTTCAAAAAGAGGACATGAAAATTTTTCCTTGTCTGTGCAACTTGTCCCCCCTAGTAAAGCATGATCAGTTTAATTAGGCAGAAGCTTGAGGTCACCTGCCCATAACTCGCATACAGTCTGTGCTTTTATAATACTCCAGAAATTCCAGATTTAGTTCCCCTTTTCTCTTCTAATAATATTCCGCTCTTCTGCAAAGACTTTTAGTGCAACTGTGAGAATTTATGCTTATTCAGTTGCAAGAGTATTGATGAGGTCAGTCACTGATTTTGAAAAGGGTTCAAGTGAACATTTAGCCTTCCAGTTCATCCCCATGGTGTTTAGTGGACTTGTGAAGAAAACTGTAAGACTACATCATACTAAGGCATCCTATACGACTGTGTGCTCTGTGGATTAGGGGTGGTCAGGTGACAACATACTTTTGGCTATGCAGTGTACTTAAAATTATGGAATTCACTTGTTTGTCAGGTTGTAGTTCTGAGAAGGTGTTGAAAATTCAAGAAACTCTGGCTTACAGGCTGGAATTGTTACTCACTAGACAGAGATCTGTCCTGTTGAGGATCAGCGACCAAGTTACGTTTCAGTGCAGTCGCCCTGATGAACAAGACCCAAGACTTCTCCTGACTGTTTTAGATATTACACTACACAATACGTGACATTAATATTATTTTAACATATCGTTATATTTATCATTGGTTTAATGGAACTTTTATTTAATTCTTAGTTTTCTTTTCTTTTCTTGTTGTATTTCCTACTTTTCTATTGCTTTTACATCCATTTTGCACCACATTACCAAGACTAAATCCTTGAATGTGTTGTATTACTTGGCAATAAATCTGAAACTACTTCTGAATCAAGCCTCTTTGTGTGTGTGTGTGTGTGTGTGTGTGTGTGTGTGTGTGTGTGTGTGTGTGTGTGTGTGTGTGTGTGTGTGTGTGCACATGCAGCTGGCTCTGAGAGCAGGTAATGAAAAGGAAGAGGGGGAGACGGCGGACACGGTGGGTTGCTGCTCTCTGCGTGTCGAGCACATTACCTTACACGACACACTCGATGGAGAGAAATGTGTGGTGGAGTTTGACTTCCTGGGTAAAGATTGCATCCGTTACTACAACAAGGTTCCTGTCTCGAAAAGGGTAAGAGGTCTTGTGCATAATCATTTTGCTGATCCCAGCATTCCTAGCTGCGATGCATGATGAATATTTTTTTCCCCATTAGGGGCCAACCCCGTCTCACACTGCGAGTCAGCTGGAGGTCTGGTGTCCATATCAAACTCTGGTGTACATATTAAACTATACATATTAAAGTAGCTTGAGCCACTTTTTTATTTTATATATATATATACACATTTTTTTCCCCTTCTTATTTGGTAATCTAAAATTTCACACTGATTTAGCATGCATGTATAGGGATATGGAGAAAAAAAACGAAGTTTGCTTCTGTCAAGCACTATTTGAGAACACTGGCTTTCATTATTTAAATGAGCACGTTTAAACGAAAAGTCATCAGGTGAGAAATAATTAGCGCCCTGCATATTTAGCAGGTTTATTCAGAGTGAATGAGAGTTGTTGAAAATGTCAGATATAATTGAGAGGAGACGTAATTTGCAGCTGCCCGTCTTTCCTCCATCACCATGAATAAGAAGCGGCTCTCCTGATCGTGGCATCTGGCGCCAGCAGATTCGATGACTGTGTTGTATTAGTTTATTCCGCCTATCAATGTGTGTGTAATGATACGCTGCCGGAGGAACTTTTTTTCCATCAGAAAAGCTGCGCGCGTGGCTGCTGTGGCACGTCTCGATTGTGCGTATGGGGTGTATGGTAAAGTGTTGTAATGATGTGCGAAGGTGGGTGAGAAATACACCACCCACTATTAGGAGACTGACAGTTCCGTGAACAAGTCAATCACTGCCGCACTGTGTTCAATCAGCAAGTAAAGTAGATCCTGCCAGAACTCCCTGACTCCCTGGCAGCTTTGTCTGCTAGATGGCTGTTTTGTTTTCCTATTCTTTCTTTGTCCCCGCACTTGGCTGATTAATTAGTACCGCGCATATTTTAGCCGTTGGCGAGAATGAAAAAGAGGCGTTTTCAATTATATTTGACATTTCCACAAGGTCCTGTTTTCTTCATCTACTCCTGAATAAACTCTGTGTAAGTGGTAAAGCCCCAGGTTTGATAAACATATTTAATTTTTTTTTTTTGTCTGTGTCATTCAGGTTTTCAAAAACCTCAAGCTTTTTATGCAAAACAAGCAAGAAGGAGATGACCTGTTTGATCAATTAAATGTGAGTACAAAGCTCCCTCTTTAGTCTAACTTTTCATAATTTCTCAGCCTTTTCTGCAGCGCCTGCTTTAGGGCTCTGAAACAGATTATGTCTTAAACCAAATGAGTGTGTGTATTAGCATATTATCTTAAGTCCAGTGTGAATACCAGCTCTGAGACCTGCAGAGACGGATCCTGACCAAAGCAGAGAACGGCGGAGAGGCAGGCCAGCTCGGTAATTGTAAGCACGACTACAGGGACATGGTAATTTGCTCTGTGCTGCACTTTGGCACTGAAAAGCACAGCCTTAAATCTCTGCCCTCCGCCAAGTAGCTCTACCGAGATTAGCACAAATCTTATTACATGCTGCTTGTGTGATACCTGAATCTAACATAGTTCATACTAAGATATGTAACACACAGTGCTTCTCGTGCTACTGCACCACCAGTGTGTGTTGGATTATTATATTTTTTCCCCCCTCGTCCTACAAGAGAGCCTGTATTTTCTGCACATTTGAAATGATCACCTGAGGGTACATATGAGTGCTTTCATGCTAAGCGTGTTCCAGTGGGAATTGAATTGAAATCTGGCTGCTTTTTTTTTTTTTAATTCCCTTCCAAAAAGAAAAAACAAGATTTCTTACTTGCATCATTGAGCCAATCAGGTCACAGCTCAAGGGGCAAGCGAGGAAAATCAACATGCAGAGTCCTGGCTATAAAAACTAATAATAATGATATGTACGAGCATATAAAGATTTACAAGATGTGACACTGGATATAATTTGAAAACAGAAAAAAAACAATATCCCAGCTAAATAATGGGAAATTTATTGGTGTGAATAGGTTTCTGTAATAGTTCTCAGTCAACCAAAAATTATTTTTTCACAATACATATACTTCTAACATTTTCTAAGATGATTATTTTTTATTAGTAGTATTTCTATAACTTTTTCTAAAGGTACATTATATTGAAAATAAGTTAGTTTGTGAACACTGCCCTGCACTTACATAAGCTCCATGGTTTTGTACATAATAGTAGAGTTGATCAACTTAAAGGTCCCATATTTTACTGTTTCTTTAAAGGTTTAACCCACTCATTGAAATCTTTGGAAATTTTAAATTTCAATACTTTACCAAGACTTTTTTTTTTTTTTACTTTTTGGATTATTTCAAACTTTTTCATTGACAAGTTGCACATTTAAGGTCAGTGAAGTTACCAAATTTGGTTTCTTGTCTAGTGTAATAATAATTTGCAAAAAGGTTGCAAAAAATATGTGTATAGAATATTTTAAAGACACAGATAAGGTTACAGTTCTTTTTTTTTCCTTGAGGTACTGATACTTTAACTTGTAAGTTACCAAATGCACCATTTCAGAACCACACCTCCAGTAGGGAATTGCTGAGCTGAGCAGCAAGGCAGAGGAGGGGATGTTCTTATGTGATTACACATTGGGGGAAATCTAATTAGCATGTTTAATTCATGTACAATACAAAAATAAAAAATTTCACATGAACAGAGACGCATCCGAATGTCTAAAATTAACTAAAAACTGGATTTTCCACAAAATGGTCTCATTTAATAATAATAATAATAATAATAATAATAATGATGATGATAATAAAAATTATGATGCATGTTTCAGGAAATTATAAATAACATTTTGCATAAAGGTTCCCTGAATGAGCACTAACACTAAATAATATTATCAGAGTAGCACTGCATCATGAGCAGTATGAAGCAAAAACTTAATTATTACCTTTATTAAAATTCAGAAGTAAATTAAGTTTGGTAAGTGATCAACATGCTTTGGCATTCTGGAATTAAAATATTTGATCATTTATTTGGTTTTAGTAACAGATTCAATAAACATTAAGGAATGGAGGAAGATTTCATTCCTATTTAAACGGGCACACAAAGATACTTTGGGGAGTGAGGAAATTTAAAGCTAGCCTGGCTGAACCAAAGACGTTTATGTGCATGTTGCCGTAAATTAGTGGTTAATAATTAACTCAGTAATTGAGAAGTTGTCTGCTCGGTTGTTTCCTTTTATTTAAAGTTCTGGGTTTTAATAGTGATTGAAAGAGCAGAATGAGGGCTAGAGGTAAGGAGCTGCTCATGGCCTTGTAGCAAGACCGTGGAAAATGAACATGGTGCTAAATAATGAAAGAGCAAGTATTTCAAGCCTGAAATGTTAAATAGTCTTGTAAGTCTTTCCTTCACTCTCTGATCCGACTCATCCCAAACAATCTCAGTTGGATTTAGATTGGGTGATTGTGGAGGCCAGATTGTGCGATGCAGCACTCGCTCACTCCTTCTTGGACAAATAGCTCTTGTATAACCTGGAGGTCTGTTTGGGGTCGTTGTCCTGTTGGAAAAAAAAGTTATGGTCGCATTAACCAGATGGGATGGCATGTCGCTGCAAAACCCAACACCATCACACCTCTCCATGCTTCACAGTGAGAATCACACATTCAGGAACCGTTTGTTCACCCTCTCCATATCTAAGAAAGTCATGACGGTTAGAACCAAAAATCTCACATTCACACAAATAGATTCAGTGGATACTGAATGGATGCTGATCTAATGTCCATCCCTAGTGTTTCTTGGCCCAAGCTAGTCTCTTCTTGTTCTTGTTCTTCTGAAGTAATAATTTCTTTGCCACAGTGTAGCCATGAAGGCCTGACTCTCACAATCTACTCTTAACAGTGTATGTTGAAATATGTCTGCCGCCTCAACTACGAGAAGTATTTTTGTGGGCTCTAATCTGAGGTGCTATAAATTGGGGGTTTCCGAGTCATTCTAAAAAATAAAAACTATGCTCTGCAGCAGACATACCTCTTGGTGTTCGTGTTTCATCATAATGTTCGATGGTTTTTGCAACTGCACTTTGGGATACGTTCAAAGTTCAAAGATTTATTTAAAAAAATTCAAAGATTTTTCAGATTGACTGAATTTGATGAGAGAATGCCATGAGTGTGCCAAGCAGTCCTCAAAGCTAAATGTGGCTACTGTAGACAATAAAGTATAAAATATATTCAGGGTTTGTTTTTTTTTATAGTTTGGATGTCTTCAGTATTTGTTAAATGTTGAAAATAATAAAATATAAGGCTATTGACAAACCAATGAATAAGGTAGTGTGTCCAAACTTTTGAGTGATAACATCACGATATCATGATGTCTAGTTGCTGATTCAATTTGAAACAACTTTCTGTGCTGTGTGAATAGTTTAGAGCATGCAACTTGCCGGATTATAGAGGAATGGCAACATTTTACCATTTCAAAATCAGACACATATAAATAAAAAATGTT
Source organism: Clarias pachynema (assembly GCA_030014365.1). NCBI lineage: Eukaryota > Metazoa > Chordata > Actinopteri > Siluriformes > Clariidae > Clarias > Clarias pachynema. Next base: position 11,774,004 of record JAQMYL010000037.1, on the reverse strand, counting down.
TAAAAAAAATAAATACATGCATTGCAACGCAAAAGAATTGTAATACATTAGTGAATCAATTAATCCCCCTCCCTCCCCCCATGCCTAAAATACATATGTCCATGGCTGCTTAGTTTTCGTGCATGTCTTATCGTTTACTCAAAGCTCAGGGTCACAATGAAAGCCTGAGACAAGTTGTTCTGCTTTGGTGGTCACTGAAAGGCAGAGTATGGTATTTTTGGGATAAGTGGAGTTTGATTGCTTTGCATCAAATTGCCTGACTATTTTTCAAACAGTCTTTCGTGACGTGACCAAAAAAAAAAGTGTTTGCTATTTCGTCTTCCTTTATCTAGGTTGTCAGACGATCTCATTATCGTCGATTTCCATTCTGTGGTGCAATCGAGTTCTTCACTCAAAGATAGAAGCGCAATCCTCAAACACACAAAAATTCTCTGCAAACTTCTCAGCCACAACAACTGGATATTGTTCCGCTAGCTGCTGTATCCCCTGGGTCTCATCTGAAAATTTCTTCTGCAGTGTGCATCAGTACCATGATTTTTTTTTTTTTAACAGACAAATTTACCAAATTTACATGGTTAAATGTGAGTTAAGGAGATAACATCACAGATCAGTAAATTTTTTTTCGTAGTGTCCTTCCGGAGTGTCGTAGTTTTCCGTAGGTTATTCATGCACCTAAGCTGTTGGGCCTGTTATTGATTAGTTTAGCAAATTAATTTTAAATTAAGTGCATTAAATATTTACATTGGTTATGGCGGATGGAGAAGTGTTGCCGTGTAAAAGAGCAGGTTTGCTTTCACTTCTGAAGAGCTCTAAGGTAACATATAGAAAAGTCTGAATTGAGTGCAGTAATTGCAAAAATTACAACGTTCTGATTTAGGATCTGGTTACGCCAATAGTCTAGGAAGGGATTTTTATAAAGCTGCGACCTAATCTCAGACCTCGTTTTGAAGCTGCCGGTTTTGAGCACAAAAATATCTGGAAATTGTTCTGAAATAGAAATTCATAAGTGTCTCTCCCTATGTGCGAAGTGAGAAACCTTGAAGCAGCTTAAAGGGACAATAAGGGATGCAGTCATGTACAAGATCACCACTATTGCTTCAGCTTTTCATTCAGTTGTCCGAGTGTCTGTGTCTTTATATGATCGTTTCCGTCATCGAGATTATGTCTGAATAAAGCCGTGAGGAACACTAAACACCCTATATTTTACAATTTCTTTAACAAGTTAACATGGATCTCAGGGGTCTCCAAAAGTGTGTGTGTGTGTGTCTGTGTGTTCATGATGAAATTCCCCTGCTCTTTTTCAAATCTCAAGCGCAAGAGTTCACTCTATCTACAACGTATTTCACTCCTCTTCCATATGCGCCGTTTCAGTATCAGGTAAATGAGCTACTGTTGAACCTCATCCCGTCGGAGAAGAACAGAACAGAGCAAAGAGGAGGGAAGATATCTTCTCATATGATGTCACAATAGGGGAAAGTCAAGAGTCACGGATCAGTAAAAGCAGTATTTATTTAATTGTATTTATTTATTTGTTTTTAATGGAAGACTGGACTGGAAAGTTGGCTTTAAAGGATTGGCAATGTGAGGGAGAGTGACCTCTATAACGGGCGGTAATGCAACTTGCAGGATGCCAAACAAAGGCAGCACTAAGACAGAACACTTAGAGAAGATAGTGTGTGTGGAAGTGCCGGATAAAAGCAGATGAAAAGTTCAAGATGAGGGAATGAAGCATTAAATTTTTTTTAGGAAGGAGAAAGTCTTATTAGCTTGTTTAAGCCCTGTGCACGCTCACTGGAGACCCATCCGAATGTCTAAAAATGACTAAACAGTCCACTTTAGCATAAAAGTGATTCATGTCTGAATGACAGAAAGCCATTGCTTTACCAGATGATGGAGCCAGCGATGTTACATAACACTCCCCCCCCCCTCCCCCCTTGTAGTGGTAAGGGCTACACTCAATAATAGCTGTTTTTTATTATTTTTATCACCCAGCTTAACCTTCTGTAAGATGTTTTATCAGGTCGTTTGTATTGTAGAAAGATTCACATGAGCTCTTCTTATTATTTTCACGAAGCACAGTTTGCAGTCTGTTTTGCTTTGGTTGACGGTATTAAGCATCCAACGCGTCATGTTATGTTGCCTGCTCAGTATTGCAAACAGTACTGTATAAACTAGGCTTACACCATATTCTTTTTTCTTTTTTTTATGCAAATAAATGGGCATGTTGGACTATTGTCACCTGATAGCAACATCTGGATGGAGGAATCCCTAAACAAGATAATGTGCAATGCAATTTGTAATCAAAAACCTTGAAGGCATTTTGGAAGAGGTGTGTGCATCACAGGCTTCAGGCTGTCATGTAGTGCAAAGAATTTACAGTCTAGCAGTAAACATGACAAGTTTATTTAAGATGGTTAATTTGTAGAGTTACCGATGGCAAGACATGAGCTGTGATTTTTAGGTGGCTCAGCCAACACAGATGTAAACGGCCTTAAATTAAAGCTGACACACTGCACTGACTTGTTATTTTGGCTCTGCACTCCAGCACATTAAAGGCACAGTGCGCTGCAGTACTGTGCCAGGACAACACACAAAAGTCACTGTCCAATTATTATGGAGTGTGCGTGTGCGAGAGAGAGAGAACGAATTGAGCTGCAGTATCTCTCGGGTCCAGATGTCCGTGATGATCCTGGCTTGCCTCTATGTTCTGTCAGGAGATCCAGCCAGGGTCATTAACACAGATAAACACGCTCCAGTTAGCCGGGCCTGAGGATGCCAAAATGCACTCTCAGTTCACATCCTCCGCTTCGCTTTCATAGTCATTCAAGTGAATATATGCTATTATAGATCTGACATATTGTTCCTGAACACACACTTCATCTGTATGTGCTACTCGACTGCACATAGAGGCGCGTCTGCCTCTCTTGTGACCGTTGTGAGATCAGGTGTGAGGTGTAGGTGTTTGTGGTGGATGCAATTTGCCCGAAGGCGTCTGTGTCGGACTGTTCATTTACCCTGCAAGTACACAGCTGGTGTCATTACGCTTTAGTCTCCTCCTGAGCATCGCAACTGTTTTTCATTTCAAATGCAGACAGCGTGATGGCACACACCGCGCTTTTAAGATCATCCCCAAAGTGACCATTCAACCACGGCATAAACAATCTCTCGTCCTTCTGATAGATACAGAATTCTAGAAGCATGTAAACAGTTTCACACACTGGATCCCCCCAGCCTGTTACTTCTGTCGACTTCAGCTTTTTCTTCCAATCCCAGAAAATCCTCAGCTGCGTTTAACCCAACACTCCAGGGGTCTCGTTTATCAAAGCGTGCGTAGAACAAGAACAACCTATCCACACACAAACGTTGTTTACTATCTTGTTAGGGGTGTAACAATGCATTCCAGTCACAATTTGCTTTGATTCATGATAGCAGCTTCAGAATTTCTATTTGATTTAAGTCTCAATAATTTGAACAAAGTTTGAATGAAGGAAAATTTTTGACTTTTTTTAATATCATGAAAAATGTCTGTGCTAATTTTCTCTGTTAGAAATGAACTGTTCTTCGGGTTTGACATATAGTAATACTGTAAATAACGCAATGTATAAATTCTCTAAAATATCTACTGAAACACAGTAAACACTCGAGCAGGAGAGCTCCAATGTTGGCTAAAAATGATAGATTTCTGCAGCCTGTGGTGGAATTTGAAAGCTACTAACGAGTTCTTTTTAGCTGTTATAACCTGGGTGTGTAAGTGAAATGTGTTGTTACAATTCCGAGCTATTCAGCCGTCTCTTTTAACATGGGTAGGATCGGTCAGTTTTTGGGTATTGCAATTTTCAATGCGATTTATTTTCAGCAGGTATAATTCTTACAGGTTTACAGGTGAAATATATTTTAAAACGACTAAAAGTATCTAATGAACATTGAAATACTGTGGAACTTGTGTTGCTGATTGTTTAAATGTCACGTCCCATACAAATCAATTATTTACTTCCAGTAGGTGGTGATATTGTGCCCCCTCCCACCAGAAAATATTCGGTTTGTATTTTCTGCAAAAGCTGTGCTATATTCTTAAGGAATTTTGTAAACTTTAGACCATTTAACATTTGTAAGTTTACCATAATGATTTAAAATGTGCAAAACGCGTACGACTCATCCATGCATTCAGTTAATTGAATTGAGCAACAAACAATCGCACAACTATATTCACAAGTGCCGTTCTTCATACTCTTCTCGACAGAGCATGATCATATGACCATTGTGTTCTCTGTGTATTTGAACTCTGTATAATAGCAAATTGAGATCGCTTGTATTCACGTAGTACAAATGCATTATATGCTTCATGTAAGGGGACCTACAGTGCGATGCTAAATTTACTACCTTTTAGTAATTTTTACATTTAGACAGCTCTCAGACAAGTGTATGTGTACAGCCAAAAACAAAAAAATAAGGAAAAAACATTCTGTGCTTTTTATCCAGTTTTGATATTTGTATAGGCTTGAATTTAAACAAGACAAGTACAGTTTCCCCGCAAGTGACCACACATAAGCAGATACCCTCCCCTGGCTTATTACTCAGCTCCGCCCTGCTGTTCACAGCTCTGCAGTTCTTTTTTTCGCTGTTGCTCAGCAGTAGCTTATTGCATAAACACAGAAAAGGAACATTTGGAAAGGGAGTGAAATGGAAAGTTTGAGCTATGAACAATTAGAATGCTGATTTGCGTGATCGGAATCACGCAATGTCGTGATCAAATGTTTGCATCATCACACCCTACTGTTTGTACTGTAGAGTAAGAAACCTGTTGGATGTTGCTGTGGCAAAATCTTTATTTAACTGCTTTGCTTTAAGAAACCATAAATATAACCGACGTAAACAAGGTTTGAAAATCAAGGTTTTTATTTGCTTTTTATTTAATTTAATTTGCCATGGCTGTCTTCTTGTGGAAATTGACCTGGGTAAAAAAAAAAAATCGCAGCATCTAATACAAATGCTTCTGTCTAAAGATATCCTAAATCCTTGCGAGGCAAGTATGATTTCCTCACTCGGTGAATGTCACACTTAAATCATGTTTTTGAATAGCTATTCACCTAATCAGTTTCATTTATAATCAGTTATCAGCTGTCAAATTGTCAGCGATGCTTCTGTGTCTCAGTCGGAATGAATTCGTCAAACTCTGTGACGCCTCCACACCCTGCAACCCAATCATGATTGGCTATGCTTGGCAAATTATTAACATAGCAATGAGAAAGACGTAATACTTTTTCAGCTATCTAATTAGTTTCGTCTAGCTCCATCTTACACGGTAAAAATTCACTCCTTACTGAACCTCCTTCTGCTGTGAAATCTGCAGATAGTTTTTGTTTTTCGTTGGTTGAATACAATGTGTAAGCATCGTGCAAGACAAATTCCTAATTATCCCCACATAATTGTTATCGTAGGTTTAAGCATCAGATGTGCCATCCAAAGGATGTGTTTTGCCACTTTTTGAGGTTTAGGATCATGAAGGTTTGGCTGGTCACATTTCCTTGTAAATGCATTTCTGTGCTCAGGGTTCCAGCAAGAACACTCATGACACAATGAGCTATTTTTAGCAAGATCTAGTCGGCTCACTGAAGCCGTTAAATGTTCGAAAGATTGATTTGTGGGTAAATGAGATTTCTTTACATGTTTGCCGAAAATCTGTAGAAAAAGGCTGTCGTTTATTATCCCCAGTATTAGTCAAACAGGTGTTTTGTGTAAAAGTAGTTTGTTAGTACTTGGAAAAACTCAGACTTTATTGTGAAAAGCACTTTATTGGTGCTTTTATACAGAAGTTACATTTATTATAAAAAATTTTTTGGTTTGTTTGTTTGTTTATGAATTTATAAAATTATTTTAACCAGATATTTTGCTCTGCCAACACACATCCTTCCCTGACTAGCGGAACTAACTTGACAACTAACCGTGACTGCCAGAGCTGGCAACTGACAGTTTAATCAACAGGTATGAAAGTAATTTCAGATGCAGTGCTACCTCTGTATATATATTTAATCCATTTTGGAGGCGAGTCCTTAAGGGGAAATTCCGTATTCAGTTCCAGCCATCCAAAAATATTACCAATATTACCAATTTCCAACACTATAATCATATTTTCCATATTAAACAATTAAAACATTTAGAAAAGACATGTAAATTAAGTAAGTAAGTAAAAATTTATCATTCCTCTTGGTACCGGCTCCTTTAAAAAAACGAAACTGAAAGTGGTTTCCTTTTCTTCCTGCTGCCATGCTTGATAACATTCTTGGGACTTATGTGTTATGTCTTTACTAAATCTTGCACAAAATGCAAAAAACATCCCTACAAAAAATACACAAACAAGCTTCACTTGGCTTACGCCTAATGCAAAAATTTTTGAAAGGCTCCTGGACACACACGCAACTTAGCCGGCGTTTGGGTCGGCTCTGTTCGGTTGCTTATATGCCAAAAATGCTTCGTATGCCGAGGCAAATTTCTTAAGGTGAAAATTCTAAAAGCAGGACGTTAACTTGCTGAGTTACCACTGTACTGTGTAGCCAAATAACACGCCGGAATGAGCCGGAATGACCCATGAAGGTGGTGGACAGTCCTGAGAAATTGAGATTTATTTCCACTTACTCAGCTTTAGAACATTAGCTAACTTCTGGGGTTCCGGGGTTGAGTCCCAAATCATGTAAAATGGGCTTTAGAGGGGGATTTGGGATTTAGCCTTGTGTTAGAAGCTAGTTACGTAGCTTTGTAGTTTGTGTTGGCCATGAACAGAACAACACGGATGGTTCAGAGTCTGTTTCGAACAACTTGGAAGCAATTATTACAGAGTCTGTGTTGTTTCAGATGTCATAATGTTATCAGATGTGTTTACTTGCTGGAAGTCCTTCTGTGATGGTTTTAAATGTGGGTTTTGGCAGGCAGCTGCTCTCTCCATACCAACCTATTTTCACCCATGCTAGTGAATAGTTTGTGTAGTTAGCGATTTGTTAGAATCATTGTGATATATATAATGTTGTATAAATATATTTTATCACATCACCCAGTTTTACTCGTCATCGTTTGACGGTTGTGATATATAGGTGTGTAAATAAATTGATTATGCAGTTTAATTGATCTTTTGCTGGTCTGTTTTCAATTTAGGATGCTATTGAATCAAATTAAGTCAGATCCCCTAAAATCTAATGGATTTGACAATCTACCTATGATTTACAGCTCCACAGGTAAACTGCTCCCTGCGTAACAACATAGACATGTTCCTGTTGTTCCAACAAAGCATCAGATAGGTGTTATAAAATTTACTCTTAAAATCCCCATGCTGTGCCTTTCACATAAAATGTTATGGGGAAAAAACTGAATGTTTCCCTCATGAACAGTGGAACAGCATGAAGCATCATAAATACCTTGATCCACTATATTTTATGGGCAATGTTTTATTTATGCTTTTGATTAATACAGCAAATGCAGCTTGGTCATAAAGAAGCCAGATGTTGGAAATCATGAGTCAACAGCATGTTAGGATGCAGATGTAGCCAGGCGGTTGATTGAGCTGCCAGATTATTGGCATTTAGATTCAACCAATAACTCATTCCTGGAGAAATACTCTTGCCTATGGCAGACTGCTAAACATGTTGGGGTTGAACCTGAGTAATAACATGCTGAGCTCTGATTGAACCGTAAATCACTGCATCCTTTAATATGTACGGAATAAAACGTGACTTAGTGTGCTGTTATAGAAAAGTAATCAACAGTTATGTGGTGTGATGTTGATGCAACATGAAGGCAGATTATTTTCGAACAACAGCACGTTCTAAATGGTCTATTTTTTGACATCACAAAAGATTACCAACCGCATTTTAAAATTATTAATTCAGGACATGGATAATTCCACATATTGTTTTTTATTAATTATGTTTAGCCATTTATCAAACAGATTCTCCTTTTGTTTCTTGGTGTTAATAAGGAAAAAAATTGCCTCCAAGTGGCGCAGTGGTAAAGCGCTCGCCCTATCATCCGGAGATCACTGGTTCGAACCCCGGGTGATGCTGTTTTCCTCTCACAGCCGGAGGCACAGAGAGAGCTGATTGGCCGAGCTCTCTC
>JAQMYL010000037.1:11755313-11765801 GCA_030014365.1 Clarias pachynema | reverse complement strand
TCTTCGGCCCTCCCGGCTGAGTGGTAGTGGTAGCCTTAATGTGGGAGCCCCCTAGTGACGGGGAGGAATTGGACACGTCTAAATTAGGGGAGAAAATTGGAAACCCCCCCCCCAAAAAAAAATATATATATAATAATAAATAATGCAAAAACTGCCACTTGTCATGTTGCTGTGAAAGTGTTCTCTCTGTCCTGAAGACTTCACTTTAGGTCGCAAATAAAAGTGTGGCACAGGTGTCAAAGATGATCAAGAAACTGTTGAAAGTGATCCACATGATTGCAGGCCAGCAACAAGTAGAATATTTGAGAATGTTGAATGCATATAAATATATACACACCATAGTCTTATGGTGGATGGGTTGCAAGCAACAAAATTGGCAACTAACAGTGTGAGAACTAGAAGTGTAATAAGTTTATTACATGTAATCTAGTAGAGATGGGGGAAAAATTGATTAGTCACTATCGATTTATAAATTATTTATTACCTTTATAATAGAGATGCAGTGGTCGATCAGCCAGTGACCGGAATTGGTTGTTTTTCAGGTTGATCAGCCATGACCGATCATAGCCAACTGTTTGCCGAGTGCACAAGCTTGTGCGTGGTGCAACAGAAACCTGTTTTTATACTGTTACATTATTAAAAAGTTGCGGGTGTTAAAAAGTTTCCTTTTTCTCCAAATCCTGAGAGTGAATTACTCGCAAACCCACTCATTACAATCGCCTACACCAGCTTTAACACAACACCACAAAACGAGCGCTAATTAGTCACAAAACATGCGTGTTAGAAGCTGCATGCACCCGCGTGCTCAAAACTTTGGAGGCATTTGAGGCAGAAAAACGTGACAGTTTCTTGATAATCCTATAGGTAGTACAATCTGAACTATTCACACATCTTCAATTCAGTTGTGAAGCTGTTGAATAAAGCTAAAGTTAAGGTTTAATACTTTTGACTTCTGACTCAAATTCTTTTTAAGGTTCAGAGTCTTAAAATTGTAGCAAAATCTGAAAATACTATAATATTTAATAAGGAATATTTATAAAATCGCAATTTCAGTCGAATCTGCACCTAAGTACCATGATATATCAGGTGGTGACTGGCGATTCCCATCCCTATAATAGTCATTACATAGCTGCATACCTTCCAGACAGACCTTTTGTCTTATCATCCTAAGATCGTGAGTTTGTAATGCCACAGCCATTCTCTTTGGGGAGGGATGGCATGGCATACCTGCACTTTCACATCGATCATGGCGACCAATTATGGTTGTCTGTTCTCAGAATGTCTTTTACTATCCCAACGTTGCATGAGCAGTAGTTGATCGGCTGGTGTCACTTGTAAGGGAGGAAGCATGTGATGAGCTTTGTCTTCCCTGATTGAAAGTTGTCGCCTGGATGGGAGAAGATTATTGTTCAAGCTGCAGCTGGAGAACCTTAATCAACACCTTCTGACTGGTCAGATCTGAGAATTGTTGTGGTGTAACGTTTTATTTTATTTTTTTATTTTTTTTCAATAAGGCAACATTTTTATTATAAAAATCTAATCATTTAGTCAATGCATCATTTAGGAAAACGCATTTAATCAGTTATATTTAAATGTGAATTAAGGTTTCAGTGTGCAAATATTTCCCAGAAAATAATCACAGGATATTTTGAGATTTTTATGCAAAACTCATAGACAAAGAACGTTGAAACTGTGGAGGCAGATAAAATGTAGATTTAGAGCTTCCCCTGGTCTTACTGATAAATCTATTGTGTACTTGTTTGATAAACTTTATTTTTATAGTATACTTTTATGATTCTGTACTTGTATAAATGAGGATTTTATTAGTCACAGCTTTCTGTTCATGCTGACAAACCTTGTTCGCAAGTCTTGAGAACTTCATTGTGCGCACTTAATGATGCTCATTTATTTTTTATGCCTTGGTTTTTGAGCGGTTTATTATTTATGCAGTATAAATATAATCATTATAGAGGTGTTCAATTTTACAAATCTCTTTCTATAATAATGCTGCAAGTGTTTACACATTACTACAGATTTGTTGCAACAGCCTGTTAATACAGAAACATACTTGATTTTGTTTTCAATATAATATCATCTTTGTAATACGTTGCCTCAACACATTGCTTCATCAGAAGCAGTTACTGCATTTTGTTACAAAAAAGTTTAAGCATGCATAATCAAGTTCTCTACACACTCAAATAACTGCCTTTGCTTGTGCACCAATCAGCCATAACATTAAAACCATTAACATCATGACCACCTAGGTTTTAATTTCCCCGTGTGCCACTGAGGTAGTTCTGGCCCCTTAGGCTGCGACTCTGCAGGGCCTCTGGGAGTGTGCTGTGGTGTCTTTTTTTTTTTTTTTTTTTTTTTTGTCTGGTGCATCCTTTGGGTGATCAGTTGGATTGGAATTTCGAGGCCAAGTTGGCACTCTTTGGCTCTTTGCCTGCTGGGCCTGTGTACAGTGGCTGGGGCAGTGGTGGTGCCTTTCTACTATAGCCAGCATTGACTTTTTTAGTGACTTGTGCTGCATTGGCTTTTCTATGGGATCAGACTGGACAGATTGGCATTTGTTCTTTGTGTGCATGGGTGAGCTTTGAGTGCCCATGATCTGGTCACCAGTTTACTGATGTATAGTAATCAGTGTTCTTCATTTGAGCCGTCATTGGTCCTAATGTTATGATGGTCAGTGTGTATGCATAATTTCTTATTTAGTCATTCAATCCAAATCATTCAGCTTGGCAGTACTTGGTGGTGATGCACCAGTAGCTGAAGTGCTAGACTTGACCTTGAATGCTTCTTCTGAGACTCTGGTAAAACCCAGTTTAATCAGAACAAGGATAACCTCCTGAAAAAATGCAATGGCTCCATGACAGTGTGTATCGTATTGTACTGTGTTGCTACTAATTATCGTGTTCATATCTGGTGTCTAGAACCTGTTATGTTCAAACACACTTGTGTTAGAGGTGCTTGCAGTTTTTATGGAGCAAAAATATTTGAACAAGAATTTCAGACATTTTAATTATACACATCACATTTCATGAGCCATGATTCTTTTTTTTAGATTTGGATTTTTGGGTTGTCCATCTTTTCATGAATATTCATCAGCATGGTATTTCAAGAACAATTGCTCAAAGGATTTGAAATTATCATTGGATAAATTCCCAAAACTAATCTAAACAGGATCAAAGTCAGATGTCTTTTTTTTCTTTTTTTTTTCTTCAAAAGCTACTTCCATGTTTGAAGGGGCGTCCAGAGTAGTAACAAGGTGTACGATGCCAACATAGAAGAAAAAAGTTGGGAAAACAGGTGGGTGTTACAAATAGCAACTGTTTGAGGTGAAGATGGGATGCTTCTTCTGCTTCTTCATTTCATGTGAGACCGTGTTTCATTGTCTATTTTTTGGAAGGTAGTAATACAAATAAATAAATAAATTAAGGAAAAAATAAACAATTTGGAGAGTGACACCACTACCCAGAGTCTTCCCACTTATGCTTTCTAGGAGACGCGTCTCTTCTTCCACAAGGATTTATCCCTAAACACAAAATTGGACCTGCATTGGCAGGTTTTATTGGAGCTGCAAGGATCTTTTTTCGACAGTGGAAAAGTCAGACAAGGCCTTGTTTGGCTTGGTGAATTAGATAAATGAAAGACATTGCCTTTTTGTATCCCAAACTTCAAGGGCTTATAAAAACCAATGGAAGTTTTCTGCAGTTTGGTCTCAATTCTTAGGGTGTATAAGGAAGGGAACACAATGGAAACTTAGGTATATGTAGCACTTGTACATAAAGTCACCCCTTATCACGCTCTCGTCCCATTTCTTTTACTGTCTTTTCCTCTGTCAATCTTTTTCTCTCTCTTCTTTTTTTTATTAATTATTATCCTGCCTTGCCCAGATTTATTGCCATGTTTTTTTTTTTTACATTTAAATTTTTGTAGTTTATATGTTACAATATATTTGTTTCACACTTGTCAGAGTTGTATAAAAACTTGAATTACATAAACAAGGCAGAGGACTTGTTGCTGTTGAATTCGTCAAGTAATATTGAGGTATTTTTGAGGGTAAACCTTCCCTTTAGCAAGTTTAAAACAGAGTAAACACTGGAAAAATGTACATTAATTTAATATGCCACAGATATAGCTATAATGTATAAATAGTTAAACAATTCATGATTAAGTACTTTAAAGCTCCATAATCAGCCTTTTTAAAAGTATATTTAAGAAGTGATGAAGAGCAGAGAGTCTAGTTATGGTCTTTTCTTTCTGTCGCATTGTAGGGACGCTGAAGACCTGCTTTTCAATCTCAGTGCGACATTGCCATCTAGTGGAACTCTAATGAGAATTGTTATATACGGGGCGGGGGGGGGGGGACTTTGTGCGTCTGTGTGTTTTGAGTGTATAGGTTAAAAAAGGTTAGGTTTTTTTTCTTTTTTCCCAGACGGCGATGTTGAATAAGCATTTGAGTTCTCTGATGCCTGGTCTTACCGCGAAGGTTTTTAGGACCTACAACGCCTCCATGACACTGCAGCAGCAGCTCAAAGAGCTCAGCAATCGTAAGTCTCCCACCGACTGTAATTAACACTGCACTGCATTTGGAAAATCCATTTATACTTTCCTCAGCATGAATCATTCATATGACAGCATTTTTCTTTTCCGGACTTTATTCAAATGAAAATGCTAATTAGAAAATGCTAATTCAAATGTCTGTTTGCAATTACATTTCGTTTATGGACGTGCATAATTGGAGATGTATTTTATATTCAATTGTGGATGAAATGTGTATTTGCATTTGTGATTTTGTGCACAGTAACATACAATGGGTGCCAAAATTATAATACAATGGTCAATTTGACATTTAGTTTTCAGAGGTTTTGGGAGGGGGGAGAAAGGTAAAAAAAAAAAAAAAAAAAAGGAATCCATTTGCTTTTTCATCCTTACACTCAATGTTGCCGGGAATAAAGTACCATTGTAAGTGTTTTGCATTTCCATTTTTACTGTCAATGAGTCAGCTCTGTCAATCCAGCTTTTCAGAGGTGATGAAATAACTTGTTGTGGAAGTGTGAATTCTTTTATAATGCTAAAAATACGGAGAAAGCAGGAGCTGGAAATCTTTCACCACTTGCCATGAGAACACAACACCCCCACGCTGGCTCATTGTTCGGTTCTTTGTCCAGTACCAAAAACTACTTCCAGACTTTAAAAGTATTTTCACACTCAGCCATGTTATCCGCCATAAACACTCTGTTAGGAATACTATACTCATTTTTAATTTTCTGTTTTTTTATTTTTATTTATTTTTTTATTGTTCATGGCTTGGATTCCACATGATTCTGTAAACGTTTCTTTAAAATTCTGGTCCAATTTATCATGAATGCATGACACAATTGCACAGATGTTTTAAATTCTCTTTCATCCAACTGGATTTAGATTCAGATTGGAAAGACCATGAAGAACCCAGAACTTATGATCATGTTCACAAAAACATTTCAAGGCTTTTTTTTTTCAATGGGACGTGGTGCATTATCATGCTGAAAGTAACCATTAGAAGAAGAGTAAATTGTAGTCATGAAGGGGATGTACATGATGCGCAACAATACTCAAATAAGATGCGTCATTCAACAGCCCAAAGTGTGCCAAGTAAACATTCCCCACATCACGAAGCCACTTCCACCAGCCTGGTCTGCTAACACAGGGTCCATGGGTGGTACCAAATTATGACCTTACCTCAATCAAGATTCATCAGACTATAATAATTTTTATTCAGGCTTTAAACTGTCTAGATGTAGTAAGCCTGTGACCACTGCAGCCTCGGACAGCTTTCCGACAGAAGTAGAACCAACTGTGGGCTTCTCATGTTGTAGACGATCCACCTCATCTGTTCCGAGATGCTTTTCTGCTCACCACAGTTGTACAGAGTGGTTACCCGAGTTACTGTAGCCTTTCTGTCAGCTCAAACCAATGTGACCATTTTACATTGAACACATTCATCAACAAGCCATCAACAACTCCGGCTCATTGGCTGTTTTTTTCTGTATTGCACTATTCTGAGCAAACTCTATATACTGTTTTGTGTGGAAATCCCAGGAGACCAGCAGTTATAGAAATACTTAAACCAGCCCATCTGGCAACAACAATCACGCCATGGTCAAAATCGCTGCGATCACATCTCCCCCCATTCTGATGGTTAAACATTACTCGAAGCTGCTCGTCTGTATCTGCATGATTTTCTGCACTGCACTGCTGACACGGGATTAATTATTTGCATGAATAAGTAGGTGTGTAAGGAGTGTGTGAACACACTACATAACATCACACCCCAAACAAGCCAAAAGAGTTCTCGAGAGATTGTATAAGTGTGGGTTGTTTTCACGTGACTTTTTAATCCTTCAAAGATTGCTCATGCGACGTTACAGTTTAGGTTGAACATGATAAAAACTGAGAGGAAGATGATCAGAGGCGGTGACATTCTGATATTTGGAGTGAGAATTATATAAGCAACCAGTGAGTCACAAGTCATGCGCAAGTCGTGCAGAATTGTTCATCGGGATACACATTCCCTTTCTGCTTGCGTGTAAAAATCATCGACATGGACGATCTTTTATACTTTTACTGTTGTTGAAGAGGTTTGATTGTACAGGCTAGACCAGTGATCCAGATCCAGATCAGCGATCTAATTACACTTGGGGGAAAAAAAAACAGCTAGCTGTACTTTAGCGCCGACACAAGCTATTGCAAAAGGGATAATTGCCATTCCACTGTTGACTCGGTTAGTGAAACACTTATTGATTAACACGGCAGCCTTTAACACAACAAACTGGCTACAGGCTACAAGTGGTTTAAAAAAAAAACTTCTTGTAGACATGAGGGTTTTTTTCCCCCTCTTTCTCTCCCTCCATCCCTCCGTCCCTCTCTTTGTGCTGTTTTAAGACAGCTTTTCTCATCTTAGTCAATCTGGGTTAAATAAATCACCCTGGGATTGGGAGGTTCATATTTGCAAAGTGGAAAATGTCAAAATATGTTTGCGCTACAGAGAGCAGTGTGACCTTCACAGCACAGATAGCTAACGACCTGGGAAAATTGCTGATAATACCAGGAATCACCAAAAGCGTCCTGTGAAGTGAGATGATTTAAATGTCTGTCTGAAAACACAGTGTGTGCAGCCTTAAGATCGCCAAAAACTAGGCAGATCATAGTTTAAATATCTCAATCCTTTAAAAACCTTAAAAACCTACTGTCTGACTTTGGAGCAAAGCAACAACACGTGTTCCTCTGCTGTATAACAGCTTCCTGTGTCTGCGCTGCTGAACGGATACAGACATGGACGGCGTCACTTACAGAACACAACCGGAGATTTAAATTAGGATGATAAGACAGCGTGAATATTTATCAGGGCTACATTTATACAAGAACTCTACCGAGCTCTGCCGCTGTTTACTACAGAGAACAGCAAATTTTTATAAGGAGTATATTTATAACTGATAATTCCTTACATTCATTTACAGTTCACTTCACTTCCTGCCCACATTAAGCCAAAATAAACCTTAATTAGTGATTGCGGCTACAGGTAATTATCAACAGTTTCCAGTATTTTCTTCCCACTCTAATGATGCAGTGTGTACAGTCCTGTAAAAACCTATCAGATTTGTTTTTTTTTTTTCGTTCTTTCCTTTTTCTTTTTTGCATATTTGTCGCATTTAAATTATTTCAGATTATCAATGATACCTTGCGTTAGTACAAAATGAACTTTTAAGTGATGATTTCATTTATTAAGGGAAAAAAGCTGTCCAAACCCGCCTGGCATTATGTGAAAATGTAATTGCCTAAACCTAATAACTGATTGTGCCACCCTTGGCAAGAACAACTGCAATCAAGGGTTTGTGATAACTGGCAGGGAGTTTTTCTCATCGCTGTGGAGGAATTTTGCACATTTTTACTTTTTCACATAGCTGTCCAAACTGCCCTTTTTTTTCTTAATAAATGAAATCATCATTTATAAACTGCATTTTGTATTTACTCTGGTTATTTTTGTGTAATATTAAAATTAGTTTGATGATATAACTCACTGAAGTGTGACAAATATGCAAAAGAAAAATCAGGACAAATCAAAAATATAGTTGCAAGCAATGACGAGCGGGCCCAAGCACCTGTGCCGCCGCCGCCTGGGTGCAACGCACAACCTGCGTGCCTTTTGAACACGCCTCTAACCCCAGATGATGATGTCACCGAATATGGCATCAAGTTTAATGAAGTTTAAGGCTGGATGTGTCTTTCTGGTGCGCCATCTCCGTCTGTGCGCAACATACAACCTGGTGCGTCTTTAAGAACTCCAAATAGCCCCGGATGCTGATGCCACTCGATGTGGGCACAGGTAATGGTGCTGGTGCTTGGGCCAGTCATCGTTTGTGTAGGATGTGTAGTGTGTTTGCATGTGTATATTAATCCTTAGAAGAACAAGAAGGCACATCATCACTGTTAAAACACTATCAGAGTGATGTGCTGATGTCATAGTGCTTGAGCCCTAATGAGGTAACAGCTACCAATCAGGGAGTATGAAAACTATTGCGTGCTTCCGGTGATGTATGATATATCGGGTTCACTAGTGATCGTGCAGTCACTGGTCAGGGCAAATCAAGCTGAAAACCAGCTGATCGATTGCTGCATCTTCAGTGTTTTCCTGCTCAAATCCTAGACTGTTAATATTGAGCAGCATTCAAATTAAAAAGGAATTTAGCTTGCGTTCATGCTTAACTCCCTCATAATCATTAATTCCAACTAGATTTCCACATTAAAATGAGTATGGATGTGTTTTTGAACTGGCTTTCTTTGCACCCAGTTGCCTCACAGTGTGCATTTGCTCTCATGCACAATTAAATAAGTAAATTGTTCTGCATCTTTCATGGGCATGCTACCACCCATAAATATTTACCCAGTAATTAGTGAAATCTGCTGTTTGTATGGGTTGTGTTTGTGAGATTTACACTTTCCGCGAAGCCATAATTAAAAGAACCAAGGCTACTTCTGCTGTGCATGAGTATATACACATTTACATTGTGTTGATTTGTAAAGGCACTTCAGTGTGTTAAGGTTCCAAGTTACTAATCAGAAGGTCGGCAGTTTAAGCCATATAAGGGTTGACCCTGCGCTCTGACCCCAGCCTCGTAACAAAAACTGGGATATGCAAAGTGTATAGAATGTAATTCCTTTATCTCTTACCTTATAAGTACCGGAGTGATGATGTAACGATGATGGTGTATGATGTAACAAGTTAAACAATCAAGGAATGAGTGGTGTGGTGTGCAATCAAGCATAAAGTGAATTTACTGATAACTTCCCAGCATGTTTTATTCGTCTTATGCAACAACAAAGTAGCAAACCCTCTTGTACATTCTGCTAATTTCTGTTCATTCATTGGTATTCGTAAATGTAGACTCCAGAACAAAAATACACAGCATCTAAGTGGATTAATTCACCAACTGAACCCAAAATTGTCCATGCATATATTGTTTTTCATGCATATCTTTCTCTCTGGCTCGTGTACAGCTTCAGATAACGCGGCAGAGAAGCTGCTGTCCTACAACAGAGCGAACCGTGCGGTTGCAGTTCTCTGTAACCATCAGCGGGCGCCGCCAAAGACCTTCGAGCAGTCCATGGCCAACCTGCAGGCTAAGGCAAGGGGTTTTCAGATATTACAAACATGAAATGCAGAAGTGCAGATGCACTACATTTGCCTAAAGTATTCCCTTGACTGCATTCACATGCATATGAACTTGAGTAACATCCAATTCCTGATGTTGGACGATAAAGGCCTGGCTCGCAGTCTCCACTCTAATTCATCCCAAAGGTGTTTTAACGGGTTGAAATCAGGCCAGTCAAGTTCTTCCACATCAAACTCGCTAATCCATATTTTATGGACCTTGCTTTGTGCAATGGTGCGCAGTCATGTTGGAACTGGTGTAGGCTTGCTTTTCACGAGTTGGACTCGGCCCCTTACTTTCAGTGAAAGGAACTCTTAATGCTTCAGCATACCAAGGAATTTTGGACAGTTTCATGCTCCCAACTTTATGGGAACAGTTTGGGGACGGCTCCTCCCTGTTCCAACGTGACTGCGCACCAGTGCACAAAGCAAGGTCCATAAAGACATGGATGAGAAAGTTTGTAGTGGAAGACCAAATAGAACACCTTTTGGGATGAATTAGAGCGGAGAATGCTAGCTAGCCCGGCGTTCTTGTCCCACATCAGTGTCTGACCGCACAAATGCACTTTTGGAAGAATGGTCAAAAATTACCATAAACACACTTCCAAACCTTGTGAAAAGCATTTCCAGAAGAGTTGAAGATGTTATAGCTACAAAGGTTATACCAACATCATATTAAACCCTATGGATTAATAATTGTTGTATAAGTTAATATGCATGTGAAGGCAGGGGAGCAAATACTTTTGACAATGTAGTGTATTTTGCATGATACTGCAGTTTAGCAATCTCCAGAT
>JAQMYL010000037.1:11742648-11755213 GCA_030014365.1 Clarias pachynema | reverse complement strand
AAGTTATTACCCGCCACAGCCGAATTTTACCCGCATTTGGCGGGTGGGCGGGTGCCAATGTCAAGCCCTGATGTGAAGGCAGGGGAGCAAATACTTTTGACAATGTAGTGTATTTTGCATGATACTGCAGTTTAGCAATCTCCAGATCTTTATGTGCTTTGTAATGCTGTCTGTTTATATGGGTTGTTCTGGTTTAATGTAATATTTTGAGGCACTGCTGCAGGATATGAGGCTTGACATTCTTCTTTCTTTTTAGATTGAGAGTAGGAAAGAACAGCTAGCACTTGCTAAAAAGGAGCTAAAGAAAGCCAAGAAGGAAGCCAAAGGCAGCTCCGACAGCAAACTTCTGGCGTAAGTGAAGAGTACAATGTCCATCAGGGTGCTTGTCATTTTAATGTGCACTCTCCTTCTTGTTTCTTTGACTACATGAGAGGGATAAACAAGCTTGGTTTATTAAAATCATCAGTTGTGTCGCCTTCCTGTGATGCACAGGTAACACGTAGGGATCAATATCCATCACTGTCATCATGCCTTTCTCCAATCTACAACTCTTAAAACATTTATTATAATTGAAGAAACCTTCACAGAACTTTTATTAGGAAGGATAGGTGCACACTAGCGATTAAATTTTCTAAGAAATGTTTCACTTATCCAATACCGTCCAATATACTGTATACTGTAAGACTATGTAAGAGACGTTTAGTAATGTGGCTACATGATGATACCAAATACCAAACTTCCGTTTAGTTGGGATGGACTACAGCTAAATGTGTGTTCAGCGCAGGAGAACTTTTGCTACAGTGCCACACTGATGACCCACTACCTCGATTAACTTATTCTACCTCGCCCACTACCTCGATGAACTTATTCTCCTCAGCAACGAGCAGAGGATGATTGCTATATCCTAAAGTTCATGTATAGCTAATAAATGTAATAAAGCGCAAGTGTGGAATTCCCTATCCAGTGTGCTTTTGGCCTCTAAGCTAACCTGCTATCTTGGCGGTAATACTAACTACAGGCTTCAGCCCACCGCAAGCAAGTTGGAGCAACATTCGTTATTCTGCATTCATTTGATATTCAAAGTTTCTTATCTCGGTTTAAACCAACCGAATAGGCATTTTATAAACCTAATGGGAAGGGAAACCTTAATGTCACTGTTTTTTAAAATAGGACAAAGTACAGAAATCCTTATTTTGTGACCTGCGTGCGAAGCACAGGCGACACACAGGGATCAATATCTGTTGTCTCACACGGACGTCATCGTCATCTGTCATCATCACACTTTTCCTCTATCCTGCAACTCCTCCTAAACAAACCTTAATAGGAAGAACAAATGTGCACTAGCTATTTTATTTTTAGAAGTAGCACGTTCAGCGTGCAGATGACACATCGTCCTTGGAAGACGATGTTTCTTGTTTATATGGTTTAGCTTTAAGGAAACAACATTTAAGGTTTTAATTAAGTTTAATCCAACGGTTTCATTTATATGATGTTATGATGTATGTTTATTATTATTCAGTCTGAAGGACCCTGTGATTTTCTTTGTTCTGTAACAGAACTGGTTAACACTGTGTATGCGTGTGTTTAGTGTGGTGGAGAAGAAGAAGAAGGCAGTGCAACGATGTGAAGAGCAGCTGCTCAGGATGGAGGTTCAGGCGACGGACCGGGAAGAGAACAAGCAGATAGCCCTGGGCACCTCCAAACTAAACTACCTGGATCCACGCATCAGTGTGGCCTGGTGAGGCTGGTATTCAGGGTGCAAACTGACACCGAGTGATGCCGTGTCAATTTATCAGGCAGCGCTGTTTGATGGAGGCACTGAGGCACCGCTGCAATACGATTCGGGTCATAATGTGTTGCCCTGTTTAGTTTGAAAGCACATGCCTTACAGTGTTGAGTCATAGCTTTGGTATACCAGGTAATGGGGTGAGACTACCCCGTCCCAGTCCCCTGGTATAGACTTCAGTTCTCCTGCGACCCTGTACAGGATGATACTGTGTAGGTGATTAGTTGAATGAATAAATTGAGCCTTAAACAACAGACATTGTCACAAAGCAGCTTCATTTTACACCTTCCAGGAATAAAAATAATGTTTTTAAATTAAAAACTAAATGTATATCCCTGGCTGGTGAAAAAAGTGTTAAGTGATTAGTGTGTCAGCAAGAATGAAAGGAAAGGTGTACAAGTCAGTGGTGAGATCAGCAATGCTCTACGGCTTAGAGACAGTTGCACTGAAGAAAAGACAGGAGGCAGAGATGATGTTGAGGTTCTCTTTGGGGGTGACCAGGATGGATAGGATCAAGAATGAGTCCATCAGAGGGACACCCCATGTGGAGACGTTGTTGATCTGTTTGTAGAAGAATGCTGAGGTTGGAACTGCCAGGCAGGAGGTCTAGAGGAAGACCAAAGATGAGATTTATGGATTGTGAGAGAAGAGGATTCAGAGGATAGGATTAGACGGAGGCAGTTGATTTGATTTTCCCTGAGTGGGAACAGCCGAAAGACAAACGAGATGATCCCTCATGAGCAAGCCGGAGGCAATGGTAACGAGGAAAATCTCCCGGAGATGATGTAAGGAAGAAATCTTGAAAAGAACAAGACTCAGAAGGGAACCCATCATCCTTTGGGTGAAAATTGACTGACTGATTTAAAAATATATATAAAAAAATAAAAATTTTAACCTTTGATCACCTTACAGAACTAACTTATATAGGAAGTAAAATGTAGAAATACACAGGGATATCGTACAGGTTTTACCATGGCCATCAAATAAACAGTCGCAACATTTAAGAGGTTTTTTAATTATTGTGTGTTGAAAGTAGAAGGAATATTCTCAGATTTACAGTTTGTTTTTCTATGTCCTGCTTTGTAGGTGTAAGAACATGGAGGTGTCACTTGATAAGATTTACAACAAGACTCAGAGGGATAAGTTTGCCTGGGCCATCGACATGACTGAGCTGGACTTTAAGTTTTAACACCACGCTGTGCATTTACAGTTCCGGTTAAACCTAAAAACCTTAAGTTTTTATAAAAGCACTTCAAGATGAATATTTTAGCATAAATTGTTACTTTTAAAATGCTGTCAGTTTATTCTGTTCTTTTAATTATAGTTCAGCAACATGTATATATTTATCTACTAGAAACTTCATTAAACAGTTGCATGTTTCATATATTCAGTGTCATGTAATTATTACTGAGGAACTGCATCCATGTATTACAAACCATTAATGTTCACATTACAGTGCCTATTAAACAAGTTAATTAGACATTTCCAAAATGTTGTGGCCGGAAAACAACTCCTGCATTCAGGCATGCTTGACTTTTTTTCTTCTTCTTTTTTTCATTACTTTTCAAAATGCACTGATATAAAATGGGGGTCTTGTGATATGAGGTCACAAGAGGGGAAAATCTGACTTGCTTTGTTTAAGCTCTGGCCACTCTAAAAGGGAAAATAGCAATGGATGTTTTTTCCCCCCTCTATTATGCATGTGTGTTTTCACACAGACTGGAGACCCATCTGAATGTCTAAAGTCTAGAAACACAATCACTTTGCATAATAGGACTTCCAATAAAGGTATTTGTAGGCCTCATGTTATTTTTCACCAGAATTATGGTTTCCTGTGGCTGTTTATTATAGAATATTCACATTTATAGCGTTGGGTAGACATTCTTATCCACAGTAACTTCCACAAGTTCTTTGTAGTATTTGTCGATAAACATGTCCTCCCCTAGTACAAATATGCCAGGGTTTGATTAAGTCCTGTTAGATAAGCGTTAGTGTGGGAGTTTGTACAAATGTGTTGATTTACTGCTGACTTCATTGCTTGTTTTTTTTGCTGTAAAGAAGGCTAGTATAGAGAAGTCGCGATAGCAGTTCTTTCCTCGTATATTAAAAATATTACAGGTTGAGACGTGCTTGTGGCTCGACAGGATCATGATGAAGATTGGGGTTTGATCGTGTTCCTGTAGGTGTTAATTTTTTTCAACTTCGTAAGCCAGTGTTTGAAATTGTGATGATGGAAGCTAGAGGAAGCCAGTGAAGAAAATGTGGCAAAAGGGTGGGTGGTGTGAGGACACCAGTGTCATAAAAAAAATTACTTTTCTGTCGTCTTTCTGACACTTTCCGGCTTTCTGTTTGAAACCTCTCAAGTTTATTTAATGCTGTAACGAGCAGAAATTTATTGTAGGAGGTTTGTGCAGTGGTGTGAACATCTGGACCTTTTATCAGTATACAGTATGAGACACGTTCTACTCTTTCTGCCTTAAAGTTACACAATGGTTAGACCAAACACAAATTACTTGCAGAAAAAAAAAAGTTAACTATGGGGGAAAGGACCATGATGGGGACTATGGGGATTTTTTTTTTCTTCCATTTTTACACCTGTGTCAAGTGGTGCATGTATTGCTCCCAATTAATCAATCATTCTCATTAATTACTGAAATAGGCTGGGCTCACTAAGGATTCATTCATTAAAGTTAGCAATACTTCAGACAGTAGTAAAAAAGGAAAACTGCACAAACCTTTTTTTTTAATATGAAACCATTTTAATAGCTGAAACTGGAATGGTGTTTGTTTGGCACTTAGATAGTGCTCATATTACAGTAACAGGCCTCATCAATGCAGCTGGCTGGCCTTTAAGGCGCCTAAAAAAATTATGCGCACTATCAATAAAGAAAAAAATCCTAAATATTAAAGAATAATATCAGTAATATCCATTGCTATTAGTTGAAGTCAGTATAAAAAGAACTATACAACAATACATAAATCAAAGCAGGCAGCACTACTAGGGAAAAGTTGCTGCTCTTGAAGAGTTTCCTTTACTCCATCATTAGTGGGCAACCTGAAAGAGAATGACTGATTTCAGCTTTGCAAATGGCTGTACGCTAAAACAACAATTAAGTCAGAACACCAATTTTTTATTTATTTTTACATAAAGCTTGGTAAGATATTTAAAGTGAGTGTAAAAGTTACCTTCATTAAGATGCCTCAGCTTCTTTGGGCTTGTTCTCTCCTTCTGCCTCATCCACACCAGCCTGGGTCATTAAGTCAGCGATGTTCTTCTCCAAGTCATCAATGCGTGTGCTCATCTCATCAAGTGACTCTTGTTAAGGAAGTCAGATGGAGTACTAGGGCAGCTGGGGCTTTTGATATGCAAATGTTTCCCCTGACGCTGCTAAAGATGCATTGAAACAATGGAGCTCTACTAAAATGTGCAAGCTGATGTAAATCAAAAAAGGGAGGAAAAAAAATGCCTGGTAAGCTTAAAGAGCACTGCAGGTAAGACCAAGTCTCTAACTATAAAGTACCTGCTCGTGTAGAAGTAGTGCAATATAATATGAACTGGTGCATTATTTTAACTGTATGAGTTAACCACATTGATAGAATAACATTTAGTACTCATTGCTGAGTATTGTTGGGATTATAATAGGATTACAGTCAGATCAAAACAAATGACTATTTTTAGTTTACATTATCAGTTTTTGGGTGATAAAATGCCTGTGAATGTCAGAGCTATTAAATTTGCACTGAATTATGTATTACGTTTGTAGAAGGCAACTACTATTATGTTTGTGAGATTATTACATTAAAAGATACAGATTTGTATTACATTTGTGGTCTGTTATCTTTCTGGGTGTTACATGGATGGTGATGGAACTTTTCAAAAATTCAGAAAGTTTCCTTCTGCTCTTCATGATGAGGTTTGCAATGCCAGTAAGCTGAGAAATTAGACCCAGATTCCAGCCACTCCTCAAGATCTCCAGACAATCCCCAACGAACTGCAAGATATAATCTCTACAGTATGTCCTGTGTTAACCCCCGCTTTTCCCTCCAGAAGGACAGTCCATAAAGAGGTGAGTTAAGACACTGAGTTACTAATCGGAAGGGTGTCAATTCAAGCCCCGGCTCCACCAGGTGGCCATTGCTGGGCCCTTGAGCAAGGCCCTTAACCCTATCTGCTCCAGGACTGGCTGACCGTGCACTCTGGCCCCAGCTATGCTGGGATGTGCGAAGAAAGACTCTTACTGTGCAATAATTTATATGTTACAAGTAAAGGCATAATCTGTAGTCTGAATTTAAGAATATCCAACTAAAAAAATCCAAAAGAGCTTGTGGAATATGCTTTGTTTAACTAGAGATCATAACTAAAGAAATTCATCAACACAACCCAGGGTGGTCTCATCAAGTTCCTTTGCGTTCAGCAAGTGACATTAAAAGAATGAACAAAGTAAGACAAGATCAGGGCAGGAAGCATCAGACGTTTTTAACCCATAAAACTCAAGGAGCTCAGATCCAGGCCGGAAACACAGCATAGGTCAATGCTTAAATAAATAAATAAATAAATAAATACATACATGTGCTTATATGGAAGCCTTGGCAGTGTGTGTTAATGGGAAGGCTTCAGACATCAAACTATGTTGCATCAGAAAGGGCATTCGGCATAAAAACCTGTGGCAAGTTGTGTGCAGATGACGTGGTCCGCTGTGTCCAGCCAAAAGACGAACAACAACTGTAGGGGTGGCAATATTTAAATTTTGGGGGATTTTTTTTTTCCTTTTTTCTCTGTATGAGGGTGTAATTCTTGAGAGATAAGAAGCATTGAGTATTATGAAAAATTGTGTTATATGATGCTATCTGAAAATTTACTTTTTCACCTGGGTGTGACGCTTTTTAGAACCAATACCACATTTTGAAATTGTGTCTTCAAGCATTCAACCTGCACTATTATGAGATCAGATCATTCAAAGGCAACATAGTGGATGCCAACTGCCGGTAAACACCAGGAAGAAGAAGATCAGACTACTCATCACTTCTTGATATAGTGTGTGTGTGTGTGTTTCATTAGAGGAAGGATATTTCTCCCAATGATTTGATCTGACATGGTCTGGAATTTGTCCTGCATCTGCTGCAGCAATGTCTGCACCTGTCACAGAGCAAAACATAAGAGTTAGGTTACACAGTTCAGTGCTGAAATGTTGGAACCATCAGAGCAAATCAGACGAGAGTTTGTAAACAGGTAACAGATGAACAAAATTGCAATTCTACCCATTTCTAACTGTACTATAAAGAAGTACAAGTGACACAGTAAACGACCATAACTGACTCATTCAACAAACACTAGTTTGCAGGTAAATTAATGAATGTATTATTATTATAACTGATATAAACATACACAGCATGTAGCAATAAGCCTTGAACACTGTTATGCTAGCTAGCTTGACTAGCCTAGCCTAGCCTAGCCTCGTTTAGTTTAGCAGTCAGATGTTTGAGACTCACCACTGCTGTAAGATCCTGCACTGATTTCGGGTCTGTGTCAGCCATAATTAGTGTTTTAATTAACCAGAAACAGAATGCACCAGGGATTTGAAGTCGAGCTCAGTAATTCTACGCGTACTAGAAATAAACAAACAGCTGTTGTGGCTAACCCGGCGGCGAGAGTGACGGAGCAAGATCTCGCGAGATTTCTCGAGTTGGAACGAAATCGCGTGTTGGATGGAATTTCAGCTTCCAAACCTCAACGACAACAAAACGAACATGTCTACGTTTGTTACAGAAATATACTATATTTATAAATATGATTCAAAATAAATGTGAAATATGTTGTCTGGTGTCATGTGTGTAATTGAGTTTTTTGTGTGTGTATGAGCTCCACTCCGCCCCGCACGCAGGCAGACACGCAGGCTTTACTCCGGTGCTGTGCTGTGGTTCTAACGCTGGGCTTTTTTATTATTATTATTATTTTTAAATAAATTGTTTATTTCATTAATATTTAACCCGAGGAAATTTTTTTCCTTAAATCTACACACATTAAGCATAGCTAGCGTACTCGGAGTTAAAACCGCATCAGTGTAGTGATAACCTCAACACACACACACACAGGATACAGGAACTCGGGCTGGCTGTAATCTTCGCCTAGTATTAAAGGTAAACAGTAGCTTATCTTATAATGTCAAGCTGTGTGAGATAAACTGTTTCTCCCTATTTATTGGCATTCATATCATTTTACGTAATAGTGTCCTGGTTATTAACGAGACAGATTTATTTTAATCCGCAGTGTTGCTTTGACTATAGTGTTAAAACTGATTTCTTCCTGGTCAGCGTGAACATCATAAGCAAACTACTAAAGTCTTTCCTTCCCCCTTTCTTTCTTTATTTTACTTTTTTTGTGTGTGTGTGTGTGTGTGTGTGTGTTTTCTTCTTCTTCTTCTTTTTATTGGAACATTTTTAATATTATCAGTTGTCTCGTGCACTTTTGGGGCGCGCGCACTATTCTTAGACTGCTCGGGTTAGTCTTGTGTTTCTCTACATTTCCATCTGTCCTTAAAGACAAACCACACACACACACACACACACTGAATATTATATAAAGTATCTTATATATCTTATACAGTTTGCTAAATGTGTGCACATTGTGTGTGTGTGTGATTTGAGTCAGGGGGGAAAAAGGGAAGTAGATGGAGTTTAAACTGGAACAAAGTGAGCAGTGTAATGGAAAAGTCCAACCCCAACCCAAGCCACAGTCCAGTTACTCAGTATACACAGTTAAAGCAAAGCTCCATCTTACACCATATTTTGTGCATTTTGTTTCTGTTCTGATGCGTATTATGTGTTTGGTGATCCTGGTGATAATCTGTTGATCTGAGCTGTTTTTACATCATTCCAGTGAGAAGTTAGTGGTGGTGTGTCATGCTGACACTGTTGCATTATATCTCCAAGTTTAAGGGGTCGAATCTCGCCTCTGGTGTTCGGATTTCTTATGTGTCTCTTAAGTTGTTCTCCTCGGTGGGGTATAAAGACAAATGAGGACTGTCAAGACACTGTGAGCTTAAAATGTTGACACAAGAATCAACACGTTCTGCAAACAAGGTTCCTCTTACACCTCCTGGGTTCTGGGTTTGAATCTCGTCACTTCTTCTTCTTCTTCGTTTAACGGCAGTTGGAATCCAATAGATTACATTAGGTCTCGATTTTGTAGACCAGCCTTCCTTCAAAAATGTCCAATGCATCCTTCCCTACTCTTGTCTTGTCTTGTTCTGTGTCTCATACTCTTCGTCTGCTCTATCCGGTTTTTCCACACGCTTTTCTCCTAGATACATTTCCATTCTAGTTGGAGTTCTGTAAGTTGCATCACCGCCACTTATAGATCTCATACGTGTCCTCAGCTTCCCTGCCCTTTAAAACCCACTTTTACAGTCCAGTCCTCCTTAAAAACAACATTAAATGCTTTCTTCCCTGATCAGTAACTCACTCACTTATCATCTTTGCAACTTGTGGACGGCCTGGAGCCTATCCCAGGGCACGTAGGCCACAAGGCGTGGTACAGTACACCCAGGACAGGGTGTCAGTCGATCGCAGGGGACACACATACACATCCTCATTCATCAATTTACATTTACAGCATACAGACAGACGCCTTTATCCAGAGCAACTTACATTTTTATCTCATTAGCAGTTAAGGGCAACTTGGTGGTTGTGGGGTTTGAACCCTGGGACCTTCTGACATGAAGTACAATTCCTTAACCAGTGAACTACCCATGCAAGTTAGCCTAATCTGTATGTCTTTGGACTGTGGGAAGAAACCAGAGTACCTAGAGGAAAACCACCAAGCATGGGGAGAACATGCAAACTCCGTGCATCCAGACCCCGAGGCAGGAATTAAACCCATACCGCGGAGGTGCAAGGTGACAGCCAGTGTGCCACCATTGATCAGTGACTCCCCTTTCTAAAAGACTTCCAATATTACCTTCTACTCTCTCTAGTCCTTGGAGCTGTGACTTCATAGCTAGCCTCTCCTGCATATATTTCCTGCACAAGAGCACTACATGCTTCACAGTCTCACTTTACCTTTCCGCTTTTTCCCTTCCTTATCACGTCTGCTACTTTGCTCCTGTATCGGATGCAAATTTCTCGCTTGTTAATTTGTTGATTTAGGTTCGTGTGTCTTGCGGATGTCATTCGTCAGCATTGTTGCCTTACACCTCCCAGGTTCAGGGTTCGAGTCTCGTCTTTGCTGTTTGTGTTTGGATTTCTTATGTGTCTGAGTTAGTCTTTCAGGTTGATCCCATTGAGGGGTCATAAAGACAAACATTTGCATTTTTATATTAGCCAAAGGAGGATTGTTGGGACTCTGTGATTTGTCATGTACCCAACTCAAAAGGTTCACACAAAAATCTACACATTCTGCAGACAAGCTTCCTGTGTTCCTCTTGTTTCACCGAAGGCCATCGTCATGCAAATACGCCGCAAACAGCATGATTTGAATAGCATTACTTAGTAACCACTGGCTTTGTATTGAAGTTTAGGAAGTTGTGTACCAACAGACAAAGACTCATGATTGTCATGAAGAAGGGCTAACTGTAAGCAACTTGATCAGCAAGGTAGGTGTGGCAATAAATGTCTCCTATACAAAAAATAGCACTGCTGAGCCTGATATACTCATATCAGTGTGACACACACATTATCATATCGATGTCACTGCTGCAGTATGTATGGTACACCACTCAATAAAAATAGTCTCTTGACACTAGTGGTTTAATGGTGTTCCTTTTTATTGGTAGATGTACAGATGAACAGGAACATACTGTACTGTATGTGTTAGTGTGAATAATTGTACATCAACAAGTGCACCTATGTTAGCGTTGGTGTGTACATACACTGTGCAAAAGTTTGTGCACAGGAAAATATCTATAGGTTAGAAAAGAAAGCAACATATAAAAAACAAACACTTTTCAGACAAAGAAAAAGAACTTCTGGGTTTTGCATGCAGGAAAAAATGTTCAGTAAAAGTAAAGAGCTAATTTTCTTTTTTAAAAATGCACAAATTTAAGCAATTACTATTTACTGCTTTTCATAGTATTCTAGTATTTGTTTGAATGTAGAATCTTTTTTGAATACATCCTTTCTCTATTGCAGTTACCATAACATTATGACCACCTGCCTAATATTGAGTTGGTCCCTCCCTTTTTGCCACTATAACAGCGATACATTCTGTGTTCTGACACCTTTCTATGTAAACCAGCATTAACCTTTTCTTCAATTTGATCTACACTAGTGCTTCTATTGGATCAAATTACACTGGCCAGGCTTCACTCCCCACTCATGTGCATCAGTGAGCCTTGGCTGCCCATGACCCTGTCACCAGTTCACCGGTTTTCCTTCCTTGGATTATTTTTGGTATGTCTTGGCCACTGCAGATGCAGGAACATCCCACAAGACCTGGAGGTGTGGACTTGCTCTGATTCAGTCCTCCAGCCATTCCAATTTGGCCCTTGTCAAAGTCACTCAAATCCTTATGCTTTTCAATTTGTTTCTGCTTTCAACACATCAATTTCAGGAAAAAGTTGATGCTTAATATATCCCACCCATTTTCAGCCACCATTGTAATGAGAGATTGAAAGTGTAGCTACTGTGAGAAGAGCCGAACTGTGATGGCTGGACAACTGATTCAGAGCAAACAGCAGCTCTTGTACTGTAGGATGTTTTGGTGTGGTCACCAAAAGTGATCCAAGGTAGAAAAACCAGTTAACGGGCCACAGGATCATGGGTGGCCAAGGCTCACTGATGCACTGATGAAGAGCTACAGTACTGTAGCTCAAATTAAGGAAAACAAAAGAAAGGTGTCAGAACACACAGATCATTACTCAGTATTAATCGGGTGGTAAACACATTATGGTGTGTGCATGTGTAGGGAGTATATCACGAGGATTTCTTATTTTTCAGTAACTACTAAGTGTAATGAGTACAGACCATTCTTCTGGAGAAGTCTTATCTAACTGATTAAAAAAGGCAAATGGTTGAGGGGGGGGGACAGGGGGAGGGGGGGGGGAGGTTAATCTGCACATTTGTACATTTATAAAAAAGGAAGGAAATTCTTCTGTTGCATTTAGATGATGAATGATTTCATAAAGCAGGCAGAGGGTGCCATGAGGCTGAGCTGAAATTGGATTTCGAAATTTTTTTGTGCAACCCCTTATGAGACTATAGTCACTTCTCTCTCTCTCTCTCTCTCGCTCGCTCGCTCACTCACTCTGTGTTATTCACAGTCTGTTAGAACATGTCGGTAGCTCTCAACAGGTTCAGTGTGTGGTAATGAAGGGCAGGACAATATGGGAGTAATTAATCCTGCTTGAGATGAGTAATTAATCCTTCTTGAGATGAGTAATTAATCCTGTTTGAGGTGAAGGAATGAATCATAGTACAGTTCCAGTGTCGGCGTCAGCGTAGCTTCATTCAGGTGCATGCATGGACATGTGCACGGAGCAGTTTATTTTTACTTTATAACTAAGACCTATATTTTTCCTTCTTTAAAGGTCCCTTATTTTATTATTCCTGTAACAGTTTAACATGGGTCTCAGAGTGTACAGTATGTGTGTGTGTTAATGCTCTAACTGAAACACATCTCATATAATGCATTTTTTAAATTCTTTGTCTGTTTCACATCTCTTCTGAACACGCCCTTTTAGTGTCTGAGTAAATGAGCCACTAAGGCCTGCCCCACTAGAGGGCTGCAGAGCTGAGCAGCAAGTTGAAGGAGAGTTTCTTTTTTTTGTATGAGGTCACATTAGG
>JAQMYL010000037.1:11714914-11740236 GCA_030014365.1 Clarias pachynema | reverse complement strand
GGTATCGGCGAGTACTGAAATTCAAGTACTCATACTCGTACTCGTTTTCCAAAAAAGTGGTATCGGTGCATCCCTACCCGTAGTGTGCGAATGAGTATGTGAGTGTGTGTACGTGTTTGATGGATAGGGTGTACCGTGCCTCGTGCCCTAAGCCTCCTGGGATAGGCTCCAGGCCCCCCGCGACCCTGAATACAGGATAAAGCGGTATAGACGATGAGTGAGAGAGGTGATGTGTGCTGAACATTGAAACACCGCAATCCTGACCAGGTAGTTACTAAGGATGAATGAATAAACACTATTCATTCATGCAAATGAACAAAACTGTTTGTCTGTTTGTCCCACAAGCTTCATATTCGATCGCTCACATGAAAGTAAAGACCTCCCACAATGTCGTATCTGTTAGAATAGTATATTTGTATTGGGTTACATCTCTCTTCTACCTGAAGCTCTCGAATGACCCTGAGCTCAGACAGCAGCTGTATCAGAATGGAAACGATGCAGACTTAAGACACCGACTGGACCACAATGAAACAGCACTGCTGCAGAGGTAATGCACTGAAGTAATGGAATTAACATCCATTTGAGCTGATTTTATGAGCGTAGCAGTGCCCTGTGGACCGCTAACGCTTTTTCTTGCATTATTGAGTGCACGTGCATCGCCAGAAGAGGGTGCTATCGACCTGAGAAAAGCTCATTTCCGTCTCCCTGTAAAGTCATTTCTCCTCATCTTGCCCCAGAGTGAGTCATTTCTTTTCATTCAGTTAGCTGGAGTTTGTCTGTAGGCATGAGACTGTATAATGACTTTTACACATCCTGTTTATAATTAAAATCGCCAAATGCTCATAGTCTTGCACCTGTATAACTGTTATCGTCGTGCCGGTTTGTGAATCGGAGGAACGAAGAATACTGTTAATGTTTCAAATGTAAGTTGTTGAAATATTTATACCATTACAGGTGATGCTGCCAACCTTCATGGCCTCAGCCCATGATCCGATCTTAAATAATTCATACCGTTGTGTATACGAAGCCATATTTGTAACTAGATTTGGCGAAAGAGTCTGAGACGTGTTGCCCGAAAACATACACGTGTCAGACGTGTCGTATGCGTGTGAGGCTGCTGGTCGGTCCTGCAGGAGTTCACGCGGGGTCAGTTTAGTGTAGTGATGATTTATGAAGAATTCGAGCTCCAGTTGATTGGCTTTTCCCATGTCCAGGAGGAGGTTCAATATAAGTCTGCCATTTATTGTCCTGCTGCCTGAGGGAGGAGATGGGATGATGAAAATGTGTAATATGGTAATAATTAGAGAGCCGAATGTGGAATCAGACAGCAGCCTAATATACCTGTCACGCTGATCGATTGGAGTGGAGAAGTCTTAGTGTGAGTGGTAGTGTGATTTCTCAGGCCTTACATGCCAGGATATAGATGTGTGTGTGTGTGTGTACAAGGAAGTAATTTTTAAAATGGAACTCGGGTGTACTTTTTAATCAAACAGTTTAGAATATTAATGAGTATAGGGCTGCACAGTTTGGTGGGAAAAAAAAAAAAATTATGTTGACAAATTGCGATCATGATTTAATCTGCGATATTTGACCATTTATTTATTATTTTATTCAAATGTATTTATCAGCTCAAAATGATGAAAAAAATCATAATTAATGCTTAAATTATTGACCAACTCTACATAAATTCTCGGCTATGCGTATATTACCTGTAATAACCTGCAACATTTTGAGATGAAATAATTTCACAGGTT
This sequence comes from Clarias pachynema, assembly GCA_030014365.1. Classification (NCBI taxonomy): domain Eukaryota; kingdom Metazoa; phylum Chordata; class Actinopteri; order Siluriformes; family Clariidae; genus Clarias; species Clarias pachynema. The sequence goes on along the minus strand of JAQMYL010000037.1, from coordinate 11,738,482 downwards.
CATACTGCGATTTTAATTTTCATACAGTTAATTGCGCAGCACTAAATGAGTGCAGTGCATTTATATTGCATGGATCACGGAAGGTAGAAAAACCCAATTGTTTTTGACATTTTGTAAGTGATATTCAGGCAGAATTACATTTACACTTGGCCCAGGAGTAAATCTATCATGCTCCATCATCAATTGATCTATCCAGGTAAGCGTTTCCTCTGCTGAGAAATACCCGGACCAGATTGCCTACAGATATTGGTCATCCGATCATTTTATGCAGTCTCTCACTCGGAAGTGGAATCGGAATTATGTCATTTTCGACCTCTGTGTGACCTCTGCTACAAACTTGGGAAATAACACGGATGCCTCTATATTCAACTTTTGTTCGCCAACAGCTCCTGTAACTCTGGGAAGTGATGAACAGCAAACTGTATATTTATTGTTTTAGATTTAATATAGATTTAATTTAAAGCAGACAGTTGTACAGTGCTGTGTTTATTTCTGCTGATTTGATTTGACATCACTTTGCTACATTTTTTTTTTTTTGGAGGTTATAATGATGGAGCATAAGTAGTGTCCTCATAGACATGTCTCTCTCTGATTGATTCCAAATCCTTGCATTGTCAAAAAGTTTTTTTTTTTTTTTTTTTGGATAGTGATTCACTTATGCATCATTCATCCTTGTCACACTTATAATAAATAGCAAGAACCTTTATTAGGATGCATAGATGAGCATGAGCTATTTCATTTCCTATTTCTCAAAAAAAGGACAATTCTTTTAAACATGAACAAAAAGTGACCAGGAGAGTGACTCTTCCTAAACCATTTATGGGAATTTGAACTTGCGCAGTACCTTTTTAAGAAAACATAGATGTGGCATAGTTGTTTAACATTCTTATACTGTAAATTCCAGAATTTATTTAAGTGAATGTTTAGAAAAGACAGATACATAATTTTGTGACATCTTTTCAATACACTTGAAAGTCTGTCAACAAGCTTTCGTATCCCCTCATTAAAAATGTTTTTGGCTGAGCTGCGAACCACGAATGTTCCACTGTCTTCACTTCTTCATCAGTGAATCTTTGTCCTCAGAGGTCTGCTTTCAGGGGACTAAACAGGTGAAAGTCCAATGGAGCAAGATCAGGACTATAGGGAGGATGCGTCAACAGTGTGGGCAGAACTGCGCGGACATGCACTTGGATAGCACCCCTATGCGATTAATCCGAAGTTACTGTAGGTCTTCAGTAAGCATCTCAATGTAACGAGCACTGTTGATTGTTGAACCTTTTTCCTGATGATGTTCCAATACTGGCCCCTGAAAATCCCATAAAATTTTCCAGGTGATGGTTGACTGTTGATCGTTTTGGATCTTGGACTGTGATTGAAGATGTTTCTGCTGCATACTCTGCTGTTAACGCACAGGCTTGTATTGATGAATCCATGTCTCGTCACCAGTAATGATTTTCTTTAAGAAACTTTCACCATCTTTAGAGTATCGATCCAAATTTTTTTTGTGGATATCGAAACTCTTACATTTACATTTAGGCATACGCTCTTACAGCCAACATTGGCAACTTGGTGGTTGTGGGGTTTGAACCTGGGATCTTCCGAACCGTAGTCCAATGCCTTAACCACTGAGCTACCCCTGGCTCTTGTGTTTATGCTAAACACCAGTGGAGCATCCATTTTTGCTCGCACTGCAGTTACAAATGAACTGATGTAACACGTGACTGGGGAGACAGTAGCGTAAAAGTAAAAGCACGACCCGCAGAAGTTTTAATATAACCAGAATTTTTTTAGCGATGGTTAATAAGACAAAAAAGAGAAACTTTTCTAGACCTAAGTGACTTAATGTCGAAAACATGCTTCTAACTATTTACGTATGGTTTCATAAATATCATGTTAATGAAATCGTGCTTTTTAGGTGTTTCTATTCACTCATGCTGCCAATCTTGTGTTTCATTTCCTGTCTGTGTTGTTCAGAGGAAGTAGACAGCCTTACTGCGATCCAGCTTGTCGGTTCTTATTGGTCTGAAATCTCCTTCTCTTACATATTCCATGGCTGTACAGTGACTACCAAGGGATTGGATAAGATTTCATATCCAGTGGAGCAGAGAAAGGCAGGCCAGGCATGAAGGGCTCTCTGGGAGTTCCTATCAGGCAGCCACGGTGTCTGCTTACAGATAGAGACAGACGTACAGGCGGATATACAGTACGTAAGGTGGGTTGGACCCAGAATAGCCTTAAACATCAGGTTGATTACCTTCTTTACATCCGTGACTGTATTTCACAAGCAGCCACCTGTGCTATCGCTAACAGCATGAAAAAGCCTGCACACACAGCATGCCAGTGAGACACTACAGACATCCCTGCGTCATGTACACGTAAACACTGAGGTGTTATGGCATCAGACTTTTTGACCGGAAGGTTGTGAGTACAAATCCCAGCACTGCCACGCTGCCACTGCCGGGCCCTTGAGCAAGGTCCTTAACCCTCAACAGCTCAGTTGTATAACTGAGATAAATGTCAGGCGTTCTGGATAAGGGCATCTGACTCAAGGCATAAAGGGAAATGTGAATGCGCACACACACGCACACACATATACATGCACACTGAGCGTAAAGAGTATCTCACAAACAAGTCCGAGGTGTTAGGGTTACTTGTAATACAACGAGACATGCTCAAGCAGTGACAGATGCTGTGTTATGTCACTCTTTAAATGTCAGCGCGCCCTATTAAGAAGCTTGGAGTCATTAAACAGGAACGAAAGAAAAGGAAGCCCTCTACTGGTCACCGTCGGTACTTACATTTTGACTGAGAAGGAGTTTCGCGGGAGCTTGGAATGTTCCTGTCAAAAAGAATTGTAGGTCAAAAAAAAGTGCTGAGGCTAGATTCCTAAATCTGAACACGTCCTTGTAACCCTGAATATCAGAATCCGTATATTTTTATAAAACCGTCCATCTTGGGGCTACAGATCAAACGTGAAGTAGGAACAGCTGCTAAGTGGCATTCAGCTCTTTAAAGCACATCATTGTTAAATGTTAGTTGACCTTATTGTCTGATTTGGCAACTATCGAGCAAACAACTCTACATACAAAATTGTCACAAATTACAGTATGATTGTTTTTTTTGTTTGTTTGTTTTCTATGACATTACATCAGACTTAAAGGAAATTCATTCCATAGGGAAATTAAGATCATGCCGAGTTAGTGTGGCGCGGTGGCCTAGGAGGGGCAGTGTTGTCTGTTTCGAAGCACTGCAGCACGTCTCAACAGATATGACACACACACACAGCACACACACACACACACACCCCTAAAGTGTGTCCATGAGAGGGCATTATATCTGATAAATAAGCAGTAAAACACTTCATGGCATGATGTTATAGGAAAATAATCAACAAGAGCGTGGTATGATGAGAAGCAGAGTTGCTGGTACCTCCATGATCTCGGAATTATTTTCCAGTAACACTGTGTTCTGAAGTGTTTTGTTGCTCTCGTACCACAGCAGTTTGCGATGTGATTGCGCTGCTTTTAAATCGGATTAACACTCTAGAGCAACAACACCATAGATAGATAGATAGATGGGTGGATGGATGGATGGGTGGATGGATGGATGGATGGATGGATGGATGGATGGATAGACAGACAGACACTTTATTGATCCTGAAGGTAATTCCCAACAATAAGATGGAGGAGCTTACAGCAATTACCCGACTACAGAGGGAGTATCAGGAGCCTTACAGTATATGTTTCACTGAGACGTGGCTGAACACACACACACACACACACACACACACACACACTCTGCAACAAAGACAGAATTGAATTTTAAAGGCAGCACTTTGTGTGTATCAAGAATATATTAGCAGTATAGCAGGTTTCACATGCATGAAGTGCAAATCATGATGAAATGCCGGAAATGATGGATGTTATCTGACTCATTCCTATCCAGCATATTGAAAAAGAAATGGACTGATGTTCCTGGAAGTCTAATTAAATCAGGACGTTAGCAAGCAAAGCTGACGTCGTCTTCAAGATTCACGTTATGCTAAAAAGAAAAGCTGAGCAGCAGGTTAAAAGACAGGAGACATTATTAACATATAAAGCATAACAGACCTAAATACGTCGTAATACTTGCCGCAAGAACAAGCTGTGTGATTTCGGAAGGAAGTCCTAGAGTCAGCTTAGTCTGTCATCCATCACAATGCGAATGCTACTCTTCCATCAAACACACGCACACATTACCTGCTGGTTCAGCTTGCCTCCTCTCCATGCCCAGCCGACACGTGACCATACTTGTAGATGGCTATGAGCGTAACTTTTTTTTATTCTTTTTTTTTTAAATTATCCTAAAGGTTTATTACTCTTCATAATGATTAGTTCATAATAATAAAAAAGCATGATCTACTTATTAATGACCCGATATTCATGAGTAGTTAATGCTGATGATTTTGGTGTAGAATTTATTTTAATTAATATTTTAATTAAATGAATAATTAATACAATAATAAAAGATTTCGTACTCCCTCATTAAAAATGTTTTCGGCTGAGCTGCGAGCCACGAATGCACTGCTGTCTTCACTTCTTCATCAGACATGAATCTTTGTCCTGCTGCTCTCAGGAGACCAAACAGGTGAAAGTCTGATGGAGCAAGATCGGGACTATAGGGAAGATGGTTTCCAATACTGGCGATTGAGAATCTCAGATAACTGTAAGCATCAGTTTTTTAGCTGATGGGCGACTTTTGAACTTTTTCTTTGAACACCAGAACACACGGTCAGCTTGGTCTCTCTGGGTTCAGATTCAGATTTCTCAACCTCAAGTTAATAACTTAAGTCTTTTATTTATTTTATTTCCTTTTCTTCTCTTGTACCTATTCTTGATATCTTCCGACAATTCCTATACCTATTTCTCAAAATATAAACTAACTAGTAGCCTAATTTGAATACCAGTAACTCTTCCCAGGAAGTCACTAAGGAATGAATGAATGATTGAAAGAATAATAAATACATCACAGAATCACATTAATGTTAATATACAGTGTCTTTTCAGTTCTTTTCCACGCAGGCTTCATATTTGACTGCTCCCTGTGGAGTTAAAATAAAAACCTCCTCCACACACATCCCTTGCCTTTTGTTGCATACTATTACTGTAGCTTCCATTAGATTACAAATACTTCTTACTCGGAAATTTGACACAAAGTTTGGAATTGTACAGTATCTTTAGACAATTCGATTCATAATGGGCTCAAACATGGTCTAGCATGATAATACCTCTATGCATAAAGCAAGCTCATGGATATGTGGTTTGGACAAACTTGACCTCAACCTGGAACACTAACTAGTGTATAAACCAGGCTTCTTCTGATCATTTCTCTGAACACCTGAGCTCACTAATGTTCTTGTGCCTGAATGAGCGCAAATCCACATCTGTGCGAAGCCACACTCCTATGTTTTGTAGAAAACCTTCCCAGAAGGGTAGAAGTTATTCAAACAAGCGATGGTGGACTTACTCAGAAACTCATTTGAATTTGAATGTCATGTGTCCAAATACTTTTGCACATACAGTATTAGGTATTAATATAGTACTACTTATTCATACTTTGGATATGTTTACAGTGACTGTGATATTGAACAGTATTGTAGCCTCCTTTTTCCTTGTGTGTGTGTGTTTGTGTGTGTATGTTTCAGTATCATTTTATCATAACGAAAGAGGAAAGATGAGCAGGCTTTTGTATCTCTTATACATTTTTTGGGAGCATAAAATACTAAAAACCACCCCATATGCACCGTGCCTACTGAACGTCCCCTTTTCTGTTCTCTTTGTCTTATATAGTATAGTGCAGTTGCCTAAGCTGTGTGTAGTGCTACCACTAAACAGGATTTGGACACAGACTTAAAGTCCAGATTTGCTTGAGAGCTGGTGTGAGGAAGAACTAGCAGCTTTAACCTTCAGGCCTGTTCTGTCCTCTGATTCTACTGACAGGTCGTTGATGTGCAGCGGTGTGATGCGGCGTAGATGGATAATTGATGAAAGAGCCTCCGGGGTCCTGTGTCCTTAAGCAATAACATTTCGCTGACAGGCGTTAGTACGGACTTCACTGAGCTTAACCTCAGCAGCATGTGTTTCTAAGGCTGAAAAAACGAAGTCGACGTTTATCATAAAGCCTAGGCTTGAGCTGTCCACGAGAATGTTATCGGCATCCGAGAGTGTAATTTGTCTGGCTGATTTAGTCTGCATCAGCATTTCTCACTCTCTCACAGAGGTGAGCATTGCAGAATGACAGTTTTTCTCGAACTGCGAGGAGGAAATGGCATCAGAATGCCAGCTGCGTCTCACTACTGAAGGAGCACACGCTGAACTTGAGTTCCCACTGAACTTGTTTCTCTCTCTCTCTCTCTCTCTCTCTCTCTCTCTCTCTCTCTCTCTCTCACTCTGTCTCCACTGTCTCCTTATCTTTCAGTCTTGCATTCTATCTCTCTCACAGTCTCTCTCTGGACCCATTAAAAGTAAAGTTGCAGCATCCATCAAAGGAAAAGGAGCAGATTGGACGTATAGTATTTCATTATGGAGGAGTTGAAAGGCCAGCGCTGTGGTCGAGAGAACAACTGCGATTTGTCCAATAAAGGAGCTCTGGCAAAAGAACTGCTGGGTGCAGCAGACATGGTGCGTTTGCGTTTCTTTTTTTTTTTTTTTCCACTAGGTCAGAACCAGACGCGAGTCTTTCAGAAACACTAATGAAAGAAATGGGTGTAACTATCGGTCAGAGAGAGAAGTGAAGCCAGAAATTGCAGGAACTGCAAAAAAAAAAAGCATCCAAAATGGCTTTCTCTCACTTTGTTTCACCAGCATGTCCAGACTGACCTTTGACCTTGCGCATTCCTTACGCTATGCTCAGGGATGTAGGATTAAAAAAACAGCAAGCTAAGTAACCTTAACTTCCAAAGACTGCCCAGTTAGCAAGATTGTAAAGAGAAGGACATCCTTTTATTATTATCATTGTTGATCAAATGCAGTAGAGTGTGATCTCACATTTTAATTAAATGGGAAAATAAATCCCTAGTTTCTAATTAATCTGGGGGGGACAGAGAGAAAACCCAGTATCTCATCTTTAAGGAAAATGTTTAGTTTCAGCCTTTTTTAGGTATATACTGGCCTTTTGTTTTTAAAAGCAGCACAGTTTTGGTCCTCGGTTTGATCCCGATTGCAGGTTACCGTCTTTGTACAGGATCACATGTTTCATCTGCGTCCAAGCGGTTTCCTCCATCTTCAGTTTCCTTGCATCTTCATGTCATCGTGCCAGTATGTAGACTAGCTACTCTATGATATAAATGAATGAATGTGTGTGAAGTGCGTGCACAGGGACGGACCAGCATCCCATCCAAGGTGTATTCCCACCTCATGCAAAGTGTTCCTGGTTCCCTTGCAACCATAACCAGGACTGAACATGAATGAATAATTTGTTTTTTATGATCTCACTTGTGGAAGTTTTTCTTTTGCATGATTTGCACTGGTAATATAAAGTGGGCATGAGATAAAGTTAAATTGGTGTATGCATTGCGGTAAATTATCATAATTTTTTTTGTGTTGCCTTTGTCCTAGTGGTGACTGTATCGGATCATTTGATCCACAGGATGTGGCACATGTTTTATGCTGGATGCCCTTCCTGTCACAACCCTCACAGCTTCGAACCAGGACTTCGAACCAGTAGCCGGGTTGTATGGGGTGTAGATTTAAGAGTTTTGCCCAAGGATAGTCATAGTGGCGACATGGCGGTGATGGGGTTTGACCCCATGACCCTCCAGTTAGCAATCCTAAGCCTCAACCGCCTGAGCCACCACCGTCCCTCAGTAAAAAATATATAAATTAATACAAATATTTGAATACATTTTGTAAGGTAAAATACTTGCAAAAAATTTTAATAAATAATGTTTCATGTAACTTCATCTAAAGTTTTTTATTTTAAAAGGTAAAAATCAGAAAAACCAGAACATTGTCATGACTTATTGTTCTATATTTAGAGTATACATTAATGTGTGTGCCTGCCTGCCTGCCTGCCTGCACAGGAGGGGTCTAATGGGAGTAAACAGCAGACAGTGGGAGATGTCTGAGCTCCCACAGTCTCTACTACACACTTGTACTAACTTAAAATAGAAAAGAGTCGTTGAGAGTCATCAGTCATGTTCATGACCTCTGCTGTAACCTTGTGTTACACAAAACAGCAGTAGATACTTTTTCACTTTTCTTTTGAAAATATTAATTGGGTTAATCAGTTTTGGATCAAGCAATCATAAACAATAGAGACAGGAGAAAGAATGTAAAATAGCGAAAGAGAAAATCGTCCTGTAATTCGTGGCGTTATTCGTTTTGATGGTTAACAGGATTCGGCATATACTCCAAAATACCTGGACACCCACTCGTTCGTGCAATCATCCAATCCACCAATCATGTCGCTGCAGCGCAATGCATAAACTCACTCAGGTAAAGTTCAAGAGCTGGAAAGTGTCGGATTTCAGCAACTTTCCCCTTGGCATGGTTGTCGCTGTCAGGCAGGATGGTTTTGAGTATTTCGGGAACCACTGAACCTCCTGGGTTTTTCACGCATGTCAATCTCCAGAGTTTACACAGAATGGTGCACGAGGAAATAAAAACTTCCAGCGAGCAGATCTTTCACTGAGAGGTTAGAGGAGACAGGAATGGATGTCTACAGTAACCCAAATAAACACTCTTTACAACCATGGTGAGCAGAAAAGCATCTCCGAATGCGTAATACACCAAAACCCTGATGCAGATGTGCTACAATTCCACCAGACTGCATCAGGTTCTACTCCTGTCAGCCAGGAAGAGATTACAGAGATGCTGGCTTTGTCTATCCTCTGACACCAATACCCCTCTTCTCTCACTTCTATCATGTGTTAGTTGTGACTCAGGAGGATAGCTGAGGGTCACACTTTCCTTCCCACTCTCTGACAACAGAACAGATGGATGTGCAGCTCGTTCACCCCTAGCTTTCTTGTTTTTATTTCTCTGATGAATGACTCAGGTCTGACTTCAGTAAGCCGCCATCGTCCTATCTCTGATTGTCACACTTTCAGCCAAACTCTCTCCCTCACATCTTTATCTCTGCTTCCCTCTGTCTGGACCGCATCCATTTTTTATACCCTCTCCTTTCATTTTTCACACTTTTTTCCTCCTCAGATGGTCATTGTGTGAGTGTGTCGCCTTTGACAGAAAGGTGTGCTCAGGCATGACGCACACAGCTACCTCTGGTTTTATGGATATCAAAGCATGTGTGTGTGTTTGTGTTTACCTTAGGTCGCCCTTGTTCTGTCTGACCAATTTACTGATATGTGTGGTGACCTGGGAAAACATGTCACATGGTAAAATTTATACCATTTCCTATACTTCATGAAGTTTTTGAAGAATTTGAGCTTGACTGAATTAAATATTACTCCCAAGTCCAGTTAACACCTTTTAACATCTGGTTACTGGCGAAAACTGTCAAAAATTTCAGTGCATCATGAAATGTATAAGTTAGTTAAGAGAAACTAAGCATTATACCAATGAACCATAATATTATGACCATTGACAGATGAACAGGAACACGGTTTGACACCAGTATACTAAGGACATGCTCATGGGTACCCAAGGCTTTGCAACCAGGCCAGCTTATTTGGCCTAATCCCACAGAAAAGCCAATGCAGCCGAAGTTGCCAAAAAAAGTCAGTGCTGTCAACGATAGAAAGGCGTCAGAACACCCAGCGCACCACACCCTGCTACCTACGGAGCCCAGCAGGCAAAGAGCCCAAAGCTACAGACCCTATCGCCAAACTTCCCAAAATAGCATACAAATGAAAAAATAAATAAAATACATTTCATCATATTGCCAAGGTTGTGCAGAAAAAAGGACATGACTCTTTATACTGCACAATTGTGAAGACTGTATATATATATATATTCACACAGTAATGCAATTTCATTTTTTTAAGTTCTCTAGGTTTAAGGGTCAATAGTAAAATGTAATATTTTTAGAACACTGGTGTGTTTCATCACTCTGGAAAAAATGACTATAACTTGTGATCTCTTGTGGTTTTGTTACTTTAATACAATAGCCTACAGCCACTTCTACAGCCATGATGTCAAATTATATTACATACAAGAAACTATACAGCTATAGGCAGTTTTGTCATGTCTAGGGACTTTATTCTGGCTATGTTCACATTACAAGTGGAGGCAAAAAGTCAGATACGTTCCGATCTGCCCGCTCTCATTCAGGTCGCATGAACGTGTATGTAATATGTATCCGATCTAGGACCACATACGAAGGTGACCCGGATCCGATCTAAAAAAAAAAACATCAGAATTGTGTGTTTACACAGCCCAAAAAATCAGATATGTGTCACACTAGGATAAAACAAATCTGAATTGAGTCACTTTAGTTTGGTAATGTGTACAGTAGCCTCTCTGATTTATTCTTTAGTTGCTTTATTTCAAATGCATTGTAGTGATCTACAGAGGCAAAAATACTTATCCGTATCCTTAATATTCTGACTGAATAGTATCTTTTGGGTATGTTTATTATTTTATATTTTATAAATGACATTTCATTGTTCTTACTCCTGTCTTGCCTACATCTGTCCTCACCATCTGGTCCGGTAATCTAATCCCGTATGTGTTTCCATCCTAATGCTTGTGAGCAAGTTTCTGAAAAGTCAGCAAAACACTAGTGTATTTGTTTCATCCACTGTTATGGAAATACTTTCAGGAGCACGGATGTGCCGAAAAAGTGCCTGCTAAGCACTGTGTACTTTCATATTATATCAAACAGTACGGCAAAATATCCTACATCACCACATATTAATGCTGTAACCATGGGTGTCCAGTTTCATCATGATTTACATTGAATTCATCTTTTTGAAACGTACATGATGGAAAACCTTAAAAATAGTCAAAGAGTTTACAAATGCATTGACATTTCATATGTAACACATAAAATGTGCTTCAAAAATATTTATGTATTAAGATGGAAAATGAAAGTGCAGTCCAGCCTGGATAGAAAATGTACCCGAGAAGGAAAAAAAAGAGCATTTATCTTGAGGATAAACAGAACATCCATCACACCTTTTGTAAATTATAAAGGTGTGATGAATGAATAAAGAACCCTTTAATGGGGGAAAAAAAAAAAAAAAAACTAAAATCACTGAAAGCCTTGGAATTTCATTTTAAGTTATCTGTTCGAGCCCTCGGCTAGCAAATCCTTTTCCTTTCTTTCCTTCTTTTTTAATATTTAAAATTTCTTCCTTGCTTGTTTTTTTTTCGCTCAAGGTTTTTTCTCGTGCGCAAATTAGAAATTCTCATAAACAGATAAAAATAGATTGGATTTCCACTTCTTTACAAAATGCACTTCTGAATCTCAGGTTTTCCATTTCACTTCTGAGTCAGTCACGTAGTCATTGCCTTGTGTTTGTCAGCCGCAGTGAACGGTGGCCTTTTCTTTTTGTTTAGACCTGTCACAGAAATGCTTCTCTCTCTCTCTTTCTTATTTGCACTGGATACAAGACAGACATCTTTTAAGCTGAATAGGTAAGCGCTGTGAGCAGATGAGCTAAGCTTCGCTTATAAATTTTGCAAGGAGTAAATAAAGAGTATTTTGCATGGTGCAAAAACTTTGTTTTCTTCCCAGATTTTGAGGATAATATGCTCAGTGTCCTATCTCTACTTGTGTAAACTCTACTTGATAAAAGCCTTTCGGTCCTGATTTGATTTGTAGTGGAGGATAGGAGTGTATGAAGATGTTAAGGCACAAATAAACCAAATACAATTCTTCAGTCGAACAGAAAAAAATCTACGCCATTGTCTTTACACAGGGAAATTTGCATTTATATGAACCAGTGGTGGATGAAGTACACAAATCCTGTACGAGAGAAGAAGTAAGGATCCTATAAGTAAAATATTACTCCACTAAAAGTAGAGCTCCTCCATTTAAAATTCCACCTTCGATTGAAACTACATGCATATCAACATAAACATCGTGTCTTCAAATGTACAGTATTAGTCAAAAGGTTGGACACACCCTCTAATTCCACTGTCTTTCCTGATTTTTATTTCTGGAAACATTATAAACCAAACTATGCATTCATCTCCTTTGAACAGTTGATCATAGCGGCTCTAATCTGAGGTGCTGTTTGTTAATTGGTGATTCCTGAGGCAGGTAACTCTAATTGAACTTCTCCTCTGCAGCAGATTTGGTCTTGCTTTCAGTTTCATCATGGTGCTTGATGGGTTTTACAAATGCACTTGACAATACTGTTCTGGCAAGAACTATTCCAGAACAGCTCACCTTCGTTTCTTAAAATAACAACTGACTGTTGTTGTTACTTAATTACTTAATGCCATATATGTGCTATTTCATACTGTAGGTTTGGGGGGAAAAAACTGTATTGTTTCATAATCCAAAAAATCCAAAATTCTGTCCAAACTCGTACTCTATTTAAACGTATCAGAAGTATAAATGCAGAGATTCATTATGGCTCTTATGTTGTGTTATTATTTTATTACTCTTTTATGGTGAGAAGGCTCTATTGTCACTCTGGGCACAGATCGATTAATGTAAGGTCATTAAATTAGTGTGACACTGATGTAGATTAACCTCATCATAAGAAGTCAACATTTACTGTAAGTGAACAGTTTCCATTATGAAGATCTGAATGGCTGTGAAATAATGAATAGTTTTTGTTTTTTTGGAATCATTTTAATTTTTGTACTGTACTGTAACTGGATTGTTTAATAGTAATATGATTGGTTATGATTCCTTATATGGCAATACTTCATATTAGATATGGGGAGAAAAATTTATTTCGTGATGTGTGGTTATTCTTTGTTCATGTACTGGCACGCCAAAATCGTTAAACATTTTTAGTGGTAAAATGTCACAGTTTCTCTATAATCCCACAGGTGGTGATCTAAACTATTAGCACATTGGCAGGCAACAAGCATTGTGCGTGGTAGGAACAAATTATTTGCCAAGTTTGTTTAAGATTGTAACAAAATCAGGATAAGAAATAAAATTTAATCTGGGTATTTCTAAAACTGTGATACTTATAGAATCACAATACAAATCAAATAGACACCTAGGTATTGTGATGATATTGTATCAGGTGGCCCCTCCTGATTCCCATCCCTACTTCCTATAGCCATATTATTCCTCTTTTTTTTAAATCTTAGATTTAACAGATGTACAAATACAATTCTTCAGTCGAACAGAAAAACTGTTAACAAATGCTGTTAACAAACGAGAGACAACCTCCAGATGTTACACTATATGTACAAAAGCATTTGGCCAAACCTGCAATAACAATGTATCCAAATACATACAGTATACTTCAATACGGAGTTGGTCCACCTTTTTTAACTATACCAGCTACCACTCTTCTTGGAAGGCTGTCCACAAGATTTTGGATTGTTTCTGTAGGAATTCTTTTCCATCCATTCAGTTCATCCCAATGGTCCTCGATGGGGTTGAGGTCAGGGCTCTGTGCAGGCCAATCGAATTCTTCCACACTAAACTTATCAAAACATGTCTTTATAGTCTTTGATTTGTGCACTGGGGAACAGAATAGAAAAGGGCCTTCCCCAAACTGAAGCCACAAAGTTGGAAGCAAAGCATTGTCCAAGATGTCTTGGTATGCTGAAGCGTTACGATTGCCCTTCACTGGGGATGAGGCGCCTGATTAAAACACCAGAATTTAATAATTAACAGGTTTAGCCAAAATTTTTTGTCCATATAATGTATAATGTGTGCTTTATTTATGCGTGATGTGTATGAGTGTCTCTCAGCATGTATCGTGGCGTGGCAGGTTTTAAACCTAACAAGCAAATAAAGCCATAGGTGAGTTAAAGTCAGGACTTTCTTTAGTAATGTTTTTTCCCAGTTGCTCAGTATTGTAGGCTGTCGCACTGATCTTGTAACAGTAACATTCCGTGTTCAATAGGTAAATACCTCTAATAGATGCAACTAAAAGGTCTAAGCAAAGTAGACAATATAAAATGTGAACTGTTCCCTGATTAGGAAAATTTTCCCCCCACACATGAGCAAGAACCAACAACAACGGTTGTATAGTACAGTGCAGTAGAATGCATGATATTTGACTTTGAAATGAGTTGAAGTAAAAAGTCCCCAAGATGAAAAAGTTTAGATAAAGTAGAGTTTAAAAAAAAAGTATTTAAGGAATTATGTTGACTTTTTTACTGTTTCATATTAATGTGAACACACACAGTGTGACAGTAATATCCATAATATTTAGTAGCTGAATCCCTGTGCAGAGGAGCAGTGATAAAGCAGCGCTGGCTCTGTATGCAGCAGGAGGTTATTCTCAGTGAGATAAATGGCTATCTATAAGCACACTTACTGTTAGACCAAATGGAACATGATTTCTAACATTCACACATTTTTTAGTAAGCAATTAAACATGAGGGAGTGGTGTGATATTGGTATCACCTTGCAGTTTTACCATTCGTTTTAATTATCAACACATCCTAAAGTGGTTTATTACTTTTATACAACAGCAGTTTTCCAGTAATAAGATTTGTTTTTATTATTAAGGATATAATAAAACTCCCCCCCCCCCCCCTCCTTTTCATGGTTACATTTACAGTAAGGTTGCATAAACTCTGTAAGGCAAGCTAGTCCTTATCTTGTTGTTGGTCTTTCAGCTACTCCACAGCGGACCACCCGGGCCACACACAAGCTTGGCACAGGTTTTACACAGGATCCCCTTCCTGGTGCAAACCTCTACTGTACCAACAATATTGATTTGTTAGAAAGCCCTGACACTGGAGACCTCTTCTAAGTCAATTTGTTCCCAACAGGAAACATAAACAAAAATTAAACACTTTTTTTTTTTTTTTTTTTTTTTACATTGTTTACCTTGAGCCACCACTATACAGTCTCAGTGTAAGTTGGTATGAAAACCCATTTTAACAAGCACATTAAGAAGTATGAAGAATGAATCACAACCTTCTGAAGAATCAGAATCAAGAACCCAACTCTTTCAAAAATTGAGTCCTGGTATATGGATGTGCCATTCAGGTCATCAGTTGACTTTATTTTATTGTCACATAACGATGCTGAGCCTCGACCTGACTAACTGAAGCAACCCCAGACCATAACACTGTCTCCAGAGGCTTGTACATTGGGCATTATAAATAATGAGTGCACCGCTTCATGTCTTTCCCTTCTTACCCTGATGCACCCATTGTCCTGGAATAGGGTCAATCTAGACTCATCAGATCACATGACCATCCCATGATCCATTATCTTCAAAGTCCAATCTTTATGCTCTGTTGCAACTGAAGCCTTTTTTCCTGATTATTCTTACTAACAAGTGGTTTTCTCGTGGCCACAGCTGTTTAGTCTCTCCTGAGAGTTCTCACCACATTTTGTTTAGGGAAGTGCTCTCATGTTTAAAGGATCTCTGATCAAAGTCCTTTTCCAACCGCATTTCTTCTGCAAACTTGTTGATTCAGCATTATCCTTTCATAGTGTGTTGCACAGCTCTTAACCCAATTCCAGTGATTTAAATGTTTGCTGGATTTAGGACAATAACTCTTCTGAAAGGTTAACCCCTTTTTATTTTATTTTATTTTGTGGCCAGGCAGTGTACATTCAATGTGTAAAAGACAGTAATGTTCCTTGTGGGAAAGGCAGGTAATAGTCCAGAAATTCATAGGTTTGGACCAGGAGTATCTTAAATTAGTAACATAATCTTTCTTTTTCAATCCTTTGGATAGGATTTTTTTATTTAAGCAGCTCTCCATCATGTAATTTCCATTTAAAAACCTCTTCCTTTTTTAAGAGCTTAGTAGTCTAAGTTCATCTGAGCACAAACAAGAATAGTAGTCTTTTAAATATTTAAAGCATCTGATTTTCATTTTTTATTTGTCTCTGCCATGCTTCATGCTAAAATGTAATGGAGAGTAGTTGGATAATTGAAAGGTTCAGCCTTTTCATGCAAGATGTTTTTGATTAAACTGAAGTCTGTCACCTTTCAATTCTTTTTTTTCTACTGCTTCCTTTCAGTGCTCATAATACTGAATGACCCTTCAGCCCACTACACCATTACATCCTTAAAAACACTAATCAAGCAATTCTACTGAGTGTCTTTCCTGTACATTTTGGGAGCTGGCTTTAGTGTGAAAATGTATACACACACATTTTAAATAGAATCAAGCTGCTTGCTTGTAGTTTTTAACATTCATAGTATTTAGTTGTTTTTTTTACCAATGATATATGTGAATACTCTGAGCACTAACCCTTTTTAAAACAGGCATAACAATGCTTAGCATAGTAAGGGCGTCCATTTCTGTTCGTACTTTTGGGCAAACAGTTGGGATTGCGTGTAGTTCAGAAGTCCCTGGATTTGTTTAATATGCATTACATCATTGCATTTATTGGTAGTAGTGTGCTAAGTTAATTCTGTCTTGCTTTGTTTCAGATTAATAAAATACTAATTATATTCTATCCATCCTGACTAACAGTTGTTCATCGTGTCCCTCGAAAGGAGAATAGCTTAATTAACATTCCACTCTGTTTAATGAAGCTGGTTGGGCTTAATTGTGAGTGATTATTCGGATATACTGCTTATTGACCCGTTTCCCGAACATCCTGGTGCTCAGCCAAGGGTGATCCTGCAGGCCAGAGATCAGCAGCATGTTGAAAATGCTCCACAATGATGTGTTGCTGCAACATTACATCAGTGACATGCTGTCAGAACTAACCAGGTTTCATGTGGAGACTCAACACAGGCTGTCCTGTGAGAATCCGTGGTGTTGCCACACTTCTTCATCTAGACATTCCTGCTATACCTCAGTTCTCCCAAATACTGTAAATCTTTAGAACTGTCCACATTTATTCAGATCCCGTTTTCATTTCGAAGGCTCTTAACAGGCTAATTTTTTTTTTTTTTTTTTTGCATAACATTTCTCTTGGGCCTCTTTCTTTCTTTCATTCTGTTTAATATTCAGTGTTATTTAATGGAATCTAATGTAAATTTTTATTATGACCCAAACAACCACTCATCCCTGGGCTGAATATATTCATTGAGGTGCAGCAGTAGAGGTCATGCCAATGAAAAAAGAAACAGGGACTGTTGCATATGTATTCAGAGTGCACAGCGCCTGAGAGATATCGAAGATTATACATATGTATGAGTTTTACTTTCAGTTCCAGAAACACTAGATCTCCTAGTATCATTTGGCATCTTCTGTTACCAGTAATTGCATTATGTCGATAATTTAAAAACCATGAATTTTTAAGGTTGCAGTCTTCCCTGTCAGTTGAATTTTATTTGTATAGACCTTATAACGATAGACATTGTCACAGAGCAGCTCCACAGAAATTTGGATGCAGATCTAGACCCCTAATGAGCAAGGCAGGGACGACAGGGGGAGGAAAAGCTCCCCGAGACGACATGAGGAAGAAATCCTCAGACTCAAAAGAAAACCTGTTCGTCTTCTCTGTGACACAGGGTAGTGGAATTATTATAGTGGACTGTTGAAGAAATGTAGAAGGCAAATACTGACAGAATTTTCAGTATGATGTGTCAAACAAAAGTTCTATCAATGGTTATGTGCAGAAATATGTCTTTGATATAGCTTTATTAAAGTTTCTTGGCTCCGCATTTGAGTTCATATTAATGCTGCTGAGGTTGCCAGATTTTTCCTTTATGAAAGCGGCTGAGACTGGGGTTTTCAATAGCGTCTAGACCTCTTCTAAAACTTTAATTACCACCATTGAACCTTTTGAACGCAAGCACTTGCTTGCTTTTAAGCCAGAGAAATATAAAGATAAACAGTGTGGCCTGAAAATGGAAAAAGAGACAATAAGCAAGAAACAATTTTAAAAAGAAAATTCAAAAACACTAATAAGGTGATGCATGCATGATAAGATGACGAGCATTCGAATTTACATATCAGCCACAAGACTAGTACCACCGCTCAGTGAATTAAATAACATTGATTGTCAATTATATACCAATAAACCGGGGACGGGTTCATGGGCACCCAAGGCTTATCCATGCCTGTGGGTGCAAAGGTCAACCCGTCTGGTCCAATCCCACTGAAAAGCCAATGTAGCACAAGCTGCTGAAAAAAAGTAAATACTGGCCACAGTAGAAAAGTATCAAAAAACTTAAAGGCATTACAGTTTGCCACATGTGAGGCTAAGCAAAGAAGGTTGTTTATCTGGCCTCCAAAATTCTCAATACAACCAAGCATGGGATACACCAGGCATACAAATCTGATCCAGGCCCCGTCCTGTAATGCACAGCACCCAGCATCCTGGTGCCAGACACCACAGTCCACCCACAGAGGTCTTGTGAAGTAACGGCCCAAGAGTCCAACCTACACAATGGACTTAATGTTTTGGGATTTATGTTATCGCTGATCAATGTCAACATCTAATAGACGTTTAGGCTCATATTACATATTCACCAGTACTTTATGCCGTCAGAGACCCACAAATGTATATCGGATCTTCTTGTGGTGTGAATGCTGAAACGGAAGTCTAACAGCTCAGTGGTGTAAAAAAAAATAAATAAATAATTGACGCATGCATTAAATGATACAGAGACTGGCCGGTATTTAGTGAAGCGTTTAGACTAACATTATATAACGGTCCTACCGAGTAATCTGATGAGAGGCATTCCAAGTGCTGATAAAGAGCGTAATGGCACCAGGATGTTTAATGTATCAGTCTGTCACAGGTTTTGACAATCTCTAACTGTCAGTTGGTAGAATGAGTGAAAGAGTAGCTGCCTGCCAAAACCCACATTCAGAAACAGTCAAAGAAGCACTTTCAGCAAGAAAGCACATCTGATAACGTCTTAAACAACTCTTTGTCTCCTTAGTAATTGCTTCAAAGTCGATCAGAATTGCCAAAAATCTAATTAGGTTCTGACATAAGGATGAATCCCAAATCCCTCTTTAACCCTTGATCAAGGGAACTACTTTGTGTATGAACAAAGGATTGTACAAACTACATCACACTATTTGGGATTCAAGTCCGGAACCTTGAAGTTGCTCTTTTGATAGAAATGATATTCTATATGATATTCACCATATTAAAAAGTGAAAATATAAAGTAAGTCTCATAAGTTTATCAGGACTGTTAAAGTATTTTTCCCATCTTTTGACTGCATAGGTAAGAATTAAAAACTTCTTTCACCCCTGTTTATTACACTTAACTGTAGGTTGCCAGCTTTGCTGGTACTGAATATATGATAGGCTGTGATGGGCTGCTTCCTAGTGCCCATAACTGCATTACAGCCATGCTGATATTCAGTACAACAGTGCTCCCTCTCAAGTGACATTGCTTAATTAATAAATTCTGTGTGATAGACTAATGTTATAAGTCCAAAAGCAGAAAACCATCACTAGTCTTGGTTGATAAGGTTGATAGTGCATGGAAAGATGCTTTCTGCACAACAATTTCTGTAAATTTGGTTCAACTCATCTAAATGGCTTCCACCCTTGATATTCTACAGCTTATGAAATAGCACAGTACATTTTTTTTTTGTATACAGAGTCAGTCAAAATAAATTTTATACACACATTATGAAAAGAAAATAATATGATGTATATTACGTTAATATAATATTTACAATAGTATCATATTATTATTATTATTATATTATATTATTGTCATATATATCAATATACAAGTTTGATATATAATGTATAGCAATAAATTCAGTACTAAAATATTTATACAAGTGTGTATCATATTGGCTGACTCTGTATACAACATTTCATGCTTTTACAGTTACTTTTGTTTAAATAAGATATTGATATCATTAATTCAGCATGCCAGCCAGTAAAGAGACCTCGTCTGTGTTTCGAGGGATGCGCTGATTGAGCGCTCATCTGCTAAGATTACAGCTCCCTGTAAGTGGGTCCATGAAACATTGAAGTTTTATCCATAATACATCCAGTTTTCAACATACCCAATATCTTCCAGTAAGAAGCTGCCTCCTCAGATGGCCTTTATGTGAATGGAATTAATAATAAATTAATAATGTCATGTTTATGTGTTTAATATTGTTTTTATGGTGCAACTATTATTCAGTGTATTTTTTCTGCCTGAAACATTTCAATAGAATTTTGTATCCATACTATCCTTACAAGGTTCTAACTGCTCACAGATTGCCTAGTTAGAACCTAGTAAGGAAATAGAGCATCGGGATGAATCAGGAAGGTCCAGAGGGCATCAGCAGGCACTATTTCATCTGTATGCTAGCGTTGCATCCAAGGCGGTATTTACTGACTGCAAGCTCCATCATACTTTATCATGAGGTGGACGTGTCTCATCATAAGTTATAGTCACTAAAGAACAAAAGGATATTGGAGCCATGACCTGGCTTATCAGTAAGTAACAGTGTGTTGGTAAGGGACCTGAGCGTATGTGACGGGGGTCATCATTTTGAGTTTTTTTTTTATTTTTATTAAACAACAACACTTGATTCCAAGCTGTTTGGGGAGTTTTATTGGTTTCTATTTAAATATAGAGTGATAGCATGTTGTTTCTCCCGTCATTCTCTCCTCTCGTCCCACTTTCTCTTTTATTTCTTCTTTTATCTGTAGCGAAAAAAAGAAAAAACAATTAAACGAACTCCTACGAGTTTGCAAGATAAAGTACAACTGGCACAACAGTATCGTCTGTCTACATGACAAGAGCTTCACTCGTGTTTGATCAGATTTGTCTTTGTACGTAAGTGTGTGTGTGTGGTTAGTGTGATATTAGCCTGTGATGTGACTCTTGACTGAAAAGTGTAAATCCTACCCTGTATCTAAATTTAAATGTTCTAATTTATGTAAATACTATCCAAAAATCCTTTTCCTTGGATGACAGTCAATATTTAAATGAGCACAGCTTGGCCAGAAGAGCAGGCAGGTATTAAAGGAAAGTTGAGTCTTTGTACTTTTATAGCAGTGGAAAACTCAGAGAGAAATCTGGTTCTGATTTCAAGTGACTCATGACTGAAGAGGTCACATGTAAGTATAGAGCTTTTTGAATTTTTATGTATATTTGAGTGGACTAAACATAGTTACATATTCTGAACGGGCAGCTCTATTTCTGGACCTGCAGCTTTTAATGCATTATTTATTACAGACTCTGCCACTGGCCTGGTGTGTGTGCCCTCCTTAATCTAGAAAACCAGTGCACCAATGTTGGGCTGTAAATGTTAATGATAATCTTCACACATATGATTAAAGGGAGTGGATGCCACTAGTACACTCTAAATTCTATGTCGGGTTATTTTAATACATTCTCGGGTCAGGTAGTTACTGTAGGTTGATGGGACCCAAACTGGGCTGATGATGGAAAGCACAGCATTCCGAATTAGGGACGTGGAAGTGAAAACGAACAAACATTTGCTGGCAAGATTTGTTTTGTGGAATTTGTCTGCAATTGCAAGAAATTGCCGTTGTTCATGTTTAACTTAATTTCGAATATGATTGAACCTTTTAAAATTATGCAGACCATAATATTTTCTGTGTTATTTAGCTTGATAGCTGGTTTAAGAGGCCGGAAGGTTGCTAACTAACATTATTTGAGGAGGAAAAAAAAGCAGAAGTTTGCTTCCTCTAAAAGGGACAATATATATATATATATATAGGTAAAAGTTTGTTACCATAAACTGACACACTCGTGTAGTTCTTAAACGTCTCATTCCAGATTTAGCTTTAGGTGGCTTTTGCTGTTAAATAATAACCTCCACTCTTATGCAAAGTCTTTCCATTAGACTTTAAAATAGAAAATAGATCTGGGGATGCTAGTAGCACATACTGTAGCACATTTAGCCACAAGATCATTAGTGAGTGAGGTGAGTAAGTCTGGGGTCCAGTCGATGTGTCAGTTCACATGACCGTTTTTAGGTCATGTTTGGCCCCCATAGTTCCACTGAAGGAAATTCACACAGAAATATTTCATTACATAAAGTTATCTGGTATGTGACTGCTGCTATTAACTATTAACAGTACTTTTGGCTAGGTAAAAAAAAAAAAAAGCTTGTATTTTTATTCATTTTGACGAATTAGTGACTACTACTAGAGTTTAGCTCAATCTAATTCTAATCACTTATCATTTACAAATGTACAGTATGATGCAAAAGTCTTGAGTCTTTAATATTAAATTAAACTAAATTAAATTAGATTAAATTAAAGAAATCAGAACAAATGTTTTACGGTGACAAGCTGCAGAGTGCACAAAGATACAATTTAAAAATTAGTTGATTAGGTAACAACCTCAGCATCACCAGTATATTAATCATCGGCCTGATCATCTGTCATCATCTGCACCTGGTTCACACTGGTTCATGCCTTAAATTAGATATTTTTTTATACATGAATGATTCATAGGTCACTGTGTAGCTTAACAAACAAAAACATTTCTCCGAAACTGGTCATGTACAAGGAGCAGACAGAAAATGAGAGACAAAATCTTGCCAATAATGCGTGGCAAAAAAAAGGCCTTGGGGAAGCCTGGAGAACAATTCCTCAAGACTACATGGAAAATATAAGAAAGTATGACTCTTTGGAAGCAAAATATGAAGAAATAAGGGATGACTCAAGGTTTTTGCACAGTACTGTACACCAATTATTATATTGAGTTACCACGTTTTAGTATATTAAGGTTTTCTCTTTTACACTTGCATACCTATAGCCTTAGCAATGTAGATTTTTGGTTTGTTTATTTTTATGTTTGGAGGTGCTCACATTAATACGATAGCTTAAGATCTAGTAGTTCATTGTTTAGAGGAAACTACGACTAACTGATCCAAGCAGAGTCAAAGTCAAAGCAAGGTATAATATTTGAAATTTTGAAAGATTTGATATTTTGCAGTCACTGACTGGCGAAAAAAACATTGCAACCACAGAAGAGTCAAATTTATTGACTTAAATCAAGAAAAGAAAAAGATGATTGGAACTATCCAACACATTATTAAAACCTGGACAAATAGTGCTGAATCATCAACATCATAGACGATATATCATCAGAAAAGAATTAATCATAAATTCCTATAATTGAAGGTCACTTGACCAAATCACAGGGGTCAGGGCGAATCACAGTTTGGTTAAGGCATCGGACTACGGTTTGGAGGGTCCCAGGTTCAAATCCCACTACCACCAAGTTGTCCATGTTGGGCCCTTGAGCAAGGCCCTAAACCCTCAACTGCGCAGATGTATAATGAGATTTAAAAAAAAAAAAAAAAAAAAGTAAGTGTCTCTGGATAAGGGCGTCTGCCAAATGCCTAATGTAAAATGTAAATGTGCTAGTTAATATCAAAATAATTGAATTTCCACATGCACAAAAAAAGCAGTGCAAAAAAATCTCATATGTTTGGGACTAAACAGCTGAGCCAATCTTGCCATATACAGTAAACCATGTTAAAGAGACTAATCAGAAAAAAAGGCTTCAGTTTGCTAGGGAGCATAAAGATGCAATGGAAAAAACATCATGTCTGATGAGTCCAGATTGACCCTATTCCAGAGCAATAGGTGCATCATGGTAAAGAAG
>JAQMYL010000037.1:11687176-11699731 GCA_030014365.1 Clarias pachynema | reverse complement strand
AGGTGTGTGTGTGTGTGTGTGTGTGTGTGTGTGTGTGTGTGTGTGTGTGTGTGTGTGTTTGTGTACGTTTGTGTACGTGTGTGTATGTGTGTGTGTTTATTTGCCCCATGGTGACATCAAACAGCATGCAGCTGAACAGTCAGTTTATTAAATCGCATAAGTCATCCATAAGGGATAATGACGCACCGCTGAAATATGGACACCCATTCAGATCATTTCCACCAGCAGCGAGTGGCACGCACTTAATCAACATGAAAACTAATCAGCTGAACTATGCTCGTCTGTCACATACAGTATATGCCGTCCAACACGCATCCAAGTACAGTCACACCGCAAGGCCAAGCATCACGTCATCATATCCGCATTGATTGTGATTGCTTTAGGGTCACTGCAATTAATGGCTTGACCTCCATGGTTTGGAGTTGTGTCCAGCTACATGGAAACCACCTGCTGGTTAACACTTTAAAGTCCACGATTTTTATTTAGTTATTTATCTTAATGCAGCAATTATTTTCAAATAGAAAAAGAAAAAAAAAGAAAAAAATATTCATGTCAATTAAAAACAGCGGGTAGGCAAATTAATAATTAAAATTAATATGGAATGATTGCAGTGGTAATTGTGTACTTGTTTTCAAATAATAATCAACTTCAAAGGTTTAACTTTAAAGATCCCATATTTCTTTCACTAGTTGACCAGGGTCTCACAGCTCCTGCAAAGTGCGCTTGTTATGCTCCACCTGAAATAATCCTCAGATAAAGCACTTTTTCGTTCTTCAAACTCTTTCTGTTTTACTCCTCTTTCGAATGCACTGTTTCAGTGTCTGTGTAACTCCAGAGCCACACCCCTGCAGAAAACTGCAGACCTGAAAAACAAGCAGCAAGAAGGGGTCTTCTTTTATGAGGTCACATTAGAACGAGAATCTACTTGCATTATTGAAGGCCTGGCTGATTTTATACGTTGCACAATGGAGACCCACCTGAATGCCTAAAAATGACTAAAAAAGTGAATTTAGGTGTCTCATGACTAAGTCATTGAAAAGTGTTTTCCAAGTAAAAATTAATATTAAATTTTATATAAAATTTTTTACTACAGTTTCTTTCCCTATGCCCATGTGAGTTTCCATCTGGGTTCTCTGGTTTCCTCCCAGCTTTTAAAAGCATGCCAGAAGATGGCTTGTCTAAAATAAATTGCGTCCAGATTCAGTAAAGTGTGTGAATGTGTTAGTACATGCCTGATGCCCTGAGATCCATTGGAGTCCCATGCGGGATGTATTCCGGCTTCACAACCCAGTGATAACATCTGGATTTACCGTGGTGCTGTTTATGAGCATGTACTGTAGGTATGAGGGAATTGGAAGGTAAAATCAATTTTTACTTTGTAAGTTAATAATCTTTTTCTTAGCGTGTTGGTCAAAAAGTGGAAACGTGCAATTTGAGGGATAATTACAAAAAGAAAATTTGAGGAAATACAAGTCAAACCGGGTCTTGTGATGGCATTTCTTGTGAAATGTGACTCTTAGCCTCACTAAAACATTTGAATGGTGCAAACATTTTAAATAACTCTGTATGTCAGTGAATGATAATCCTACCCGAGGTGGCTTAGAGCTCAATGCAGTCGTACCCATGAAGAAATATTCAGTGGAACATCTGAACCTTGAAAATAAGTGGATAACTTGTGAACTTGCTGAAGAGACACATTCATGAACACCACTTGCACACTACAGGAGATCGACTGGGAGTCATTGCCACATCCCTCGTATAGTCCTGACCTCACTCCAAGTCATTTCCACATGTTTGTACATTAATGGAATTCCTGGGAGGCCAGCGTTTCAGACATATCATGGTTCATCCGATCATGGATCCAGTGTACTGAGAAAACTTTCTTCCATGATGGTATCCAAGCACTAGTGAAACGCTGGGATAAATGCATTAGTGTAGCAGGGGATTACAGTATATCGAAAAATAAAGGTTAGTTTTTACTCTTTTAACTCTATTCATTGTTGTGCTCAATCAAAAGTCCTGGCTTTACTTGAATATTTTATAAATGCAATAATTTTTCAATTTTCTATAATCTAAGCGATGAATAGCGCAACACTAATGAATTAAATTATTTTCCCAGTTGTTATGGTGTTCATTTGAAATTCTCTGTATTTCAAATGTATGGTTCTGTGAAACCCATACTTGTACCTGAACTCTTTTCTAATTAGCATTCAGGGTAATTTTTGCTATTTATTTTATGTTTATACACCTTCGAGCTCCAACCTGATGTCCTAAAAATGGAAAAGAAAAAAAAAAGAACATCTATTGCTTTTCATGAAGGAAGTCACAGGAAAGTCTTCAACCCCTCACTGCTTCTCCAACCATAACCCTTCTCTAATGTCCGTGACTTGTTTTTGTGCAAATCCCTGCATGTTGTGAGCACGCTAATGCTTTGCACCTCCGAAAACACCATTAGCATGAGTGACAGATCTGAATGTAATGTATTACTTACAGGAAGTCCCAGGCAATCCTACATGGATATTAGTGGTAGACCAGCTACTCGTCCAGCTCCCTCCTCCTGCATCTGTAATTAGTGGAGGAATGATGGAGCCTTACTGTGCTCTCAGAGTTGTGAAATCACAAGTTCAGGAGAGCAGTATGAGCTCAGCAGATGTGTCAGGGTTCATTAGCATGGCTTGCAGGTGCGTTACAGGTTTGAACGCGAAGAATTGAACCCAATTGATCACCTGGAGCTGTGTATTTAAATGAGGGTGCCGGTTAGGTGTCGTGACTCCTCTGAGCCTCAATCACACTAGAATTATTCATTACCACAGCAGGCTGAAGTTTGGCAGCACACAGGAGAGCTACGTAGAGTTTTGGAACAAGCGAGGGAGGAAAAAAGTGTTGGAGAGAGCTGGCACACCATCTGTGTTTTTTTTTTGTTTTTTTGTTTTTTTCCCCTCGACACAGACGTGTTGGCATTAGCTCTCTCTTTAATAAGGCAGTGTTTACTACTAGCTGTTTACATTCATCAATATGCATCAATTATCACACACCTGCAGGCTTCTTATAGTCTGCAGTTCTGCTGAATGCACCAAATTAAATCCCGCTACATATAAAAGGTCTATTAATCACACTACAGCTATATTCTAAATATTTATAAGTGCTTTGAAAGGACAATTTATATTCACACCACAAACCATTTTAACCAATTTAAATCACAAAGTTGTTACCTTGGCGTATGGACGGAATGATCAAGTTTCCTGTCCTTATTGTGTCGCTTCATCTCCGTTACATCATCCGCTCTACCTCTCTCTGTTTCTTTTGCTCGGTCTGCCTGGCTTGGACAGAAGGTCTTGTTTCTTTTCTTCAAGAGAATTTCAAATAACACGTCTCTCTTCCTCTACATTCTTTTTTTTTTTTTTACTAGTAGAGAGCAGATCTATTGTTTTATAGAAGTGTGCAAACTTTCCTGTGTTTGAGACAGATGATCGATCCACATGCATATTTCATATTTTGTCTTGAGCAAAGCCTTTTTCCTGTCACAATTGTTTTTGATTTATTGTTCATTCTTGCCACAAACTGAAGGTCTGTAGTAATTTAGGGAATGCGGGATGACAGGAAATAGATTGTGATGGCCTCCTCATTCTTTTAAGACACTTCCAGGATCATTTTTAGCTAGGGGGACTTTTCTGTGTGAACACAAGTTGGTCTGACCCAGTTCAACTTTCCAGAGACTTGTGGGAATGTTTTGGAGATTCCTTTGGTTTACTCATAACCTGGACAAATTTTGGTCTTCTCAATTATGACCTATTAGCTAACTAATTAGATTAGTGTAACTGCGAGGGGTCTACAAGTGAAACTGGGGGTTTCGACTGTGCACACTAACAACACAGTTATGAAAGAAAAAAATACCTTTATCTTTCTATATGATCTCCTGCCTCACTAATGCACACTACACAGCACTAATATCACACTAATATCACAGCATTTCACTGGTGCCTGGATACCATCACGGGAGAATGTTTTCTCAGTACACCGGAGCCATGATCGAACTGCCTGCTTCACATCTGAATCCGTGGCCTCCCAGGAACTCCTCTAATGGCCCGAACATATGGACATGGCTTGGGGTGAGGTCAGGACTGTACAGGGGATTTGATAGTAACTACCAGCCGAGTTCCTGTGATGTGCAAGTGGCGTTTGTGAATGATTGTGTACAGTTTGCACAGCCAGATTCATCTCCTCCACACATTGGCAGCAGGTTATTCCTAAATTTTCAAGAATCAGGAGTTCCACGTTCTGAATCGTTCATAGGAATGACTGCTGTGGGCTTTGAGCCACATCAGCTGGAAACATCGTTCACAGCCGTATGGCCTGCTTTATAATGTTTGCACCATTCAAATATAAAATATTTTTCCTGCACTTACTGTATGAATCTCTGTGCTTGAAGTCTTCTGAAAATCTCAATGGTTTTACGCATTCATTCACAAGAAATTTCATCAAACCTTATCGTTTAACTTGAACGCCCCCTGTAGACACCCCCAAGACGCCAACCAAATCTTTTCGATCCATTCTGCATCACATGGCAATGAAAATATACAGAGAGTATCCCATCCCTTCCACCCAGACATTATGGCCAAGTGTGCAGTCTGGGAACAGATGTGGCATCATCATGTCCTCTAATTGATAAGATGTATACGTTTTTGTTGCACCACAGTATAAGCCACATTTACAAATACTTTCCTTTTGCTTTGCCAATACAGAAGATACCTAAACTAAAAAAATAACTCACTGAAGGAGGAAGGACACGGGATGTGAAAATATATGTCTATGGAATAATGGCTGCTAAGTAGTTACACAGGACATTTGCCTTGATATTGTTTACTGTTGCTTGGCTTCATCTGGGGGAAAAATGTATTAGCTCTACCATCACCCAACATTCCTCCTCCAATCACACACGCCAAAACCAAGCACATTCATATTTATACAGTAAGGGATGCAACGTGTATTCAAATTCACACAGTTCGGTACAGGTGGTTCTCATTTGGTGCGCAATGTAATCTGAGTGATTGCAGTCTAGTTTTAATTAGTGCTGGGGGGAATCTCTCCAATACTTTGGTTATTTCAGATGAATGGAACAGGCAGCACGTCACGGAGGACTTGTAGCAAAAGATTTGAATATTGCTCCAGAGATATGAAATTTATTCCAGTTTGATGAACAAATTGATTTAAAATGTAATTGAGAATTCCATCCTAAGCCATAATACAGTCGGAATTACTTAGTTTTTCTAATAACAATACTATACTTATATGTAATACTTATTATATGTAAAGTATAACTCATTTGAAGGCAAAACGTTTTACTTTGTAGGTGGCATAGTGGTTAGCACTATTGCCCATATTACCTGTAGTGTGTGAATGAGCATCTAAGTGTGTGTGTGTGTGTGTGTGTATGTGTATGTGTGTGTGCCCGCCCCGCCCTGCCTGCCCTGTCCTGGGTGTACGCTAGTTCGTGTCATAAGTCTCCTGGGATAAGCTTCAGGCCCCTCACGACCCTGTATACAGGATAAAGCGGTATAAACGGAGTTAGTGAGTGAGTTTTACCTTGTTTATTTCCGATGTTGGGTTTGTAAACGGGGAAAAACTCAGATTTGGGAATAAAACCCGAGATGAATGCTGCAGTTAAATATGACGGCATGAAATACACAATCCCCATTATCTCTGAGAAAGAAGGTCTCATTGAGTTGTACAAACATAGTAACAGGGCCATCGACTGTAGCAAATACTGTAGTGCATATACTGTAATATATATTTTTTCTAAATCCTTTAAATAGACATTGTTTGCACTATTTGTTATACAGTATACAGTATAGTGCTGTTGCTGTTCTTTAAGATCTTACCATCTTGACGTAGATAGACGTAGATAGTGTTTGTAGATGCTATTTGGAGAATTTCTTATGTGTCCAGGGAATTATGAACAGCTTGCACTGTTTGTACCAGTCTATATGCCTAGTTAAATTCATAATAAACGAACATTTTCATGCCTTTTTCCACTTCACTGAATCTAAAATGTGCCAAACTGAGGATTTAATACTAAGGTATGTACCGAACCCTTCGACCATACCCGTTACACCTCTAAAGTGTATACAGTACATTTACTTTTCAAATGCAACCATTTCTGCAAATTGTAGTGCAATGTAAGTTAATAATGCACGCAATGTTGTTAGCATGACAGCCTCCCATTCACTAACATATATACCAGAGCTTCTGTTGCAATATTTGTTTTCCCTCTTATCGTCTAATCCTCCTTTAAGGTCATTCGGGTTGTGATGCTTGATCCAAAACATAAGGACAGCAACACCCTAACTTTTGGTGAGGTTTCTACAGAGCACTGTGTTTTATCAAACTTCTCACTGACACCCTGCTGTCCTACTAAATGCTCACTAACACTTGTCTGGCATGAGCAGTCTATTCTTACTCCTGGGGCAGACAGTCTAGACCATATCCGGGGCCATGTTTGTTTTTTGTTTTTTTGCATGTTAAAGATTTCCACTATGCTTACTCAGGTCTCCCAAGGATAGTCTGTTTTATAAGCATTTTGGGGCATGGTTACAACTTAGGCAGTTCACTCTTACACAAGATATGTAATGTTTTGTGGAAAAATCCTTGGACAAGCAAGTGTGGAACCAGTGGAGTGCTTGTGTTTTGCTAAGCCGGCTCATGTGAAATCAGAAGACAACATGGAGAATGATGGAGATAATGGTGGAACGTCCTGAGTCAGCCAGGTGGAGCAGCTGAGGCATGTGCCTAATTTTCTTTTTCTCCTCAGGAAATAACTATACCTGATGCTTAGCATATTCCATAAGCTGACAAATGTCTGCTGGGTGCAGGGACAAGATTCCTCCCAACAAAAAGCTGAGTTGACATCTGAGGTCACTCAACGTCATCTGCTTTACATGTACACAAAAACCTGGAATTGCATATTTTATTTGTATAAGGCTTTCTTCATGAAATGTGGATTTTGCTGTTTCTCAATACCGGAAAAACTGCAATAGTCGTCATGTTTTTTATTCTTAGAATACATCTCTACTGTTGAAAAAGCAATGATACTGGCAGTATAATGACAGCTTATAATGTTTGAAGAATCATTCAATTGCTTTTAAATGATATAGGGCAGGTAAGTCAAAATGAACATATATCATTAATTATCATGTTTTTGGTTCAGTATAATCGTAATTACAACAACAATTAGATCCAACAACAATTAGATCCAATCAAGTAACCCGATTGGGCGAGACGCATTAAATTATATGTATCGCTCTACGACATAGGTGTTCTAACAGTTGTTAACTAACCCTAACTGTCGGTCATCAGCATGTAGCTCTCTACCATCCTCAGTACTGGCAAGAGGGGGAAAGCAGATGCCTACAGGCATGCTAATATTCAGTACAGCAGCACATCCTCTCTTGTGATATTGCTTAATTATCCATATTATTGTCTAGCCATGTACTGTAATTGCTGTGTTTTCTCTCAGTTAAACTGATCTATTACAGTCCCATGCAAAAACATTCACTCTCCCTTGAACTTTGTTTTTTTGGTGTGTTACTACTTGGAAATTAATTTTCTCATTTCTTCTTCTTTCCTTATATGTTAGTTGCACAAGTATTACGGAATATCCAAAATGCCTTCTGGCAAACTTCAAACAGGATTTCATATTGTTTTTTTTTCCCTTCTTCTTGCTACTATGTAATAAAGCCCAGCTCTGTAGTGTGTTTAGACTTCAGTTGTCTTATTAACAGCTTCTCACATTTGACCTGTGAATCTCTCCATCTCCCCAGAGTCACAGTCGCACCACATGCTTCCATATTGTTTCTTAATAAAGGCTTTGGTGCTCCATGAGATATGATATTTTTAGAACCAAACCCTGATCTATATTTTTCTAAAACTTTATCCTGGACCCGCTTTGATGGACATTATTTTGACGCTGGGTTCTTCCAGGAATATACCCTGAGGTCATGTGATAGTTTAATTGTACACAAGGGAAGAGATACTAGATATACTGTACAGTATAGTGCATAACATAGAGTGATAGTAACATTTGACTTACTTAGCTTATGCCCTGTGTGGCCTTAGATTCCTGATCTCAGCTGACCTAGAGTGAAAGCCAGTGTGGAATTCTGCTGTTGTGGCCTTACGTTTCGACATGCTTTTCTCCTCACAGTGTTTGTAGAGTGTGATCTTTCTTATTAACATGGGTACATCCACATGCATGCTCATTATTTTTTACTATATGAACTCTGAAAAGTGTTCTAAATCAAAAGTGTTCTAAAGTTTCAAAATCTACCAACAATAAACAAAGGAAGAAAAGAAATCCTTAAAGCCATTAAAATAAATTTATCACTAATCAGAAAGTACTAAATAAGTATTAAATTACTGTTGATTTGCACTTTACCACCTGCTTGTCAGCATGTGCATTTAAGACAATGCACTGTGGACAGAGTGCGAGAGCACAGGAACTCGCGTGATAGTACAGCAGGGCTACGTTTAATAATGAGAGCACGTGTGAAATTTTCACGAGCGTATGACAGTTGAATTAATGTACTCTTGTGCCAGATATGCAGATATAGCAGA
The DNA here is from genome assembly GCA_030014365.1 of Clarias pachynema. Classification (NCBI taxonomy): domain Eukaryota; kingdom Metazoa; phylum Chordata; class Actinopteri; order Siluriformes; family Clariidae; genus Clarias; species Clarias pachynema. Next base: position 11,691,121 of record JAQMYL010000037.1, on the reverse strand, counting down.
TTGTTTTGTGTGTGTGTGTGTAAGAGTGAGAGAGACGGTCATACAGTATGTAGATACAACTAGTCGCAAAATAAAAACATTATCCGCATTGGCGAGAATCTCATTCACCATTGGAGCCCTGCCATTCATTAAACCAAAGCTTTTGAACTGTATGTGCTTTTGATTCTGCATTGTACAGATGCCATGTGATTGCCAGGTTGGCTAATTGCATGAACGTACAGGTATTTCTATCAAAAGCATGAGCAAAGTTATAATCAAAGTTCAAACCATTGCAGTTTCTGGTTGTAACGCTACAAAATCAGAGAGTTTCATCAAAACCAAGAGCCAGGATCGTTCCATGCTTGGTCTGTTTTGTAACTGACATGCATGGCTCAACCAGCACGATCTTTATTTTTAATTTTTTGGACTTCCTCCTCAATCATGGGTTGCTGTACTCCTCCATATTCTGACGGTCAGCATTTAAAGAGTATCATGGAGGGGAAACACCCAGCGGGAAAAAGGTAGCGGTTTAATTATTTATGCTAGGCTATGTGGACCCTGTGAGTTCAGTAGATGCTTTTGTATAAATATGTGAAGAGTAATGAGCCAGGACTGCAGGGGGTTCAGCTTGGACCAAAGAGCAGCACACATCATTTTTTGATCTAGCGCTGGAAAGAAGCACTTCTCTTAGAACTTTTAAACTGTGAGGAGACATTAAAACATTTCTGCTTTACTCTGAAGATCCTCGCCCGCTTTCCTTTTCATTTCTTCTCTCTTCTTGTGCTTATATATTTTTTTCTCTTTCCTTTTTCGTCTCTTCATGCCTCTTCACCTCTTTTTTTCCCTTTCATGTCTTTTTTTTCTTTTTTTGCCTTAGCTATTCCTCTTCTTTTTCAATTCTCGTCTCTTCATCATTAATTTGCTTTTCCCGTCTCGCCAGATCATGTCTTCCATGCTGTAGGGAACGCTCGTCCTCTGTATAATCACTGCTTTCAGGAATGATACTTCAGATGACATTCGTACCATCTGTCACGCTTTTAAAGTAGGTTGTCCGTGTGCACATGCTAACTCTGCTGTAAATTGAAGTCGGCCTGTCCACAGTCGTGTCCCCGCCCCGCTCTCCCGTTTCTCCGTCTCCTGCTGAGTTCATCCTGACTTTCCAGTAGGTGCAGCTCCGGACGAGCTCTGTAGCTGCAGCTAATTAAGTGTGCTGCTGAAGCTCTCTCTGCATCTTAGCCTCTCTGATGCCTGTCACTTTTTTTCCCCCCAACAAACTCATACCAATTTTAAAGAATTCATGCCATGACGGATGGTATGAGGAAAGAGTACGGGAGAAATCTACAGATTTAAACACTGTCACTCACCAGCTCCTTGTTTGCTATGTATATCTTCATGCCTTTTTTTTATTTTTTTTTATCCCCTTTACTCACAGTCACACACCACAGCTCACCCCATGTCCAGCGATCTTTGGAACCCTGAATGTTAGTTTTCAGCTCTCCTGTCATCCTCCGCTAACGAATGTTCAAAGAAATCTTTTCTCTCTCTCTTTTTGTCAGCCTGTTTCTTTCTCACTCATGGTCTCTCTCTCTCTCTCTCACATGCTCACACTCATTAACTCTTTCCCACTCATCCACAAAGTGCCCACAGTAACGATCTGACACGTTTCAGAGTCTCCTCATTAGTCTCAAATCTGTCTATAGGCATTTTTACTGAACAAATAAAAATCCTCTTGCTTAAACGTCAATAACTTCCATAAAGTTTTATTAGCGCACACACAAACGCACACTTGACACGAACACCTGACATATACTTTTCTTTACGTTCTATTCTCTTGTTATTCCATTCCACTTCCCTTCTTCCTCATCTCTTACCTTGTTTTTCATTTCCTTTCTCTTCCCCTCTCTCGATCATTCTGTTTTTTTTCTTTCTTTTCTCTTGTCTTTCATTCCCTTCTTACTTCTCTTCTCTTTTGTTCTCTTCTCTTGTTTTCATGTTGCATTTCTTTTCTTTCTCCTCTCTCTTCACATCTTTCACTACTTTTCATTTCACTTAACTCTTACTCACATTTTCCTTTCTTTCTTTCTTTGTTTCTTTCTTACCTTCTTACTTTTACTTTTTGTCTTTTATTTCCTTGCATTTCTCTTCTCTTGTCTCCATTCTTATTTTGTCTTTCATTACTTCTGTTGGCTTGACTTCTATTTATCTTCTATTTTCTCTTGTCTTCTCCTCTTCTCTTCTCATCATTCACTATTGTTAATTTCCCTCCTCTTTTCCTGTCTCATATTCTTTCTTTCTGTCTTTCTTTCTTTTATTTGCCCTTTCTTTTTCTTCCCTTTGCTTTACTTCTCTTTTCTTGCTTTCTTATTCTCATTTTTCTCTTTACATATGTTTGCTATCTCTTGTCTTTTTGCTTTTTCCCTTGATCTTTTCTTCCCTTTGCTTTCTCTTCTCTTGCCTTTCAGTCACTTTCATTTTCTTTCTCTTTATCTTTTTATCCTTTTCTTTTTATTTAGTTTCCATGCAATCAGATCAGGAGTACTCTGTTTTATTAACTAAGAGTGTGTCAATCTGTCTATATATTTGTGTCGGTGTGTGTGTCAACCTGTCTCTCTATCTGTGCTGGTGTGTGTGTTTCGATCTGTCTGTATTTCTTTTTTGGTGTGTGTGTGTGTGTGTGTGTGTGTCAACCTGTCTGTCTATCTATGTTGGTTTGTGTGTCAACCTGTGCCTGTCTCTCAGAGTCTGGACGTGTTAGCTCTGAGGGATCGATGAGGACGTGTCGGGGGTTGAGTGCAGACTGAAGTGTAAACCAGCCTGTGAGGAGCTGAACCATGAGCCTCGGTTGTCTTAATCATTGCCAGTCTGTTCTTCTCCCTCAAGCCCATCTCGAGTGTTTGCCGAACATTTCTTTTGTCTCTTATCAATTCATCGAACGCTTAATGGAGTGGATTGAGGCAGGAAATGTGAGAATGTGAATGAAAGGATAGTTTTGTAGATGTGGGTGAGTTTGAAGGCTCTGGCGAGGGCGACTGGGTGTGACTTCCTGTACAGAAACTTTAGAATTGTTCATCTCGCACCCAGAGAACACCAGCTTATAAGAGGCTCTCCATCTCCGCCGTGACATCCCACTGATGGATTTGGCCTTGTACAGACGACCTGATTCTGCTAATTACCTCTTTAAAGTTTCATCCTCTCTAATGATGTTTGCAGGCTCTGAGCTATAACAGTTCAGCAGGAGGACAGAGACGGAAGGACAGAGTGGAAGGAGCAGGAAGGGACACGAGATGAAGGAGCTACAGTATGCTGCACTAAAGACCATGCTTTCTGTAGAAACCCTCCTTGCTGAGTGATTTCTGTTGAAATCTCTGTGTTAGATTGTGTTGGAGTTGGATGTTTGTGGGTCTTTTAGCTGTCAGATGCACTTTTGAATTAGCTCTATGCAATGGACATTATGCCTTAATACAGCCGGTGAATATTGTGTTACTTAGGAAAATCACAAGACAGTCTTGTCGATTTACTTCACTGATTCAAAGTTTTATCCCATTTCTAGCTTTGTTGTCTTGGTTTTATATTTCGTAGACAACCCAGAATCGACATTAAAATCCACCATCTCCAGTTTGCCATTTCACCGGACTACAAAGAACTGGCCTCCTAGGCATTATTTACGTTATGCTCAATACCGGAAGTAGTGTTGTAGAATTAAATCATACCCAGTCTGGCAGGCAGGAAAATGTTTTATATTTACACTGAAAATCAGTAAAATCCACATATTTACAATGTGTGAGAGAAAATGCATGTATAAATATGTGTACATATTTAAATTGTATGTGGTTGGGCTTTCAGGCTGTTCCCATCGAGGGGTCGCCACAGCAGGCCATCCCATCCACACATACAGTGGGGTAAAAAAGTATTTAGTCAGCCACCAATTGTGCAAGTTCTCCCACTTAAAAAGATGAGAGAGGCCTG
>JAQMYL010000037.1:11652654-11664636 GCA_030014365.1 Clarias pachynema | reverse complement strand
AGTGAGAGAGGACATGAAGTTAGTTGGTGTGAGAGAAGAGGATGCAGAGGATAGGGTTAGATGGAGGCAGATGATTCTGAAAGTGAACAGCCGAAAGACAAAGACGAAGATATGGATGTTTTGATATACAAGCATGCTTTCGGGATGTTTTTTCTATAAAACATATGTATTTAAGTAGACTAAAGGGAAATAATTGGAAAATGATCGAATTATAAGGATGTTTGCAAAAATTAAGTTTAAAAAAATCTATTATTATGCAGGTTCATATTTCATTATGCAATTATTAATTCTGCACTAGCTCTGTGTGACACTATGTGCATTTTTTTTTGTTGTTCTGTGCATCACTGAGTACACAGCTTTCTTTCTTTCTGTAAATTAAACATGAAACATTACACTGTGCCTCTGGAAACACTGGAAAACTGTAAAATGATTGAGGTAGAGATACATAGTAGAAATAATGGAACACTGTCAATATAGTCTGTAGACCTTGGTTTTGAGATTCCCTGAGATTTAGAGATGTGCAAGGCGGGAATGAAACTTACTTTGAAGCATCAACGTGTATGCCACTGTTGTTTAGCTAGTAATACATTTCAGAGGGGTGCAACTTCTGCTCTCTCATTTTATAGACGGACAAAGTAATCTAAATTGTCAACAACACCAACAAAAAAAAGACTAATTTTAAGGATTTCTTGACGACAGCAAAATGCACATACTGAAAACTGTATTTTTTTTATTTTCTTCTAAATGCTCCTTTAACCCTGAACTCTCAGGAGACACAGTTGTCTGGCTTACCTTGCTTTCCAAACATTTTACCTTGCTTTACTGACAAGTTGATGGAATATGATTACCTGTCCTTTAAAATATATGTAAGCCTCCTTAAAATTCTATTCTTTTTTTCTATTTGTTTTGGAGAAGCTTCTTCTATAATATTTGCATGGCCTCTAGTGCAAACCCTGGGTAACTGCTCAATGCCTCTCATTCAGTGTTAAGTGCTCATCTTCTGTTAAAGTGCTGCTCAATGCTCATAGAGAGGAAAAAATGCTGATGGTCGAATGCATTTTTCTCCACACTCTATTTCTCTCTTCTGTTTTTATAAATAATAAATGGGCTGAGTGCGGAAACCCGATCACACAAAAGAATGAGATCAGTGTCAGAGATTCCGGGTGTGTTGTATTTGGGCTTGTTGTGGCAGTATAGTACTAAGCCTTGTGATACTGGAGACTGGTGACTTCATGTCTCTACTGGCTTCTTTTATGTGAAAGCACTGTAGTAAAAAAAGTAATTATTATGTCAGGAACCCTAATTTGATTTTGCTGGACATATTACAAATACTACAGCAGAAGTCAGCATTTTGTTTGTCAATGTCCATGACAGCTTAGCTTAATGGATAATCAATAGCTTAGAGGACTGACTCATGAAGATATTTTCATCATGTTGACAACCTCATCATCTCCATAAATGTTTCAAGCTTTTATACTGTCCATGTACTGCATATTTTTTCAAGTCCTATGTTATATAATACTATTTAAATATAAGTACTACCTACCATATATACTGTATAGAAGGGCCTTCTTTATTCTCTTTCATTTTTCACATTTTAGAACAATTATCCATCCATGCATCATCTATGCATACTCATGGCATTCGGCGTTCTCGATCAGGTTTATTAGTGTCATGAACTGCAGATGGGAGGACGCAGGTGCGGATTTAGGTTTTATTACAATAAATCCAAGCAAACAAACCAGATGGATTAGGCAATAAGCAATAAAGAACGACTCATATGATCAGCAAAGGCATAAACTGGGTGAGACTAAACAGGTAAAAGACGACATATTCCAAAGCATGCAAACGGTAAGTACGGCTTAGTAATGTAAAAGCCACAGAGCATTAAATTATATGATAATGACTGCCATTAAATGGCTATTGGTTCATCATGAACAATTTTCCGTTTATGGTTATTCCCTAGGTTAAATGTAAGACTGATATTATTTTGTCATTAATACTGATATGTTTTTAACAGTATTTGCACAATTGGCTACTGGTGATGGCTTTGTTACTTTTTTGCACAACTCAGTGAATTCTCAGTTCATTCTCCACAGAGTAAATGGGGAGCATGTATTTAATGACAAAAAGTATCACCGCAACTGAAGTCAACTTGGGGTGTATCATTTAAAAACAAGTCTTTTTCCCATTTGCAAAGAGATAGCTGCATCGGGAACACAGTGAAATTAGTTATTATCTGAGTTAATTATTATTTAATAATGAGTTACTTATTTAAACTAACTCATGTCAATGTTCATGACTTCACAAAACTGTACAAATTCCAAGTCTCTGAAGTGATATTTGAATCTTTTGCCCCTGTTCCATTCATTTGTGTTAACAAAATGAATAGAGAAAATCACTCAGACTGTATTCACTCTTGTGACACTCTTGTGGCACTGTGGGTCTGTGTGGGTCTTTGTGTGCATGTTCTCCCCATGCTTGGTGGGTTTATTCCAAAAAAAATTAGCAAATTAGTCCAATTGCCATTAACAAATATTTTGTAGGTTGTAAATGTGTGTGTGTGTGTGTGTGTGTGTGTGTGTGTGTGTGTGTACGTGACAGGCATCCTATTCAAGGTTACCTCTCTTTGTGCGATGAATGTACAGGTTAAGTGGTATAGAGAATGAATGAATGAATTCACTTGAATCACAAAGACAACATAACCGAATGTTCTGCAGTAAATAATAAAAATTCAAATATGCGTGCTGTTACTAATCCCACCATGGTCAAAATTTATTATTTCCTTCAACTTATTGAATACACCATCTTTATCAGCAATACCATTGCCAATAATAAGTCTTTATCATTACAGTGGGGAGGTTTCAGTCCACTATCTTTTTAAAGTATTTATAAAGAGGTACACTAGTAGATTTCTAAGCATAAACTGCTTCTTCCACTTTCTGCTATTACATCATTGTTAGGTTGGGTTTTTTGACCTGTTTATTATGTTGCAAGAAACAATTATGCTTCAGCCTGTGTTCATGTCCAGAAATCCTTAAGAACATTCAGATTTTGATAAATACTTTATCTTCCTGATCTTTCATGAATTTGGGAAAGTTTTATCTTTGTAAAGCAGTTCAATAAACAAACTATCCAAGTTGGTAACTCAAGTTGTGATAGAAAAACATACTTTTTTCACTATGAAAAACTAGGCTGCGGTTTCCCTCTTTCTTCCTCATTTAAATATTTAATGCTGAAACTAAATAGAATTTCAACATTTTTATGAGCCCCTCCTCGTAAACAAAGTCTTGCCATATCTCAGCAACCAGACAAGACACAGTAATAAACTTAAAATCAAAATGGAGCTTCACACACACACATCAGCCAAAATGTGACTGAATACCCGATTTGATGTGACTGATCACATTTTACCATTTTGTACAAAGTTTGTAGCGCCTACTTCCCCCTGAGAGTAATGGTTTACATAAGCTTGTTTTTTGGTCTGCTGGGCCGGTCTGCGATTAGTTCCCACTGTGGTCAATCAATTGTGTCCAATTCACAATTAAATATGGTTAATTAGGAACAGTCTTAAGGAACAGTTAACACTGCTGGGATTTCTTAGTCATGCTTTGTGCTTCACATAAATAATGATAATTAAAAAAAAAAAAAAAAAACTTTGATTAATACTCATTTATGTTCCCCATGTCTAAAATGAAATTTTGTCTTAAAAAAAGTAAAAAACAGCAGGCAAAAAAAGGAACTTTATTGAGGATGAACTAGTGTAACAGTCAAAAGTTTGGACACAAGTTTTGATTTATTTTTTAAATTCTAGAATAATATTGGATTTATTTCAAAACTATGAAATAACACATATGGCATTAGGTAATTAAGTAACAACAGTCAGATGTTATGTTAAGGCATGAAGGTCAGCTGTTCTGCAGTAGTTTTTGCAAGCACAGTATTGTCCAGTGCATTTACAAAACCCATCAAGCATCATGATGAAACTGGCTCTCATGAAGAAAATTCCCAGGAAAACAAGACCAAAACTTACCTCTGCTGCAGAGGAGAAGTTCATTTAGAGTTTCCAGTCTCAAAAATCATCCATTAACAAACAGCACCTCAGATTAGAGCTGTTATGAAGTACAGTATTTACAGAGCATACTGTACAGTAAGTAGCACACACATCTCAATATCAATAGTTCAAAGGAGATTATTGCACATAACTCAAAACTCAGGAACAATAATGAAGTTAGCAGGTGTGTCCAAACATTTGACATGTTCATCGTCTATTAACATCTACATCTGCTTTAGTATTAGCAACCAGTCCAAAATGCACATGTATTGATATCTTCGCTCTCAAAACAATGTCGATTTGGGTAGATTGTGTTTTGTTTCAAAAACCTTTCAATGGAGTTTTAAACAGGTTGACTGAAATGGTATGCTGTGACTGCAATAGAAGTATAACAGTGGATGGAGAGATCCACTCAGCCACCTTTCCCTCTGTGTGACAAGATGCATTGAATTCGAGTCATGCCTCATTTATTCACTTTGCTCTTTTTTGCTCTCTGAACAGCCCTAGGAGAGTAAAGGAACGAATCAAAACAACAGAGCAATCCTTTTTCACCACTGCTAATGGAATTATTATTATTATTTATTCCAAAGGGCTGGGTGCACACGAGCATTTACGTAATTATAATCCAATATAAGAGAGTTGACACTCACCCAGGGCAAGGTTTATGCTATGAATACAATTATTATGCAAGACCATAGTCTAATGAAGTAGCATGTCCAAGAGCATTTTTTTCAACTGAGATTTATAATACACTCATTATTCACTCTGTGTAAACATTGTCAGTTGATTTAATTGCTTTATTGAGTGAGGGTGGGGCTTAAAGTGAAGAATGACTTCAAGAAAGTCAGGTCAAGGTCAGAAAGGCACGAAGCCAGCCTCACTCAAAAAAAAAAAAAAAAAGTAAAGACATAAAGAATACGCAAAACAAAACAACAAAGCAGATTTTTTTAATGGTTTTGCGAATGGGGGAGACGAGAATGATACTAAGCTGACCAGATGGCTTGGACGTGCCTGGATTGCTGATCAACATTACACACCAGTTCAACTAGTTGGGGGAGGGGTGATCATATGGTGTGGTATTATTGACAGTAAATAGGTTGGACTATTTTCAGTGGAAGAATTGAAAATCAACTCCAAAAACTACCGCCTGTGTCTGAAAAACACCTTCTTCAAGCAGTTGTACTATCACCTCACCTTCACTCACAATGTTCACGACACTAATGCGATACAATGGTTCATACTAATGGTGGGAGTCAGCAACCATTCCATATCCAATTATGGAATAAAGCAATCGATGATGGATTAATAATCCGTTTAATTGTACAGTATAGAACTATGCTAATTGCATTTGTTTTGTTTCCTGAAAATCAATCCCACCCCATTCACAATACTACATCCACTGTAGTGCACAAACTAAGATTAGTTCATGTATGTATGATGTTCATAAACATAAATTATTTTTCATAATCAATTGCTTGAAATGCATAGATGAAATGCACTTGAAATTGACTAACCATAGACTACAATCCACAATCGTCTCATCAATAATCCATACCATGCATTTAAGTACACCAGAGGTTGGCTGTCCAGCAAAGGTTTCAGTAGAGGGATAGTGCTAAAGTGTCAACTTCATGGAAGAAATGGTAGAAAATAAATAATAAATGGAGATCACTTAACTGTTTAGTGAAGCACTGCAAAAAATCAATAGTAGTAATTACAGCTATATTTAATAATGAAAGTAGAAACATTTCCATATGCACAATGTGAAAACAGAAAACAGACTGGGATTAAACAGCTGTGTGGCCATAAGAAAACAACTAGTTAATGAGACTAATCTGGAGAAAAACTAAGGAACATAAAGATTGCACTTTTGAGTGATCGAAAAATTGGTGAATGGTCTAGTAACTTCAGATCGACCCTATTCCAAAGTGATGGGCACAACAGGGAAAGAAGGGAAGTGCGTGAAGCAATGCACACCATGCATAGTGTCCACTGTATCAAGCCTCTGGAGGCAGTGGTACGATGTGGGGCTGCTTCAGTTGGTCAGGTCTAGGATTATGCAGCAACGTTATGTGGCAATAAAATGAAGTAGGCTGATGATTTGAATGAGCTGGATAACCATGTTTCAAGTTATCACAAAGTTATTATATGCGCCATAATTAAAGCAAGCATGTGCAACTTTTTTTGGCCAGGCAGGGTATTTCAGTGTAAATTTTTGTCAAGAAGAGAGACAACAAGAGATCTGACAGTATAGAAATTATCTTACCAGCCGCTCTGGCACTAACAATCATGACACGATCAAAATCACTAAAATCACTTTTCCCCCATTCTGATGTGTTGATCTGACCATTACCTGAAGCTGTTGTCCTGTATCTTTGTGATTTTATGCATTGCACTCCTGCCTCATGATTGGCAGATTAGATAATTGCATGAATAAATGTACAGGTGTTCCCTCAGAGAGCATTTAAGTCGTTAAAGTGCAAATGTGTGACTCAAAACGCAATCAGGTGATGACTTTCATGCCCTAGCTCTAAATGCTTTATATAAAGGAAAGATACAGGAGATTGTGTTGGTCACTGTAGCACTCATAATGTTAACTAAATGAAAGCAAAGAAAACAGAGATTTCTACTCATGCAGTGGTTTAAATCTCAGTATAACATCTGTCAATTTTAATTACTTTGATAATAGCAAATTCCTGTGTAAATTCTTTTAGAATAAAAAAAAAAAAAAAACAGCACAAGGAGACAATATGAATATTTCAGATTTTTTTTTTTCCCATCTTACACTTATCATGTCTTCTTTTGCAGCACTGAGTCAGAATGTCCCACTATTAAAATTCATGGTCACACCTCATTATTTGTTCTGCAAAATGGCCAGACCTGAAGTAAATATTGTGGACATTTGTACTGATCGCCTACTATAGTACAAATAATGATACATTTTATAATGAGACATCCATGTTCCTTAAGAAATTGTCACTGCATTGATTTTCCTGGGCTAAATCGTGAAAATAGCTTATTTGTATGCCATGCATTCCGTGAGATCTGACCATTTACTTCTACTGTGTTTGTGTGTGTGTGTGTGTGTGTGTGTGTGAGGGGAAGAGGCAGGGTTTGGCCTGATTGTCTTAGCAATCCCTTTCGATTCACACACTAAGATTGTAACCTGACATCATAGTGCAAAATGAATGTGAAAATCTGTTTTTTGTCATGTCCCAAACAATATGAGCGAGCTAGGGGAACTAGGGGAACAAAGTGGTTTGGCATGGGTACCAAATAGATCCTCAAGACAGAAAAGGGTCCATTGCGCTCAGGAAGAGATGGACAAATGTTTTAATATAATCTTTCTGGGGGTATGTGCCACATTGGGGGCGATATACAGTAGCCATCTAGTCTTGAATCAGAAAAACAGGATTTTCCAGAAAATTTTGGGAAAATACTTAGAAAAGTAATATCACATCATTCCCAATGGGGTGGCCATGGGCAGGGAAGGAATTGGGATATGGGATAATAGCAAATTCCTATGTAATTCAGAATTATAAAAAAAATAAATAAATAAAACAGCATGAAACCAAAAGAGGACAATAGGAATATTTCTGAATTTTTTTCCATCTTACACTTATCATGTCTTCTTTTGCAGCACTGAGTCAGAATGTCCCACTATTAAGATTCATGGTCACACCTCATTATTTGTTCTGCAAAATGGCCAGACCTGAAGTAAATATTGTGGACGTTTGTACTGATTGCCTACTATAGTACAAATAATGGTAAATTTTATAATGAGACAGTTCCTAAATTTGCTTATTTGCATGCCATGCGTTCCTTGAGATCAGGCCGAACATTTCAATATGAGCTTTGTGGGGGTATGTGCCAAATTGTATGCGATACAGCTGCCTAGTCCTAATTCAGAAAAACAAGAATTTGGGGGACAATCCTTAGAAAAGTAATGGGCCACCTTCCCGATGGGTGGGCATGGGCAGGCATGCTTAATAAAGTGTACACATTGGATTGGTTGCTATTTAGATAATTTTTAATGGTTAGCCATACAGACGAATTTAGACATTTTTTTCGAACCACGAGACAATTATACTTGCAGAATGTTTTATATACCTCTGTTGAGATATACAGTATATGCGACAACAAGGCAGCTGCGCTCAATAGTCAATACTCAATACTGGGAGGTGTGTATGCGGGAGGAGCTCAGCTGGACGAGAGATTTTTTACTCTCTGTGCCTTACCTCCTGCTTTTTGAATGCACTTTTGCTACGCACAGAAAGTAACACTGCTTAAGGGTAAAATCCATGTGCTACTTGTTTGTGCCTCTTCTACTTTTTTTCTCCTTTTAATTCTCTTACATTGCTTATTATTCAGCCTGCATCTCACCGTTTCGTAGTACATGCTGAGATAGGAATTAATTCATTAAGACATCGTGGCAGTGAATCTGAAATGCAAGTGTGTGTTTCAGGAGCACCTGTACTTCCCTTTGTGTGTACATGTGTATGTGTGTGATTAAAGCCTGAATGATGAAAGGAGAACAGGCAGGCTGGCTGTCTTTGACCTGTATGTGATTAAGAGGAATACTAAGAAAGCCGCCTGTGTGTGTACTGTATATGTGTGTGTGTGTGCGTACAGGCCTAATGTCTTGTTGAAAGCATTTTAATCTAGCTGTTTTTCTCCTGAGTACACCTCAAAGAACAGTATCTAGAATGCCTAATTAGCTCCCAGCCTACGTCTAAAATTACTACATGAAGCTAATTAGAGCTAAGATTAGATTTATATTTACCATACCTTATATTAACACTAGATTAACGCTATAGTCAAGCGAGTAATCAGTAAAATGAGGAATTAGTTACAGCCTGAAGCAATATTCCTTCTGACAGTCTTGAGCCTTGCCAGACTTCCAGTGTGTTGCTGAAACCACACTCTGGAATTTTAAAATATAATCCGTCACATGTTTTGCTAGAAATGTAAACTCGTCTTGCATAAATTTTCATCGTTGACATCGCTGTCGACTTCGGTATTCAACAGCGTGCAAAGGACAAGTACAAGCACGCCGTGGCCACTTAACCATGTTTGCCTCTTTTGGACGACCCTGTAGCGAGTGTACAGTAAATGTATTTCAGCAGAAATCCATTTTTTTTTCTGTAATTAAAAACACCCGGTTACTTAACACCACCGTTCCATCAAAATAAAAGTTGCAAGAACAACTGTGTGTGCTGTGTCAACACTCCATGTGCGCGAGCGAAAGAGAAATAGAAGAGTGACTTGGAGATCTATTAACTCGGTCTTGAAATTAAACACATCCCGGCAAAAATATTGAACTCTGCTTCGGCTGAAATTAATACAACAACGCGCAGCAGCGCTCGGCATGTGTTTGGGTTTCAAAAGAAATTGATTCTTGGCCAAAATTCAATTCAATAATTCTTTGCAGTTTTTAATTATTGAAAGGGTGGCTCCCAGCCGTCAGGTACGGGGAAAAGCATGGAGAAATGAGGATGTCTGTTTGATGACAGACTCGGTTGTGTGTTGTGTGTGAGAAAGATTCATTCACTAGAATTGTGTTAGGAGATGTGTGTAATGATTATTTGCTAGCGCGCACATAAACTCTGTGCAGTTTCATTGATTCGTCTCTTGCCGGATATAATTGGATCGTTCCACTGGCTTTAGTGAGGAAGAGAAGCAACACAAGCCATCATGCTTGGTGTGTTTACACAGAGCTGTCATTTCCATCACTGGGCCTCTGGCCTTTCCTGCTCTTCTCTACACTCTGGCAGTAGGATACTGACAGGACGGGGAATTTGGTAGAAAGATTGGTGCAGCCCAGCTTGGCATGCTGATTTCTCGGTTGGAGAAAAAAGAGAGATTTGAGGTGCGCAGAGTCAGGACTGTTGGCTGATAAATAGTCTCACACCGCCACAGATCACACTGCGGTGGTTTGAGGCTGTTGGTCTGCTGGAAAAGTGGCACTGCTGATCAATGTTACCTAATAATGTGGGAGGGAGGAAAGAAAGAAAGAAGGAAACACAAGGAATATATGGAATATCCTTTTTCTCTTTCTCTTTTTTGCTTTCTGTCCTGCTTTGACTTTTCTTCCTTGCTTGCTCCTATATACAATCTATATACTGTACAGCAACATTTTCTCAATGTGGCAAATGCTTTAAACCATGGCAGTGTAAAAACAAGAGACGTGTGCCTAATTGGTCTTTTGTTGGAGTTTCGCATTTGTTCGACCAATTATGGACTTATGAATTATACATGACGTTAGACAAGAAACAAAGAAATGTCCATTAGTACTCCTCTGTAACACACTGTACATTATTTCAGGCCATTCTTATAAGAGCAAATTTCTGATTCATCAATAGTTTTACACTTAACTATGGCTGGGAAACATGCAAGCAACAGAGCAGAAGAAGCTACATACAATAAAGAGAGCAATGGAATGGTAAATCCTGAAGATTTACCAAAAGAAAGGTATACAAGGTATAAATGTATACATTCAACAACAAAAGAAGTAAAGTTCGAGGATGCCTATAAAGATGCCAATGAGCAGAAACTCAGATGGGCCGGACAATGAGATATGAAAAAGTTGTTTGGGAAAAGTTGGTATCAGTTAGCCAGAAATGGCGAACTTCAAATTCAAGTTTTATTTGTCACATACACAGTCATACACTTTATGATATGCAGTGAAATGTTTATATGACTGCCCATGACCTTAAACTTTAACTTTATAAAACTTTACAAAACTTTTTAACTTTACAGAAGGCGACAATCAATAATTTTAGACAATTTCCCTGAACACAAAATTGATATTTAAATAACATTTGCCACTTTAAAAAAAATAAAGTAAAATGTGTAACCTATATGGCCAACAGTTTGTGAACACCTGACCATCACACCTACAGTATATGTCATGGTTGAACATCCCATGCCAGAGTTTGTTTCCTTTTATTTTTATAATAAACTCCATTCTTTTTGGGAAGGCTTTCCACCAGATTCTCAAGATTATATCTAAAGAGATTTTTTGTCCTTTCAGCCAAAAGCGCTTTGCTGAGATTAAGGAAGCCTGGCGTGCTTCAGCATTCAATATCATCCCAAAGGTGTTCAAAGGGGTTAAGGTCAGGAAATTGTCCATTTCATTTAAATGGAGATGATGACTACTATTCCTCTGGCAATTTTTATAACAAAAATGTATTATCCCAGTTTTATGCCACTGTGCCGTTGAATTCTTATTTCTGATCGGTCAGATGCATTTAATGTTCTATAACAGCAGTGATCTGATTTCAGTAGTTCCAGCTGCAGGGATTATGTTAGAGATGGGACCAATTCAATATCTAGGATCCGTATCAGACAATACAAGCAAGAAATTGTGGAAAGAGAACAAATCCTGTAATATTTTGAAAATATTGAAATAGCAGATTATTTTTTTATATCTTTTTAAAAGAAACACTTTGTACTGTAACTGGAGATGTTTACATACAACAAGACCTGACTCTGTGTGTGTGAGTGTGTGTGTGTGTGTGTGTGTGTGTGTGTGTGTGTGTGTTTGTGTGTGTGTTTCTGTCTACCTGTGTTGGGATTGATTTTTTTTTTTAGATATTTCGACCTAACACTTAGAAAAAGGATCCTGAAAGTGAGAAAGGAAAGACTTAAGAATTTCAAGCACTATGGATTTTTTTTCGGTAATATGACAAGTTGCATTTTTTCTTCTTTTTTGGCTTAGAGAATTCAATAAAAGAGAGAAATAAAGTAAAGAGAGGCTGGAGATGAAATAACTGCATATATTAAATTATATTGGAAGCTAATTATTGACATGGACATTCCACAACATTATGCTTGGCTATAAATAACTCATGTTCTTTAATTAATAATTTAAAAATCTCTCACCAGCCAACTGCTGCATATGAGGAATAAAACATTTTAGGATATGC
>JAQMYL010000037.1:11605784-11617847 GCA_030014365.1 Clarias pachynema | reverse complement strand
TAGACCAAAATCTCTACCGGTTGACAAATTTCTACCGGTTAACCGTGTATACCGGTATATCGCCCACCCCTAGCACACAGTTATGAATGTAAAAACTACCTTTATTTCTCGATATAATTCCCTGCTACATTATCCAGAGTTTCACTAGGATAGAATCAACATAAAAAGTTTTCTCAGTATGCCAGAGCCATGATCAGACTCCCTGCTTCACATCTGAAATGCTGGCCTCCCAGGAACTCTCCTTTAATGGCCCTAACATATAGAAATGGCTTGAAGTGAGGTCAGGACTGTACTGGGGGTGCGGCAGTAACTCCCAGCTAAGCTGGGGTTGGTGACTGATTTTGTGTACAGTTCCCACAAACTGATTTGTGTCTTCCTCTCCCCCTTGCAAGTTGGCGAGAAGTTATCTGACAATATCAGGTGTTTCGCTCACAGAATGTTCACGGAAACGACTTGAGCCACCTCAGTTTGGATCGCCATTAATGGATTTCATGGAAATCGGTATAGACAAAGATGAGCCTATTGAACATTCTGTCATTTTTAAAGGGGTTTGTTCATTCATTCATTGCCATACCAGGTCAATTTACTCCAGCTAACCAATGCCTGTCTAAAGCACTGGGATGTGTAGCTAATAATAGTTGTTTGGCTATACATGCAAAATAATTGCAAATCAAGTCACAGCATATATAATGTGTGATTCAAATGAGAAGAAAAGATAACAACTGCAGCGCAGCATGCTCCTAAAGCAACTGTTGTGAATTGCAATGCTTAGGAAAATATTGCTCTTTGTCACACACAGCTTTGGTTTAACAAGAATGTGTGGTTTGAACCGGCCTAAACAGAGCAAGTAAACCGTCAACTCAATGACAAAAGCACAGAGCAGTAAGCTGGCACTTTTAACAAAATAATGAATATTTTATTATTTAGATTTTTTTTTTTTTTACAAATATGTGTAAATGTGTAAATGCAGTTAAAACAATATGTCTCATACATCTGTGTATTTGTGTCAGATTCATGTAAATCATCAGCATGATTTCATCTTTTCGTGCAGGAAGCCTTACCTTGGATAAGCATTGAACTGTAATATAGTTGTACCGATGTTGCGATGATGTATCCTGTCGGAACACTGTTGTTAGAATCACTTTGTTAAAATGACATTGAGATAATGTTGAATGAATGACTAGATCATAACGCTGCAAATATAACCTCAAAACTACAACATTTTAAACCTCATTTGGAACATTTACACTGATTAACATCCATTCACGTGATGTCTGACTACAGCCATGGTTCCTTAAGTTTCTAACAGAGTTAAGAATTCTGATCTCAGATGGGAACGGATACAATAGCACCTGCACGCAGCGCATGTATCTCATGTCACACGTCTTTTAGTGTTGTATTTCAGATTCCAAATTACCCCAAGCTCCCAAATTACTGTATTATGGTAATATGGTGTTTGCACAGCGTCCAAACTGCATAACGTCCGGTTTCAAAGAACAGATTTCAAACATTCAGCGGGCCTTTTTATCCTTTTGGGTGCTTTCCAATGTAATATTTTGGTAAATTGTGCATTTACTAGCACTACCAGCATGTTTCCTATTGGTCCAGTGGTAAGCATGCAGTGCTCCCACCAGTGACTGGAGGTTGAACTCTGATCAGCCCATTGCCTTGATAATAATATTGTTTGGAAGTTGTTTTTGCAACAATGCGCTAGGCGCATTCGTTATCCCATCGTCATTCAGTCAAAGTTGTTTTGATGTCATTTCATCACAGTAATTCTAACTTTCATGTTGCAATTTAACATCACAACTAAAAAATAAAGAATTGAATATTTTTACTTAACAGGGCTAAAGGTGGATTTTAGACATTTAAATTATTCTAACATGCAGGCAAATTCAGAATTGCACAAGGTTACTGTTCATTTTAGCCACAAAAAGTGTCATGTTACTTATTAAGTGTCATACAGTATTATATCTTTTAGAATTTAAGTATCAAATTACTATCTTTTAGCAAACATTTAACAACCAAAACATTACCTTTTATTATAATTTGTTATAAAATCTGTGCTTTTAATTAAGTATCTAAATCACCTCCTGATATGATATTATCATGATACAGTAGGTGGCAATTTGATTAAAATTGCTATTCTAAAGTAGCACAATTTTATAAATATCCCTATTTAATGTTAAATTTTTCACAAATTTTGTTACAATTTTAAACCATTAAAAAAGTGTAATGATTAATTTAACTTAAAAACCAAGCACAGCATTTAAACAATACAAACTAACTTCAAATTCAAAAGTTTAACATTAAACTTAAATTTAATTTAATTTAAAATTTTTCTCTTATAAAAATATTATTTTTTTCTAAATAAACTTAGCAAATAATTCACCCCTACCACATGGGATGAAAATGTGTAAATAGTACACTACATGTAGGATTATAAAGAAACGGCGACGTTTTACCTTCTCAAATGTCTCAAAACTCAACTTGACAGTGAGTACGCGGGTTGAGTGGTTGTGGTCTCGTGGGTGCGTACTGCATTCTAACTCACCTGATTTTTTAACCAATTAGCGCTTGTGGTGTTTTAAGACTTGTGTAAGCATGTATAAGTGAGTTTAAAACTAATGAGTGAGTGAGTTTAAAACTAATTAATGCAAAGAGTTTGGAGAAAAATGCAGATCGGAGACTTTTAACGCACAGTTTTTCATTATGTAACGGCATAAAAATATGTTTCTGTTGTGACACTCACAAGTTTCTGCACTTGGTACAGAATCAGTTATATCTGAGGCTGATTGGCTGATCACCGGTTATGGCCAATCAAACTGAAAACCAGCCGATTCTAGTCACCAGCCGATCGACCGGTTCATATCTATTATAAATGTAAAAATAGTTTTTAAGTCAATGTGGCGATATATTAATTGCCACACGAAAGTAACGTGATTCATAACAGAATCAGATCTAACAGAATTTTCTCCCCATCTTTACTTTTAATACTGACATTTATTAGATACCTTTAAAAGCAGTAATCTACTCTAAAGTTACAGAAATCTCTAGGCACCTTGGTGTGATTATATTTTGATTAAGGGTGCCAAAATCATATTATGCAGTTTTATCATTTTATGGCATGAAATATTTTTATTACTCCTGATGCATTTCAGTTTGACTTTCTATAAGGTTGCATTACAATATTAGGGTTTTTATCCATTGTGAAAAACACTCGGCTTAAAATGATTATTATAATTTTTTTGACTAAAATATTCACTTTGAGATAAATACTGTGTAGAAAATAATACAAATTTTAGACATAAATGCAGAATACCATATCGTTCAAAGAATCAAAATCAACCCCCCCCCCCGCCCCCCCAATCCTTAATCCCTTTGCCATTTTCTGAAGACTTTTGCCTTTTTATAAAGGACAAGGACAGGCGTGTAGTCACGATGGAGATTGAAGCAGGAGTTGATTGATTCTCATGGATGGAATGAGATGTCATTGACATTTCTTGAAACAGCAG
The DNA here is from genome assembly GCA_030014365.1 of Clarias pachynema. Classification (NCBI taxonomy): domain Eukaryota; kingdom Metazoa; phylum Chordata; class Actinopteri; order Siluriformes; family Clariidae; genus Clarias; species Clarias pachynema. The sequence goes on along the minus strand of JAQMYL010000037.1, from coordinate 11,614,332 downwards.
TCATGGAGATAAGGTCACTTTAAGTGCATTAGCACAGAGAAATCGACAGTCAGTATTAGAGAAGGCGCAAGGCCTAGCTTCACACGCATAATGTCCTTCTTATCGTCATCGCATTCACTTCTGAAGTGTTGCAGAACAAGGTGAGAAAATTAAACTGAATGGAATAGAGAAGGAGGCATGTGAGAGGGAAAATGAACAAAAGATGAGAGCGGAAAGATTGATTGAATCGTTTCAGTGTTTACTGGCCTTTTTCCGGAGAGGGCAATTGGAGGGCACAGTAATCTGTTTGTCTGCTGTGTTCTCTCCCACAATAAAGCGGATGTACCTTTGACCTAAGATAATTAATTGATTCTACTACCCTTATCATGGAAAGTGACTTCAATACCGAAAGTAAACAAAGATGTTTCTTTAATGATTTGATTTCTATCTTATACCCTTATCTTATCTCTCCACTCTTTCGCTCGGCGACACATCCTCTTTATTTCTGACCGACCTCGTCTCCTCGCAAATCCCTTTCCCACTCTCGCTAATTCGCTTTCGACTCAGTGGACGCTTTTAAAGACTCTCCTTGTGTTTAAGTTAACCAAATGACATTTAGCCGGTGCTTAATTAATAGTAGGAATTAAAGTTCTTTCTTTTTTTCCCCCTTTTTTCAGGGTGAATGCTCTCAGAAGTGCTACCACATGTTCATCGTGGAGACTGTGTGTGTAACGTGGTTTTCACTGGAGTTTGTGTTACGCTTCCTGCAAGCACGTAGCAAGCTGGAGTTCCTACGCGGGCCGCTCAATATCATCGACGCCATGGCCATCTTGCCCTACTATGTATCCCTGGCTGTGGACGAAGAAGAGGAAGAGACAGGGTTTGAGCAAGATCGTCCATCCGCAGGCAAGGGCTACCTAGACAAGCTCGGCCTGGTGCTGCGAATCCTGCGGGCACTGCGCATCTTGTATGTGATGCGGTTAGCACGGCACTCACTGGGCTTGCAGACTCTGGGACTGACTGTGCGCCGAAGCACGCGTGAGTTTGGCCTTCTGCTCCTTTTTTTGTGTGTAGCCGTCACACTCTTCTCGCCGCTCGTGCACCTTGCTGAGAGTGAACTAAGCGGCGAGCAGGACTTCAGCAGCATCCCCGCCTCCTACTGGTGGGCCATTATCTCCATGACGACAGTGGGCTACGGAGACATGGTGCCGCGTAGCATCCCCGGCCAGGTGGTGGCGCTTAGCAGCATTTTAAGCGGCATCCTTATCATGGCCTTTCCTGCCACCTCCATCTTCCACATGTTCTCACGCTCATACCAGGAGCTTAAACAGGAGCACCAGCGCATCATGAAGGAGGAGTGTGCTAAAGCAGCAGCTGCGGCTGTTGACAGACTCGGGGAGGAGCCGGAAAGAAGCAGGGATCATCCTCCACCTATACTAGCTCTTCCTCCAAATCCTGAAACAGCTGGATCCGCGGAGGGCGTGTCTCTTTTAGGGAACAGTGGAGACTCATCAGGGAATAACAGACAATCGTTACCGGTAGGACCCTCATAGGGACTAATGACGCAATTGAAAGTGTGGACTTTGTATTGGTTCCTGATCTTCTAGTCTTTCAAATGAAGGAAAGGCTCTAAGGACTACTTCGTTAAAAAAAAAAAAAGAAATGAAAAATGCCATAAAGACTTTCACTATGTGAATCAGGCGATTTTGTCTTCCATCAGCCATCAGCTGACTAGTTCTAATGGAAATACTGCTGTTTTCATATTCAGCTTTCTCAGCTCAAACACCTTTTTCAGATTTAATAATCACCTTCGAGCCTATTAAACCATGCCGATGATTTTCTTCATCCCGATTTGTCATTGCTATGGCTTTGTCAGGCTGTAATGATAGTAGCCTAGATCATTTTTTTGATGCCTTGTGAGATCTTCCTTTAGTTAAAGCCAATTAAAATCGACACAAGCTAGCACATTATATTGGTTTGTTTAAGATTTACCGCTTTTCCATCAGTGCTACATTTATACTGTCAAGAAAGAAATATATTCTAGACACATTTAGTCTTTCTGTTACTTTGTAGCATTTTGGACGCACAGAAGTGACTGACCCATAAAGGCTTTAAATAAAAGACTGTAGTTATCCCAGCGCTGCTTTCATCTTTCATTTGATTCGCAGAAAATTAATCTGCTCTTTCAAATGTTCAGCACGTTGCAGACATGTACGTGTGCGTGTGTGTTTATGTATTTCTAGACGGGTCAATGACTGGGTACAATGCAGTCCATAAGTAATTAGACAGAATTAATGTTGTTTTGCCTCTGCGATCCAGCACATTGGATTTGACATCAAACAATGAAAATCAATTCAAAGCGCTGCTTTAAATCAAGTATATTTCTGTCTACTCAGTCCACAATGTGGTGTTTCAGGGTTATGGAATTGTAGATATGCTTTATTATGTTTTCATTTTGGGTGCGTACAACAAAACAATCTTACAACAAGTATTACATACTGGTTTACATTGTGTGTGTGTGTGTGTGTGTGTGTGTGTGTGTGTGTGTGTGTGTGTGTGTGTGAGTGTTTTTCCCTTGAACAATTTTTATGATTCCACATTTAGGGAATATTATTAACACATTCATGTGCTGACCTAAATGAGGTCACTCCTGCCTCAGAATAAACAGGTTTCTGTCCCTCATAATCAGTTCTTTAAAAGGTCACAGACTCGACTTTACAACCAGTGCTTATAATATGCTATTATGCTGCAATGCTTGATGAGACCTGATTAGACGTACTGTAAATTCATGCCATCTGCACTTGTGACCATTTCACTACAAACAAATTGCAAATTTGCAATAGCTGGCATGTTATTTAGGGTGTAGAAACTCTTGCTCCACACACTAAGTTGTGCCCTTTGTCAGGGATTAAAGAGGAATTTGGGGTTCGCATTGTGTTAGAAGCTAGTTAGCTTTGTAGCTTGCATTAGCCATGAGCAAAACACTGAGCTGAGTCATGAACTCATCAGAGTTTTGGTGGAAGCTCATGTTAACTAATAGCAATTAAAATTTAAAACAGAACACAGTTGGTTAAGAGGCAATTCAGAATGACTTCTGAAGCAATTACCAAGGTGAAAAAGTGTTGTATAAGATGACATGACATTATCAGATGTTGAAAGTGCTAGTATGACTGGTAGAATGTGAGTTTTGGCAGGCAGTTGCTCTCTCTCTCTCTCTCTCTCTCTCTCCTTTCAGGTACTGAATCTCATAGTGGTATACAGTACCAGAATATATCGGCCTCCTTTTATCTGTTACCTTTATCCTTTACCTTTATCCTGAGCTCTATAATCACACCCCCCATACTATAGCCATAAATATTGAACATCTTCCTCTGTAACCACAACTGGGCTTATTACATTGGAAGGGAAAGATAGAGAAAGGGAAAGATTTTTTACCACTGCAAACTACAGGATAGCCTAGAATAATAAAAGTTTATGACCAGCCTCAAACTTTTGTGATGGTCAGGACAGCCATAAAACACCCATTATTGTTAACCTGTTTGGCAAGGTTACTTTAAAGGGGACCTTTAATTATGCTAAAATCACTTTTCAAACATTTTGGAGTTTCACGTGACTCCCTGATTTTGGATGTGTCCAAATCCAAAAAAATGAGAACACATACACAAAGAGGTGTTAAGACCCTCCTCTGGTTCCAACTGTAGCTCACATTGGCTTTTAGTATCAACCGATCAATTGCAAGTGGACATAAAAGTGTAATTTCACTGGTTGCAGTACTTTATGTCCCTAGCCCGGATAAAATAGGAGGGTTGTGTCAGGAAGGGCGTAAAACCTGTGCCAAGCTTGGATGTGCTGTCCAGGTGTCTGCTGTGGCGACCCCTTGCCGGAAACAGCCGAAAGACCAACAACATCATCTCTGGTCCTTGGGTTTCTTTAGAGTAAAAGATGGGTTGGTTACCAGCTAACTGCTAACAATTAGCCTTCTTTAGCTGTTAGTAGTTTAACTTTTATATAGTTTTAGACATTTACAATGTCATCAAGAATCCAAAATATTAAATATGCACACAATTTGAAAACATAGTTTTGCCTAAATTATGTGATTCTTATTAATGTACTCTTGCCGCCGTTCACCACACTTTGTGTATTTGCTAATTCTGTGATTAAAATAGAACCTGGTATTTTCAACACTGATGCTTATTAAAATGCAGCTAATATCAGCAAAGAAACTCATCCACGGGGCAGCTGGCTCAGAGTTAATCTTCATAAAGTACTTAATCACAGTGCCATGATTTTTGCAATGTGCTGAGTCCAATAATTGTATTTAATTGCTATTTGACAGATATTAACTTGTTCCAATCATGTTCAAATGATTTGTTCACTTTTAAAGATATTATACGAACAGCATGCTTGTAACATTCACCAACGTAATAAACCACAAACATCTGCAGATTTTCAAGTAATAATTCCAAAAATGTAATAAATTTCTCACAAACATGATAATAAATAAACCACAAACATACGGTAATAAAACTCTGTAGCTTTTAATGTAATAATCCTACAAATCTAATAAATTTGCCACAATCATAAAAGCGGTTGCTATGGAAATATATTAGATTTGGGGGATTATTATATCAAAAGCTGCAGATTTGTAATACGCTTGTGGGCTAATATTAAGTTTGCTGGTGTTAGACGTCTCACTTTTCCTGTTGGCCTCCATGGAGATGTTAACAACAATGGCAACAAGCGCTTTTAGAAATAAATCTTATACATTCCCACAAACCAAAGCAAAAAGAAAAGAAGATTATGGCATGGACAATGTGCAAACATTAGAAAATCTTGTGGACTGCAGTGACCTTGTTACCTATGCGAATGGCTGAAACAAATAAAAAAAGTCTTCATGGTCCAGTGCCCGACCTATTTCAATTTAATTTTATTTGTATAGCGCTTTTAACAATTGACATTGTCGCAAAGCAGCTTTACACAATCAAAAGAATTATTTAAGTTTATATGAAATGTGAATGTGTTTGAATCATAATGATCAGATTGTCCCTGATGAGCAAGCCGAGGACGACGGCGACAGTGGCAAGGAAAAACTCCCTGAGATGGCAGTAGGAAGAAACCAGACTCAACAGGGAACCCATCCTCATTTGAGAGGTAACAGATAACAGAGATTGAGGGTGAAATTTGGGATGGAAATTGTGCTGAAACCTGGTGAACAAACCTGGGGTATCTAACACAGAACATGCATAAATGCATCTAAAAGCACTCAAAACTAGCTGCTACAGGGTATCCTGGATGACTGCAAAATGACTGACTCACTTATGAATTAAGACTCACTTATTGGTCACATGTACGGAAGGTGTATGGAAGCTGGGGTCAGTGCCCACAGTCGGCAAGAACACAGTGTCCCTGGAGCAGATGGGGTTAAGGGCCCTGCACAAGGGCTCAACAGTGAGAGCTTGGTAATGCTGGTGCTTGAAACCCAGACCTTCCAAATCAGTAAGCCCAGATCCTTAACTGTTTGAGCCACCATTATCAGTTATAGGGCTACACTAGAAGTTCACTAGCGAGTAACCTGTAGCGTAAGTTAAGTGTGATAGAGTCTTGACTTCATTTTATCACTATTAATGTTCTCCTGATCATCTGCTGCTGAAAATGAGTTAACACGTTTTTTTTTTCTTACATTTAATGATTAAAAAATAAACATCTTTGAATCACATCTTTGATCTTTAGTCTCAGCTGGATTTAGCATTGTTTACTCTTGAATGTCACTACTGTATCTCATCAACTTGGATAGTTTGCATTTGTATGCAGAGTCTTTTCCACTACACTTTGCATCCTTAGAAGTGTTAAATACCAGCATGGTGGTTGCACTGAGCGTTTTTAAAGGTAACACAGAGTGTGAGCTCAGTTCGATCTGAATAGGGTCCGAATTTCACTGTGAACACTGTAAGATGCTCCTTTAGTCTTCAAATGCACAATGGGAGGCGAAGCTGAGAGCACAGAGGCCTACATTAATCATCGATGCCTGAAACTAAGCCTTTTGGGGAGAGACAGAGGACGTACAACTTTAGGTTACACACACACACACATACACACACACACCTTCCTGAAATCTCTCTTTTCTTAGTAAGATTGATGGAGGTAGTTGTCCATCACTCGCAGTTTAAAACAGATACATGCCGGTGCTTGATAAAGGAGTATAAAAGAAAGACACTCACACCGTCACAGGGTCACTAGTTGCTGTAGGTGTTAATAAACTATGCTAGTCTTAGTCAGGGTTTCTTATGAGTTTCATCACAGAAGCAGGCTGGGTGAACTTTTACTATGCTTGATAGATGGATGTAATTGGGTACATTTCATGTACTATATGATCAATTGTCCTTCTTCTCTGCTTTTTCGTACAAAGCTTTAAAAATGAGTAATGGGTTCGGGTATGGGCGATGGCAGATTTAATGCTCTGTGCAGGTTTAATTTCTCAGTATATCTCTTTGCATCTGTTCACTACAAGCTGGCGATTGCAGAGACGAAGAGAAAAGGATGCTCATTTATATTTGTTATCCCTTGTTGATTAAGAAGTGACATATGATGTACTTCTTGCTAACGAGTGCTTTGTTCATTATCATGGGAGAGGTTATAAAGCTGTTTTTTATTTGCAGTGTCTATTTGAGTCCAAATTATCTCCTCTCTACTTCTGTGCTTCCATTACAGCGGATGGGTCTTACTCTGACTGCGAAGTAGACTTATATTCTGAGGAAATGATCCATGAACACAGCTGAAGACTGTATGTTAATGACGACACATAGTGTGTTCAAGCACTGATGCAGTTTAAATACCTTAAATGATGAAAAAATGAAATAAGCCGTTAAAGACTGGATAATAGAATCTGATGCTTTTGTGTTACTTTTTATTCCACAGCTGAATGCAGAGAAGACGTGATGCGAGTAGTAATGTTCCTTTTTGGGGTATGAGGCTGATACCTTTCGGCAGTTTCTCTCATGACTTCTGTTTGACTTCTCAAAGTCTTTAATCTGACTGGTCAAAAGGAATTGAGGAAATTCCCAGGAAAGCAGCTCTGACAGTAGTGCTGACTGTAATTCAAATAAAAGATTTATATTAATACACTTGCTCTTATATGTTAGTGTTTCATTTTAATAACTCATTTGCATGATCTTGTATGGCAGACACACCCCATAATTTAAGGCTAATTATTAATTGGGAAAATATGTATATTCATTCAAGTACAAATTCAAGTGAGCTTCATTTGTTATTTTAGACCATGCAGAACTGTGTAGCATTAGAATGAATTTTGATTTCTTCTAGCTTAAGTGCACAACACAAATAATAGTGCGCGTAAAAAGACAGATTCAAAATATTAGAGAAGTTATCTCGTAACAACTCAATACACGTAAAGACGTCCAACAACTATACACAACCTAACAGCAAGAAGACATGAGTGGAAATCTACATGAAGCACTATTTATGAGAAGTCCACTCATTATAAGTGGTTCAGTAATTGCACAAAACGCAATTAATGATTAATTAATAAGCACAGTTTAAACAACGATAGAAAATAAAGCAAGCACCACGATAAATTATGCAAATAAAGAGTAGGTAGTGTTAAATTGCTTAAAGATATACCTTATGGAAAGAAGGTCTTACATAGCCATTGAATGTAGATGGCACATGAGTGAAGGGATGGTTGGAGTGGAATATTGAAACTGTCTGTAAGGAGATGTTTCCATCTATCCATCTACTGTATGTGGGAACCTCTGTTGAACTGGAACATAGAGGCCAATGGTGATTACCATTATATTTATTCCCATTTTTTGACCATGGTAGGACATTCACACACAAATACGGGCAATTTGGGAATGCCAGTTAGCCGAATCTGCATGTCTTTGACGAGTTTTTGTTACCTGCTAGTATGTTTCTTGCCAGTGGGAGAGTCATCAGGGCAGAATGCTATTGAGTTTCTCAGTAAAATTGCTATTTTTTTTGTCTCAACATGCATGCCTTAACTGTACACTGAAAAGCAAGAAGCAATCCTCTGTGTTGACTTTACAGAGTGATAATCATGATTAGTGATAATCATCGTTATATCATGCAGGACTTGCAGAATGCAAATAGGCAGAAATACAGGAAAATAATTACACAAAAACTAATAAAAAATGGCCAGGAAGCAATACTAGAAGAATGAGACAAACAGGAACATAAGGACACTGAAACATGGCTAGGCACACAATAACAAGCCTTTGTAAGGGTAGAAATAACAAAAAAAAAAAAAAAAAACAGGCACAAGAAGGACCTTGAATACATAACAAAAAGTAAATGTTCATTTAATTATATGCTGAAAGCAAAAGAAAACATATAAACATATAAAACATGCTCATTAGACTTAGATCTGACAGTTATCTTAATAAAAGATGAAAAAAAGAGATGCCGGGGAATGAAGTACTGTTTAAAGCTGCTATAATGTAAGTGATAACAAAAACACGTCTCGGGTTACTTTACTGTAACCCTGTTCCCTGAAAAAGCGGGAACGAGATGCTGCGCGAAAGCGCTATGGGAA
>JAQMYL010000037.1:11570983-11582858 GCA_030014365.1 Clarias pachynema | reverse complement strand
TTTTTAGTCGTGTCCAATTCCTCCCAGTCGCTGGAGGCTCCCACATTAAGCTTCTACTGCCGCTCAGTCGGGAGGGCAGCAGACAGACCCACGTGTTACCTCCGACCCACGTGACGTCACCGACCATCTTTTCGAACTGCTCGCTCACGCACCGTTGGGGGGCGGCGTAACACACTCGGAGGAACAGCGCTATCCGCTATAGCGCTATACCCCTGATTGGCTTGTAGAGCCGTCATTAATGTGGGAGCACTAAGTACCTCTCATCCCTCCCCCTAGCTCTCTCTAGGCCTCCGGCTGTGAGAGGTAACAGCATCACCCGGGGTTTGAACCAGCGATCTCTAGATGATAGGGCGAGCACTTTACCACTGCGCCACTCTGAGGCCGGGTATTTCACAGTTTTAATTAAAGATGCAGAAAATGTAATAAATATAAATTTTTTTTTGACAGTTGAGGCTCTGTGTCGGTGATCGGAGGGTCGTGTGTTCAAGCCCTGCCACTACTGGGTCAGCAATACATAGTATGTGCACATAATTCCCTGGTATGAACTTGTGTCCTATTCAAGATGTATTCCTGGGAACGACTCTGGATCCACCATACCCCTGACCTTGGCCAGCATTATGTGTAATGACAGATAATAAGCTGAATGTGTTTGAAGGACTGCTTTACTTTTCACTAGCACTTCAGATAATTAAAAGGTTTGCCTAAGCAATGGCAGGCTATCGGAGCGCTCAGACGACCACAATGGCAGCAGTATTGCATTCGGAGTGTCTCACTGAATAAAAATACTGCTCAGCTTATCTGGATTTAAACTAACCTCAATATGACTAAGACTGCAGAAAGAAAAGCGCCTTACACAAAGTCAGTCAAATACCATTTCTCTTTCTTGCTCTCTGACATGGCTGTGTTAATTTCATGCATTATTGGCTACCAGATAAATGGTCTTTTTTTATTCTGTGTCATAGCTGTTCCTAACACAAATTTATGACATGTTTTATAGAGTGTAACCCTCCTCAAGTCCTCTGTATGCAATATGTAGCCTCGCTCACAAACAATATTCAGACAATATATCACAGGAGCACGACAATGGCACCAAATCAATCAAAACGGTAGTGCGAAATAGGACTGCATGCTGTGGCAGCAATCACTTGTAGCAATGCTTTGTGCCTGCTAAACAGTGCTAAACTTGTGTAATTTCAAAAATAAAAATTCCACGCTAAAAGCGTTGGACTCCTCTGAAATGATCTGTGCAGTTATGCAGTAAATTAGTTTGTCTAGATGCAAACACATTAATCCAATCATTGACTCTCAGGCTGTCATTTGAAGACAGAAATTCTCTGAAGATATTACGAAATATACACATTATTTTAATATTTTGCATGGTTTGCTAAGATTAGGCACAAATCAGAAAGAAAGTGACTTTATGCAAACTGTGAAGCTTTTAAATAATCATTCTGCATAATGTTACCATACGGCAAGTGTGCTGAAAGAGGATCCAGTGTGCAGACTAATCTTTTTATTGTGATTTTACACTTAAATTAATTTTATTCGACTATTGAACAAAGCTCGACTAATTTATTAATAAATGCCACCTCTTAAGTTTTCAGGTATCTTTATAGAAAAAAATGACAGCTACAGTGCAGGCTTTCTGAGGGCAGGCACTGCTCTTATACAGTAATCTCTGCACTCTTCTTGCTCTTGCTCCATCAGATCTCCAAGAAGGCAAGTAGCTCACAAAACTAAGACAATCCTTTTACAGTTTAAAAAGCAAGAATGAATGACTCAGCTGAATGATAAGGTAGAAACATATTGGTTGCAATATACTGTGACCAGAGGTGGGTAGAGTAGCCAAAAAATCTACTCAAGTAAGAGTATTTGTACTTCAAAATAATATTACTCAAGTAGAAGTAAAAAGTAGTCATCCAAAATATTACTCAAGTACTGAGTAACTTTTTCAATCGTAATGTCCGATTTGATTTTTTTTTTTTAGAAATTATAATAATGATTATATTATATATTATATACAGTATAATTATATATGTTACATTGCAACATTCAGTGAAACAGCTAAACTTAATGCAACATGTTTCCACAAGTTAGAAGTCAAGTTTTTAAATGCTGAAATGTCTGTCTGTTTTGACAGACAGAGAAGACGACGGCTGTTCTTTTGCACTGTGTGTAAGTGAAACATGCTTTGTATACAAGGCCCGGGGGTGTTAATCTTCTTCTGCTGTAGCACTGGAGAGAGATGCCTCTGCTAATTTTACGTTTTCGCTCATAGAAAGTAAATTTATTCAAAAGGTTACTCAAGTAAATGTAACAGAGTAAATGTAACTCGTTACTACCCACCTCTGACTGTGATTGATTGTTATAATGATGACTGTGATTTGTGACTCGGTGTTCATGACAATTTACTTTGTTGCTTATGGTGTGTTGTTAGTCCATGTTTTCTTATTATAATTTTAGTTCAGAGAAATTGTAATAACCACACATAGTTACCAAGAGTATTTAAATACAGAAATAAAATACACCGATAAGCCATAACATTGACACCACTGACAGGTGAACTGAACCACATTGATCACCAATTATACACTAGCAAACTGGGCACCCAAGACTCACCCATGCCCATAGGGACCGAAGACCAGCACGTCCTGTCTGATCCCACAGAAAAGCCAACGCAGCATAAATCTCATGTACAAAAAAAAATCAATGATGTCTATAAAAGAAGGGTTCAAGAACAACCAGGACATCACCGCCTGCCACTCATGAGACCTGACAGGCAAAAAGCCCAAGGCTGCCAAACCCGGGACCAGATCAAAATCTGATTGAACACCCATGGGATGAAATTTGTTTTTGCTGCTAGAATCAGTGACAGATTAGATGCTTTCAGTGACATGCTGTATATAAGACATAATACAATAAAATTAATTTTTTTGCACATTAAACAGTAAATGGAAGCTGAGCCCAGTGATCTAAAAACTTCAAACCAATCATTACGATATGTTTACTGCTTCACCTGCAATTTGCATAGAACTGACAAAATTTTTCTCACATAGCTGTTGCTTTTTACTGAAAATGTGGCTCTGTGTGATGCACCTACACTGAGAAAATTAATGGTCTCCTGAACCTTTGTTGCTTATTAACCTGAATATGGGGTAAGATCTCATGCTGCTGCCTTATCCACAAATGCCAAGGTTTAAGCAGAACTACAATATTTAACTACATAAGCAACTGCTACAATAATGCACAGGGTAAACAAGATGACTAAACTTTTAAAGAGTAGCATCTGACCACATGCTGCACAATGCCACTCTTCAATTAACACCTATGGTGTTTATACAAATGAACACAAAACTGAGTTGGTAAAGTGAATCAGTGCAGAAGGTGATAATGCAGCTGATTTCGGAAACAGTCTGTTAATAATACATTCATTAAAAAAAAATAATAATAAAGGTGTTAAGTTTTTCACTTCCTATGAAAGGTGTTGAAGTTAAACCAGCACTTTGATTGTTTAGAATATTAAACCACAGTTATGAGAGTAAAAACTACCTTTATTTCTCTATATAAACTTTGATCCAAACGCTTTTGGGACTAAATGGGGGATGTGGCAATAACTCCCAGCTGAGTTCCTATAATTTGAAAGTGGTGTTTGTGAATGAGTCTTTATACAGTTCCAACAGACAGATGTGTCTCTTCTGCGAGTAAATAAATGTTTACTCTATTCAAATGTTTTATAAAAGTCTAATCATCATGCTGTGCTTTAAGTGTAAATATCAATCGGTTTTGCACATTCATTCATGAGAGATTTCATCACAATTCCCAGTTTGACTTAATCATACAGTAATTTTGACCAGAGCATATTATTTAGTACAGAGTCTCTATATACTAATCGGTGTTAAAGAGGTGTTTGTACAGAAACAAAACACGCAGGTCATTTTTTTTTTTTTAATGCTTACCTGAAAAGACTGAAAAGAGAAACCTTTGGTTGGAACATCTGGAACATTGGAGTAAGTGGTGTTCAAATGTCCATTTTGGGAAATTCTATCAAGTACTATGTTGAACCCCACAATAGACTTCTCGGTCTTAATCAGTTTTAAACTAGAATGTGCAATTCAACAAAAAGTGTCCTTTACAGATTAGATTGCTATACAAGATTACATGTTAGAAATGCATTGATATGTATAATGCTTTGTGAAAACAAGATAAGTGTCTGTTTTTATTGATTTATTTATTATTAAGTATTTTTTATTTTAAGGAATATGCAGTCATCCCCATAACAGTTTAACTCTATATGTTAAAACTCCACCTTACTGTAAGTGCTGAATGTGGACACAATTTGTATTTTATTTTTTTTTTTTACACATTCTTCTGTACATTCAGTTACTCACTCATTGTCTATATCGCTTTATCCTGTATTCAGGGTTGTATTCAGGGGCCTGGAGCCTATCCCAGAAGACTTAGGGCACGAGGTGGGGTACACCCTGGACAGGGTGCCAATTCATCGCAGGGCACACATCCATACCCTCACTTATACACTCATTCACACACTACGGGCTTATTGGGAACGCCAAAGCCTAATCTGCAGGTCTTTGGATTGTGGAAGGATACCAGCGTACAGGAGGAAACCCACCAAGCACGGGGAGAACATGCAAACTCCATGCACATAGAGACGGAAATCGAGTCTTGCTAGGAATCGAACCCTGGAAGGGCAAGGCGACAGTGCTAACCACTACTTATTGGTTGGTACATTCTCAATTTAAAATCATATTCAAAAGAAAATCTTGGCATTTGTCTCTAAATATGCTTGACTTCAAGTGCATGTGCCAGGGTTCCAACCTAAAACCCTTTGACAATACAATGACGTTTTGAAGTTTTTAATGTTAATGTTTTTTTTTCCTAAGAGTGTATTATTGCAGCCTCAAACAGGCCTGTCAGAATTTTGACTCTGATACTGTATGCAGCAGGTAAAAACGCTTAATCATCAGGAAACACTCTTTCTGATCGCCCTCTAGTGCTGATCAGAGGAAAGCACTGACAGAGAAGCTGTTTGTACTGCAAATCAAACAAGTGCTACTAGTTCCATTAGCTATATCTAATCTGTGGTGGTTGTAGTAAGCATAAAGTAATCATTTATAACAATTTTCCTAAATCCATATTTCCGTGGGAATTGAATTAGGTATAATGCAGCTTCGAGGCCCTGATGCTAATGTACTGTGTACTCAGTGATCTCTCAGGCTCACAAGCCACACATGTTTCTTGTTTATTCTGTGTTATGAAAGAGGATGCAGCCTCTCAAAGCAATGGGATTTATACAGGACATCAAAACATACTTTTGCGGCTAATTCTATGAGAATATCTTTTCCCAACATCTGATGTTTTGGGGGGATCTTCACAGATAAATGATTTTTAAACTGGAAAATATATAAAGGTTTTTGATAGAAATCTTACTTTTAAAATAACATCAATAAGTGTGGCTTTGTCACCTCTATAAATCATGGAAAATAAATGATGCACTGAGGCTTGGCATTTACAAACAAACGGCATGCTCTCTCCAAACACATATATTTTCCATGTCTCTCTCTCTCTCACACACACACACACACACACACACACACACACACACACACAATACAATACAATACAATACAATAGAATTCATTCTCACTTTTTTGTATATTGCACCAGGGTTCTTAGGCATTTTGGAAAAAGAGAACCCTTAAGCTGTAAAATACATTTTTCATATATTTTATGAATATTTCCATTCTAGCTATTATAGGACATGTTTGGACATTGGTGTTTAGGTTAAACCCATTCAAATTTAAGTTGTTATTCTTTTGGCTGCTCCACATAACAATTAGACACAGGTTTTATGCTGGATGCCCTTCCTAACTCAACCGTCACATTTTATCCAGAACCACCACTGCATCCAGTGGCTTGGAATCGAACCCAGTCCTTCCACATGGTCAGTAAGAAACCTACCACTGAGCCACCAATGCTCAACTCAAATTCTGTGTTATTCTAAAATTTACTTGTAGATGTGTAGTCACCTGCTGTATGAGGATATAACTCCGTATCAATACTGTTAGAGGATTCCTTTAAGGGGATATTTTTTTCTATAGATACAATAGAGATACATAGTCTCTCTCTCACACATGCACACACACACACACACACACACACACACCACTTAGCGAAGGAGGAGTACCCTCCTATTATCAGATAAAATGCGAAAGCAAGATCAAACAAAATTGCCCCCACATTTCCGTCCTCACATCTAAAGATCCTGTTCCGGGGGAAAAAAACAAAACAAAAAGCTTTTAGTCCTTTGAACCATTTAGCCTTCAATCAGCCCATTGGTTTTTGACTTCTTACCTGCGGTTTGTGACTCTAAACAAATTAAATGTGCTTTCACATTTCCATATGTAAATCAGAATTCATTTTTAAGGAGGTTTGATTATGAATATCTGATCTTACACACAAAAAAAATATATTTTCTGTAATTGGAAGTCCAGATCTCAGTAACAATGCTGTGTTTCTCCTCATGTTGCCAGACACAATATGATCATGCCCAGAAGCTTACTAACAAGATTCCTCATGTCAAAGCAGACCTACAGTAGTTGTTTACTTCTGTCTCCTTTGCCATCCTGGGAACCGAGAAACAGTTTGACACACAACTGAATGTGTTCTGTGCCTTTTTTTCCCCCTGAAATTGCACAGACAGTGACCACTTTGAAGTTCCTAATTGGAATCCGTTGATTGACCGCAGTTAAATCTCTCCATAGGATCCTCACTCCATACGCCAGTCTTAAACTTTCTCCGTTAAGGCCCCCTAAATATGACCCTAAAGGTGGACTCCCTGCCAGCTAGGCCTTGTGGAAGCAGCCAAATGTTTCTGCGTGACCTCGCTCGCATGGGTTATGGTGTGGAATTCAACTTGGCTGTAATTCAAAGAATGTGAACTTAGAGTGTGTGTGGGTGAGGATTAAGTGATAGAAGACAGTAGCTTACAGTAAAACAATCAACAAGGAGGTGATAACCACCAGAAGGTCAAATAATGAAGGACACCATCCGGTCATCAGGATGGAGGAAAAAAATTAAATAAAAAATAGGAACCCTGCTGAGTGAAAGAGTTAAGTTAAAAAAGAGAGAAAAATCAACTGCAAGGAAAGAGAAGCCTCAGTGGGTTTCATTCTATTTATCTCTTCTCTTTTTATTTCTTTTCACTTCTGCACCTGAGGTGACTAGGTGGCGCTGATTAAAGCAGATGAAGGAATATTGCCTAATTTAGAGTGATAGGGGCAGCTGTAGGAGGTTAGGATAATGAGCTCTTAGTAAGGTACAGACACACAGGCCTGGGTTGCTGTACAGCAAAACACAGTTTCAAACAATTTTCTCATTGTAAAGAATAAAATCTACATAGAGACTGCTAATGGTGTATCACACATTATTCCAGTGCTACTTTAATGCAACAAAATATACAGTTTTGTGCAGCAATTTATATGCTCTATATAACAAATTTACATTATATAGTGCATATTATTGTCTCATTATTTCTAAAGGTTTTGCTCTAGACTTGAACAGCTTCATGTACTGTACACTGGTACTATGATTGGGGTACATTTTACTCTTTACTATATGTCCTAATATTATAACTGGTTTAACTCTTAATACTTGGAGAATTTTTGTAGTTTTCTGCATTAGTTTCATTGAGTGTGTATAGACTTCAGGATTATGAAATATAGTGTTCAAATCCTTTTTTCACCATAATCTGGACAATATCATGAAACTCAGTTTATTCCATTTTAACCAACTACATAAACATGACTGAAAAAAAGTAACATAGGCAAAAATACCATAGACACAAATGATCATATGCTTTTTATTTATTATAATTTTTTTTTTAATAGTTGAGCATTTTGTGTGTTCTGCATTTTTGTTACATCATTCCCATATCCCGGTTGTGGTAGGATTTACATGTTGTGCATGTACAGTAACAAGCCTTAACCTAAAAAAGGCTTTCCCCTAGATTTTGAAGAATGGTTCTGACTGGTTCTGATTTGTGCTCATTCAGCCACAAAAGCATTAGTGATGTTATGTCAGTCTGCGTTATACAGTAGTTTATTCCCTTGTTATTCAGTGTTGTTTTGGTCAGGGATCTGTCCTTGGACTTTTGCAAACAATAGTTTCCTTAACCATGGTTTGTGCACAGGGGCATTGTCATGCTGGAATAGGTTTGGATCCCCTACATTCAGTGACTGGAAATTGTAGTACAGGGACATCATATACAATTGTGTGATACATTTTTGATGCAACATATCTTATATGCATGTTATGGTCAGGTGTCCACAAATATTTGTACATACTGTATACATTATCTACAGCACCTTCTCCATCAGATGAAATCAGGAATATAATGATTAACTCTCTATATATATATAATAACTCTATATAAAGGAATATATTATTAATATACACATAGTATAATATTAATATACATTATATATAATGACGTGGATATATATGAATCCATGTGACAATTTTTGCATATCACTGAATATCATGAAAGTAAGAAAGTTAAGTTCTCTCGTTGTTATGTCATCTTCTATACCACTTCATCCTGTTTTCAGGATCGCAGGGACCTGGAGCCTATTCCAGGAGGCTTAGGGCACGAGGCAGGGTACACCCTGGACAGGGTGCCAATCCATCGCAAGGCATGCACACACACACACACTACGGGCAATTTGGAAACGCCAATTAGCCTTACCTGAATATCTTTGGACTGTGGGAGGAAACCAGAGTACCCGGAGGAAACCCACCGAGCACAGGGACAACATGCAAACTCCTTGCACACAGAGATGGGAATCGAACCTAGACCCTGGAGGTGCAAGGCGATATTGCTAACCACTACACTACCGTGCCACCCTTTCGTTGTTATTTTTTCTTTAATTTTGAACATATTGTGGTGTGCACTGCGAGACAGTACTGTTACTGAATAAAAACATTTATATTCAAATTCTGTGTAATTGGCACCAACCCTTTTGTTTTCTTTATCAAGAAATAGATCATGAAGCTCACACATGCATGCATATCAGAAGATAAACTCACAGATGTAGACAAAACACACTTGAGATGAGGGTAATCACTAAACTGCATTCTGCTACACATCTGCAAACATGTGGAATGGAAATGAGTAATCAATGACACCAGCTTAGAAGAAAAGCACTTATAGAGTCAATCACAATTTGTCAGTGTTGAAATAACTTTAATCCTAATTTGGTAAATAAATAAGTTATTTAATGTATCTGGGATCTCTTTTAAAGTTAGGTGTTAATTATTGTAAAGAAATGCTATACATAAGCTTCATATTATTATTGCCATATAACATTGCTGAGCCTAGACCTGACCAACTAAAACAACCCCAGATTATAATGCTGCCTCCAGAGGTTTGTACATTGGTCACTATGCATGATGGGTGCATTGCTTCATGTGCCTCCCTTATTGGCGTGATTCACTATCACTCTGGAATAGGATCAATCTGAACTCATCAGACCACATGATTTTTTTTCATTACTACACAGTCCGTTCTTAACAAAAGTGCTTTTTAGTGTCACTATCAAGTGGTTTTCCTATGTCCACACAGCTGTTTAATCCCAATCCTCGGAGTTCTCATGACATACTTTCACTATTAAACATAGCTCTGGTTTTCACTGTTGATTTTTTTTTTTTTTTTTTTTTTTACAATGCAACTGTTTTCTAGCTGTTTCTTCTACAAAGTTTATGTTTTTGCACTATCCTTCCAGATTATAATAATGTGTTGGACAGTTCTTAACCTAACCACAGTTTTCTCTGCTGGATGCAAGACAATAAAACTAAAGAAGAACATATTAAACTTTCTCGCTGCTAGAGCGGGAAACCGTAGCAAGGTTGCAATTAACTTTAATAGGAAACATGGCAAGGATGTCACACGTGACACTATTGCTGAAGTAATAGCAAATTTGAAATAGCATGAATTATATATATATATATTGTGTTCATTTCCCCTAGGTAAGGAGAATTTTGGGACATCCTGTAATTACTTTTTATTCTGTTTCCTACACACCCTATGGAATGAGAAAATGTTTTATAGAAGCAATATCACTTAACCGGTTAAATTCATATGTCTCACATTTCATGCCAACTCTCATGGTCATATGGTTTACTTCTGCTCAGCAGATGTTGCTGACTGTTCGGAGAAAAAAAAAGGGTGTGCTGGAATTCACAGAAAACCACTGAGCCTTCATACAGTATATCCATATTCAGTCCTGCCAGCGTGAACACATCAATGCTAATGAGTGTGTATTTATAATCATCGTCATATTGGGTAAACGTCTAACCTGACCAAGGCATCTGCTCCACCCAGATCCCTCTGGTTGAATCCAGCTAGAGAACCAGCAGGTTGGGAGGACGGGCGTACAGCCAAACCTCTCTGAATGCAAACACATATGGATTCTTCTTAGAAAACTGTCTCTGACCAAAGCTATTTATGTCTGTCTGTTTATTCTTTATTGGCAATACTAATCATTATTAATCAATAACACAATGTGAATAATGCAAACAATGCTTTGTTTTTCTTTGTGTACACAATTTTTTATTCATGCTACTATATACAACAAAAGCGAATAGTCAGTATGTTATGTTTAAAAACAAATTTGCTTCTTTTTTGCATTAAAAAGGAAGACCGTACTCAAGACAAGGAATTGCAAACATGTTGTTTTGTCAAACTCCTAATTAAGCAATATCACACAAGAGGGAGTGCTGTTGTGCTGGATATCAACACAACATCATGACCTTGAGTGTGATATATAGTTTTTATATCACATTTCCACTAACATCATATATAATTAACAGATTAGGGTTTGTTTCTTTATTTTACAAGTTATTTTGCTCTACCGATTCATATCCTTCCACAGCGGACAGAACTGCCAACCAACATTTAACGACTGACATTTAGCGTAATTAACAGAGTGAAAGTAGTTTTAAGTTCTTATCATTACTACAGTGCCCACAAAAGTATTCATACCCTTGAACATTTCTATATTTTGTCATGTTACAACTTCTGGTGACTTCTGAAAGCAATTGGTTCCAGTGGATTTTAGTTATGATTATCAGAGTAAATGGGGGGCTGAATACAAAAAAAAAAAAAAAAAAGTAATACTTTTCCTTCCTGTGCCACTTTGTGTTGTTTTATTATATAAAATCCAAATAAAATACATTTCCATTTGTGGTTGTAACATGACCAAATGTGTAAAAGTTCAAGGGGTATGAATACTTTTTCAAGGCACTGCGTGTAGTCAAAAGGTGAAGAGAAGAAACCATGGAGGTGTTGGACAGTCCACATTTCAACTTATTCCACTTTAGAACATCAGCAAAGTTAACTTCCAAGGTTAAGTCCCAAATAGCGTTAAAAAAAAGGCTAGTGCACTAGGTTGTACAATCACTTGTTCTACACACCAAGTAGTGGCCTTAATTACTTTGGGATTCGGCCTTGCGTTAAAAACTAGTTAGCTAGTTGTAGCTCACCTTAGGAGTAAATAAAATAACACAGGGGCAATTCAGAATGCCTTAGAAGCACTCACTCATCTTCTATACCGCTTTATCCTGTATTCAGGGTCGCGGGGACCTGGAGCCTATCCCATAAGACTTAGGGCATGAGATGGGGTAGACCCTGGACAGGGTGCCAATCCATCGCAGGGCACACACACACACTAGGAGCAATTTGGAAACGCCAAATAGTCTAACCTGCATATCTTTGGATGGTGGGAGGAAACCCACCAAGCACGGGGAGAACAGGCAAACTCCATGCACACAGAGACGGGAATCGAGCCTGGCCGGGAAT
>JAQMYL010000037.1:11535411-11553401 GCA_030014365.1 Clarias pachynema | reverse complement strand
AGGATTAGATGGAGGCAGATGATTCGCTGTGGCGACCCCTGAAAGGGAACAGCCGAAAGACAAAGAAGAAGAAGAAGGGAGGAAATGTTTAAGTGAAACCCTGGGAAGCTCACAATTGTTGTGTTAATCTTTGCTGTTTCGTCCTAACAGGAAGTAACTCCAACATTGCAGTGGGTTATGAGAAACATCACAAGCATATGGGCTGAACAGCAAGGTGAGAATTTTGTTGTAAATGTTTGAAATTAATCATGAATCTGACTGCTGTGATACTGAATTTCTTCACTCACAATTTTTTTATATCCCAGAATGGCTGATAAAGCTTAAACCAGAGATGGTTATTAGAAAGTTTTATTACAGGTGCTGACTCAGGAAGGCACTCTGTCTTATGAGAAACTTGCATTTACACAAATTTGTTGCCACAAATGTTCAGTTTATATTATCCATGGATTACAATCTACCCATTTATGATGCAGACTAAACTAAAGTTAGCTGTAGACATAAACATGGGTTGGCATTTTACTACAGTACATTGTAATTATGTCTATAAATAACACCATTTTGTCTTCAACAAAATATTTTGTTTTATACACGTGTATATATATATATATATATATATATATATATATATATATATAAAACTTATAGGAATGCCTTTGACGACATGTAATGAAATAATTCTCATGCCCTCTACAGTTCTATGCATAACATTAGTTATGTTACAGTAGCATAAATTAATTTTGAGAGCGAAAGAAAGGCTCTGTATAAACGAATAAATGACAGTCATGTTGAGTATGTTTCATAAAGAAAATTACAGTTAGTTAAAAACTGATCATTGACTTTTGGGATACCCTGTGTTAAGGTTTTATATGAGAACACTCTTGTTTTCTGATAGGTGACCATCATAGATCTACAGAATTGATGCAACAACAACAACTATAAAAAATAAAAAAAAACAGCCAACACTTTTGCAGAAACTGGATGTCCTTACCATGGTTCAAGAAGCTGGTTTTTGGTGCTTTATTTATGGTGCTATAATATGGAAATGTCAACATTTCCAAACACCACTCAGTGTGATATAACTGGCTAGCTTGAACACCAATGTGCATCATCACAATATTTCATAAATCCATTTTTGGTAAATAAATAAATAAATAAATAAAATAAAAATAAATAAATAATAAAAAACAAATTGTATTTTTTCAAAGTGTTAAAATATTTAACCAAAGCTCAACCTCATGATGTACAAAAGAAACCCCAGGCTTTAATTTAACATTAAAAAGACCCTATGTTGTACAAATTCCTCCAGTTTTATTATTCATAGTATTTACAATCATTTGACTTGAAGGTGCTGTAATCTGTGGCTGTGAACAGACAACTTTGGACTCAAATGCTCATCTTCCTTTGACACTCAGGAAGACAATTCAGAAGAAAAATAACAATAATGAAACAAAAGAAAAATATGGGTTATTGATTCTGTGGTCATAATGAATTGTACATTCAAAAGGGGGCTGTAACATGCAAATGCAAATTTGTATTCATGCAGGACGTTCGGTTCAGTGCGCATTGTGATTTGAGTGAAAACAGTCTAGCTTTAAATAGTGCTGGTAATTTGGTTTATTCAGATGAATATACAAGCCAGCGTGACTCTGAGGACTTATGCCTCTGAGAAATGCTGAATTCATACAGGTTTTAAAATCAGATGAATAACTGCATTTAAATTATAATCAATCAATCATAATTTAACAATTTTCGAAATTCATCACATTCAACAGACGTAGCGGGAAACTAGACATTGATGTATGTCCATCTTAATCAATCTAAAGCTAGTGCTTGTATAGGCTGCACAGTGGTATAGAAGTTAACACCTTGGCCACGCACCTCTAAGTTCGAGGGTCCTCAATTACCCATAGTGTGTGTGCCCTACAATGGACTGGCACCCTATCCAGGGTGTGCCCTGGCTCATGCCCTAGGCCTCCTGGGATAGGTTTCAGTTCCCTGTGACATTGTATACAGGACAAAGTGGGATAGAAGATAAATGAATAATACTTGTACATACAGTTTAACTCTTTTTAAGGTAAGTATTACAGTACATTGTACATTTCTAATGTTGTGTCTTTTTACATTGCTCTGTAAATGGGGAGTGGAACCCTGAGTTGACCGTTGGTCTTTTAGGTCATGAAAAACATGATCCTCCATTTACTCTCTCAAGAAAGAAGGGTTGTGCAAAATATAGCAACAGCACCATCACCAGTAGCAAAAATTGCAAATAATATTTTACAAATATCCTTTAAAAAGTACTTATTTAAAAGAACCATTGTTTGCACCAGTTGCTATAAATAGTGCTGTCACTGTTCTTAAACAATTTGGTGCATCCTGATACCTAGATGTAAGTGTTTTCCTTCTTTTTAAGAAAAAAAAAGAGTGAAGGATAAAAAGTATGTGGCATATTGTTCATTCCTTACAGTTTCAGAAAACCATGACCAAGTTTCCAAGTTTACAACAATCAGCTGCTACCTGCTTAATATTGTTTAGGTCCCCCTTATGCCACCAAAACGGGTATGATCTGTTTAATCAGGGACTCCATAAGACCTCAGAAGGTGTGCTGTTGCATCTGGCATGAAGACATTAGTAGTATATCCTTAAAGCCCTGTAAGTTGTACATTCTAGAACAATACTGTTTATTACTATGAAATAACACATATGGCATTAGGTAATTAAGAATTAATAGTTCTTGCAAGAACAGTATTGTCAAGTGCATTTGCAAAAACCCATCAAGCACTATGATGAAACTGTCTCTCATGAAGACCCTCCTAGGAAACCAAGCCCAAAACTTACCTCTGCTGCAGATCATTTAGTCACCAGCCTCAGATTAATCACCAATTCATTAACAACACCTCAGATTAGATTAGACCTATCTCAATATCAACTGTTCAAATGAGATTATTGCACATTTTGGATGTCTTCAGCATTGTTTTACAATGTGGAAAGAAATAAAAATCACATAAGACAATGGAATTAGAAGGTGTGTCCAAACTTTTGACTGGTAGCGTACTGTACATAAAACATGCTTCATTACACTAGTCCCCCTTACAGTTCAAAATGTTCCTCCATAGACTTCCTGACGTTTTATTCCTTTCACACCATAGCAATGACAAATATGAAATTTTATTATTTAAGAATAAAAGAAGAACGACATATTGTATTTATTTTCTCATTTATAGCTACATTTAATGCGGCACAGTGGAAAAATATGTTAGCTCTGTTTACCAGCTGTTCTTTGTTCCCTCTATTCAAGTAAAAAAGTTTTAAAAAGCAGCCGGTTTCCAAGAAACCAAAAAACAAAACAAATACAAAAAAACTTTCCCTTGTGAAGACTTCCCTTTAAAAATTGCAGCTTTACCTCTGATGGTTACAGAAGGTCCGACACTTAGCCATTCCTTCCAAAGAAATTGAATAAATATTATTTTAAGATTACATATCAGAGCTGCTGTTCACCAACACCGTCAGACCATTCAAGTGCAACAATACTTTTAAGCTTAAGTAGCTCGACTTGCAGTGCAAATCGGGAATACATGGCTTCACAAAACCATGTTACAGAACACATTGTACAGTATCTGTTCATAATATGGATGGAGAGATCAATGTAGTGAAAAAAATTTAAACATTTTTGCAATAACACCTTCGGTACTGATGATTACCAGATCGAGTGTTATAGTGTATACCCCTCTAATTTCAACAAACATGTTAGTACATCTTCTCAAAGGACAATACTATAGAAATGAAACTTGAATTTCTTTTAGAGTACTCAGTGTGAAGCTTGTATAACAGTATAGATTTACTGCCTTCTGAGAATAACTTTACATACAGCCATTATTTTCAAAATACCTGGCAACAAAAGTGAGTACACCCTATGTGATAACAGCTGTACATATTTAACCATGCAAAGTCACATGTCCTATTCATGACGTTCATGTGTTAGTCAGCGGCCAAGTACGTCTCCAGACCTGAACACTACTGACCACCTGTGGGGCGTCCTCAAGCGGAAGGTGGCGATGTGCCATGTGTCTAACATTCAGCAGCTACATGATATCATTATGGAGGAGTGGAAAAGGATCACAGCAACAACATGTGCAGCTCTGGAGAATTCCACGCCTAGGAGCTTTAAGGCTGTACTAGATAACAATGGCGCTCACACAAAATATTGACACTTTGGGGACAGTTTTGACATGTTCACTTAGAGTGTACTAATTTCCGTTGACAGTTATTTAGTGAGTTATTGTTAGAGGACAGTAAACCTGTACTGCTATATAAGCTGCACATTTACTACTCTAAAGTATATCCAATTTTCATTTCAATAATATTGTCCCTTGAGAGCATATAATAAATTGGTTGCTGAAGTGTGAGGGGTGTACTCACTTTTTTTTTGAGGTTATTCTAACTGCACATGTTGGTAGAGTAAGTCTTCCTTTACACAAAGGACTCGAATGCTCTTGATGCTCTCCCACTGCGCTACAAAATGTTTATGGAGACAACACCATTGACGAGAGCAATGTGCACAGATGGTTGAAGAAGTTGAACAACACATTCAAATTGCACATTTTTGTGCAAAATGTGCCCACTTTTGCATTATTTTCAGTACAGCACTGAGATTTTGCTTTTTTTTTTTTTTTTTTTCTGTTGATGTGTATCGTAAATAAAATCTGCTTTTTTTTCCTGCAGTCTACACGTCATTATTCATATGCTTTAATGTCAAGGTGATATTAAGTCACCTGCATTAACCATCATTTTTGTCTTCAGAGTAATGGAGTTAGAGAATCAAAAATTTATCTACGTTACATTAAATGTCAAGACAAAATGCCAAGTCCATCATTTTCACAATACAGTAAATATTCCATTTATTACTGTATCAAAACAATACAAAGCATGGGGATAAGCAGGTTCACAATATGACTCTCTTTGACTCACACACACACACACACACACACACAAACTTATGTAGCAAACTTCTTCTGTCTGACTGGTGGTGGGAGTTGAGCAGTGATGTCCAGCAGGGGGCGCTCCACCACCACCAGTGACTGATCCTCCATCAGTCCAGCGAATAGCAGCTCCTGTACAACAGACAGGCAGTTCACAATTAAACCCTGCGCACGCATATACATACACACACACACACACACACACACACACACACACACACACACACACATACACGATGGTATCATCAGCCCTTAGAGATGTTAAAGCTGGGGATACTCTCAAGAATGAATGAATGAATGCACTATATTTTCAGAGCAGTTGGTGTTGAATGTGTTCGAAACGCACCTTGTAGGTCTTGGAAACTTTGAAAGCATGGCTATGAGATTTCCTTTCCTTCTCAGGCAAGCTTCGCAGAGTCAGTTGATTGTAGAACTGAGCCTTTTTATCAGGAAGAGGCTGGAAATAGAATAAAAAGTCCAGAATAAACTTTGGAAATAAACATCACTTCATAACCGTCGCCAAATCATCCCAGAAGAGTTTTCATGAAATTAATACAAATTCATCCGGATTCACAC
Source organism: Clarias pachynema (assembly GCA_030014365.1). NCBI lineage: Eukaryota > Metazoa > Chordata > Actinopteri > Siluriformes > Clariidae > Clarias > Clarias pachynema. The sequence goes on along the minus strand of JAQMYL010000037.1, from coordinate 11,547,849 downwards.
TGTTACTACTTTTGTTTGTTTGTTTGTTTTATCTTTAGGTATGATGATTTAAAGTTGTTCATATGTTAAACAAGAATAAACAACTTTGTCTTACCAGGGTTTGATCAATGATGCAGAACATGTACATGTCATGTAGTACAACGTGGGCTGGGTTTTTGCGACTGAAGGTCACATTGGTGACTGGCGTGTCTCTCTCCAGCCACAAGTGATGAAGGCCGTTCCTCTGCACCAGTCGACTCCAGTCAGTGTACTGCTTCTGCTCTATAGAGTACTCAAACAGCTGCAGAACCAAAACAAGCACAAACACTTAAATCACTGCTTAAATAAGCATCAGTTAATGTAAAGGCTAATGCAGTCCATCACATGTGGAACGTATACAAAAATTCATATGTTGAATTTCGCAAGGCACATTTGACGACGGTCAGTACTTCACAATGCGAGTTCAAATCACACACAAACGACACCAATTGTAACTAATAATACAAGGGTGAGTCAAAAATTATCTGCACTCTGGGTGGTGGGTGGATTTATTTTAATCAATCTTTAGGAAAGACAAATACACCCTGTTTTAGACATAATCTCTTTTCAATATACTTTGGCCATCTGTCAACAAGTTCTCATATACCCTCATTAAAAAAGTTTTAGGCGGAGATGCAAACCACCTCTGAATGCACCTCTGTTTTCACATCATCATCATCAGAAGTGAATCTTTATCCTCGCACGACTGCTTTCTAGGGACCGAACAGGTGGAACAGTCGGATGGAGCAAAATCGGGACTATAGAGACGATGCTTTAACACTTCGAAATGAAGTTTTTGCAGGGTGTCGACAGTGTGGGCAGAAGTGTGCGGACGTGCATCGACACGGAAGATCACAACGCCCTTGGATAGCAGTCTTCTGCATTAGAAGACAGAGGTCAACCCTGCAAGGATCCTGAGGCATCCAGAAAAGGACCACCTCCAGCTGGATTCTGCTTTATGACGCTGCTCCCGAGCTCACAGTGATCCAGACTCCCTCTGCCCTCAGCACCTGTCTGACTCATCTTGGTGCCATGCTGGTGCCGAACTGAACTAGACTTGACATCTTCTGTTATATTGAACTTCCAGCTCTAACACACAGTATGACTGCAGATCAATCCCTGCTATCTGTTATGGCCTAAATGAGGATGTGTTCCCTGTTGAGCCAGGTTCTCTCAAGGTTTCTTCCTATTGCCATCACAGGAAATTTTTCCTTGCTTCTAATTTTGTGAAGCTGCTTTGAGACAATGACTATTGTTAAAAGCGCTATATCTCACTATAACGAATTGTTTAAACTTTTTTCTGTTCCAATACTGGCGCCCTTGAGAATCCCAGAAAACTGTAAGCATCAATTCTCCAGTTGATGGTTGACTTTTGACCTTTTTCTCCATCAGCGATGGAGGATGTTTTCCTTCCATACTCTTTCAGGCTCGTAGTAATGAATCCATCCATGTCTCGTCACCATTAATGATTCTCTTTAAGAAACTTTCACCTTCCAAATTTTGATTGCAGATATCCAAACGCTTCTGTTCTCTTCTGTAAGTTGTTTCGGCACCCGGTACACCCTCAGACCGGAGACTTGAACGGAAATTGCTGATAAGAAGTTTTAATATAACCGGAGTGCAGATAATTTTTGACTCATCCTCCTATACAATATAGAAAGCAAGAATGAACAGAATGAACACTGGAGTATTTCATGTGCTGTGTACCTGCTGATCTGCGTGCACCATGAACAGGTTGTTAGTTGTTGGATGAATAGCCATGGCGCTGACTCCAGAGCTATAAACTGGGACTGTAGAGTGTAGCTGAAACACACAAACCAAAGATGTGAGTGATTCCAAACACGTCATACATTATTTCCTTCTTACCTTTAAAACGTCTGTGTTTAGGCTTACCTTCATCTTCTTCAGATTGTACACGTGAACCTCATGAGCGCTGTTGGCCGAGGCCAGCCATTTTCCATCCTCACTGGTTGCTAAGAGATTAACTGCCTGGCCTGAGCCTTGAAGAGAACGAAGGACAGGAAAGGATTAAATCAAGCACGCTTTAAAACGATTAAATACGCCTGCAGATATATAAATAAATAAATAACAGGGCTGGGAATAAAAGAATATTCCTCTCACTTGATTTCGGCTTCAGCGTGGTTACGAACTTGCAGTCTGTTTGGCTCAGAGCTGCCACGTGTACGGTTGAACAGGTGGAAGCCACAAAAAGGCGGGAGGAGTCTGAAGAGAAGCAGATCTGATTGGCTGAGCCTAGGATCTTTGGGAGCTTGGACACCTAAAAGAAAACAAGCAGCAGCAGTTCAGTAAAATATATTTGGTCTGATATACTGTATGCAGGCGTTGTTTGAGGTAGCTACATAGCTCCTGTAGTTGAATATACACTAAATCATGTCAAATGGCACCAGGATGTTGGCATCAGATTGTTTGGGTGTTGTGGCTTGCAGGGTGGGGCCTCCATGGACCGGAGTTGTTCGTCTGGCGCTTTCAATGGATACTTGGTCGGATTGAGATCTGGGGAATTTTAAGACCAGATCAACAACTCTGTCCCAGGTAAACCCTACACATGGCAGGCTGGGTGTTCTGTTGCTTTCAGCATAGACTTTTCTCAACAATTTGTGCTACACTGGCTTTTCTGTGGGATCTGATGAATGGGCTGGCCTCTGATGCCCACAGGCATAGATAAGCCTTGGGTGCCCATGATCAGGTCACCAGTTTACTGGTATTTAATTGATAATCAATGTTATGTTATGGCTGATCGTTGTATATCCATTCTCGGTCAGTGAAGAAACCGACCTTAGTGATGCTGACGTTGTTGTTGTCACAGTTCAGTCTGTACAGTCGTAAGCTGGCCACTGTAGAGTAAGTGATCCACTCTCCGCACGGAGACACAGCACTGCAGCAGATATGCTCCTCACCCTGATGAGGTAGGAAAAAAAACATTAAAATTAATCTTCTGGATTCTCTTGGAGTAAGTGATATAGAAGTGATATACAAAATCTATACCTTTGTCTGTAAATGAAGTAATTTCTCTGGTTTTCTTTTAATAGGTAAACTGCTTCCAGGCATCCCTAAAAGAAAAAAGGAAACTGTTTTCAAAATCTCTCTAAAAAAAAAAAAAAAATGGCAGTCATGACCTTATTGCAAAGTACTTGGTATTAAAAAACATTTTATTTTATGTATTGCTTAATGTATGATTTTAGACAAAAAAAAAAAACTGTTCTGTTGCAAACTCCTTGTGGAGAAACATTTCATAATATGGATTATAATTTAAAAGTTAAGAATTTGAATACATAATCCATACAAAATATTATACACATTATATTATTTTCCTACAATAGAGATATTTGAGAAAAGTTCGAGAACTTGTTTATCGTTCGAGTTACGCTCCTTACTAATTATATTATTTATGTATGCGTGCTTATTTATGCACTAATCTAATCATCTAATCATGTGTCAGCAGCAAAACGACTGCCTTTAGCTTTGATTACAGCACACAATGTGGAGGACAATTAATGTGCAAAACGTATATCTCATGCTCCCAAAACCACTCTTTCACAATTCGAGTCCTGGAATATTCCTGTGCAATCAACTAAGAAAACTCCATAGATATGATACTTCATTTTATTGTCACATAACGTTGTTGACCTGACCAACTGAAGCAACACCATAACACCCATCACTCTGGAATCGGGTCAAGCTGTATCCTTCAGACCACACGACTTTTTTTCCATTGCTCAAACGTCAACCAATATTTATGCTCTCTAGCAAAGGTTAACCTTTTTTCTGATTAGTTTCACTAACAAGTGGCCACACAACTGTGTCTTTCCTCAACGCAGCACCTTCTGAAACAGCAACGTTTTTTGGACAAGCAGCGCATTTCACAAACTGCCATCTCTAGAGTTTAAACAGTTTATAATAAAGTAGACGGGGACCATTAGATAACTAGATTTCTTTATTCTTTAAACTTAATTTAGATGGTCATAGCTTCCTTACCAGTGCCATCACTCTCCCCGAGTCTCCACAGCTCCAGATGTGTTGAGTACTGGAACAGCAGTAGACCCGCTTTCTTTGCACAGGACACCAAGCTCCGCTATATGGTGGAAAAAATATATATTTTTAGCACAACGCAACTTAATTTTAGCCTTAGATGCGGATTAAAAAGCTTTGAGAGGATTAAACTCACATGCGGAAAATGGATCTTGCGAAAAGCTGTAGCGGTGGTCTTCACTTCAATTTTATCCAGGAGAGGCCTCATGACAATCTGTGTGTCCATTCCTGAGGAGGGAAGGACAGGCCAGATCGATTGTATCAAATTTATCTAACGTAATCTTGTATTCGGTGTTGAAACTGCCTTAACCTACATGTAATGTATTTTCATGCAATTTTACTCCGTAATGTACATATTATTGTACATTACAGAGTAGAATTGCAAGACAATACCCTACATTAAGCGCAATTGTGCATTTAAACAGATAATGCACAGCAAAGCTTTTTCCAAACTGATAACACCCTCTAATCAAACCTACTGTACACATTGCAGTAAAGAGATTTTGCTCAATGGCGCCCCCTCATTACATTTAATATGTAAAGAATTTCAAAGTAGGCGATCAAACCTCCTGAAACAACTGCCATGTTGATCTCCAAAACAGCTCTGACGTCATGCGTATGGTTCTTGAAGGTTCTGGTTCGGACCCACTCTCTCTCATCCTGTCCTAGAACCACGGAGAGGAGCTGGAATTGTATCACGGTTCCCTCTGACGTTCCTGCAACAACGCTGGTTTCATCCTGTGGGTCACAATCAGATAACCAAGAATGATTTCATTTATTTTAATAAGAAAGAGGACATAATGAGGTGAAGATAATTTTTTTTTTTTTTAACAGTTTATGCAAATGATTTTTAACACTTTATAGGTCTGAGCAAAGTCAAAGTCAATTAAAACTGAAAAGTATGTGCCTCAACACAGACTATAAAGTATGGGACTGCAGATGTGCTACAAGGTTCAGTGTGGCTTGAGTGTGAAGATGATGTGTTGCATCTTAAATAGTGAATTTAAAAGGTAATGAAAAAGTTTTAAATCCCAGTTCCAACTTTCTGCTAAATAATACTACGAACATGAAACCCGATGAGCCGGAGTAGTCATGCATTAAGATCACGGCTAAGTGGGGTGTGTTGGGAGACCCATAAGACTCTGTGTCGAGGCAATGGTTTTTTATTACCTATGCCATATCATTTGTGGCTTTTTATAGTGAACCTTATGCACCGCATCAGTTTTGTCACATGTATTTTAAGCAAAATTTTTAAAAACATTTTCTGTCATTTTTGTTGGTAACTGTGATAAGTTGCACATGTTAAAATCAATACCGCCTGCTAGTTAATGAACATTGGGATTAACTATATTAAGACAGGTGAGTTCATGTAATATCTATAATATCTCTACAGCAATCCATAGAACCTTCCAGCACACCATAGAACAATTTTTTAAATAATCTGAATAATCAGAGGCCGAATTTGCAGTACAGCAAGTCGCAATTATAAAACTGTATTAATCCATAATAGCGATAGTAGCATATTTATTCAGCAATAGTGAAAAAAATTATTAGTGAAACTGGACCATAAGGCAGAATGACCGGAGCCTGACTTTTTTGTTTGAAACATTCATATTTACCTCAGTTAATACAAAACAGTTAGCTTAGCTTAAATGCTAAGGTGACTAATGTGGATTTATGCGCTACTGTTGCTTTGCATTTGCATTCCATTCCAATTAATCCAGATAGCTGGTTAGCTAAAGTCATGTATCGTAGACAGCAAGTGATTTAACTCAAATTTAACACTCCTAATTATTAATAGTCGTATGAATTAATATCATTTTAATTGATAAGTTGTGTAAAACTTCACCCCCATACAGTTGTCATGAGCGGGAAATCTAGCTATGGTGACCAAAACCATTTTTTTCTCTCAGGCTGTAAACATTTTGTCCAACATTTAACAGTTTCTGAGCCAGCTAGTGGTCATTTGAGGAACTGCACTTTTTGGCTCTTCCACGTTGGCCTCATTTTTCAGAGCCTGCGGTTTCTCCTCAATTACAAAATGATTATAAAAGACGAGCATGTCACAAAGCCAGGATGCTTTATGATACCACACACATATGAACCATATGGAGCATTAATAGTTGAACAGAACATCATAAAAATAATGAGTTTTCTCAACATGCTGTTTAGTTGTTTATTTCTTTGGTTGATGAAAGATGGAAGAGGGAGGGAGGGAGGGAGTGGAATTTTTTTTTTTTTTTTTTTTTTAAACCTGCTTCACTCACGATCCTGGAGTAATAATTTATTCACGGGTAAATATCCATAACGAATTGCATTCGCTGTAGTCTAACCCTAATCCTATAATCACACAAACTCACCATGAGTAAATAAAAAGGAAGCTAGAATTACATCATGCTTTTGACATTTCAGCTGAAGTAATAAAACCAGCCTGGCGTCTCCTCCCTCCCTGATTTAATTTCACGCCCTGGAAATTTCATCCATGGCCCAATACTGTTTAAAAACCCAACTACACACACACACACAATGTGTAAAAAAAAATTCTAATAAAAAATTTTTAAAAATTCTAATAAAAATTTTTTAAAAATTCACCTGTGAAGACGATAACGTCAGCACGTCCCACTTGGTGACCTGGTGGCTTTTAATCAATGTCCCTGTTTGATCGTCCCATATCTTCACCTTCCCAGACGAATCTCCGCTAATGATGGTGCCATCTGCGAGGTAAACCACACTCCAAACAACACACTCCTTACTCCTGGCTGTTCCCATTCCACGCTCCACCAGCATCCTGTGCACTGACTGACCTGAGCAGCAAGAAAAGCGAGACAATTCATTTATGAAATACTTCTGAAACTCCACAGACTCTAGTCAACTACAACGTCAAGTCAACTTGACACGATTAAAATGTTATAGAGAAGTTTGCAACCCCTATAGGTTTAAAAAGCCTTTTTTTTTCAATTCAGCTTGTGGAGGAGTAGGTCAGTGGTTAAGATGTTAGACTACAGAGCTATATGTATAAATCAAAAGATCACATTTTAGTATAATCAGTTTGGCTTAATGCCACACGTTAAAAAAAGGGACATGTATAGTTTCAAATGTACTCGTAAAAATCTGTTCTTCATTCATACAGCAACATCGATAATTACTTAATTCTTTACAATTTGACCGTTTCATATATTTCGTCAAGCCTCTCTACCTCTTTTCTCTCTATTTGTTTAAACTAAATATTGCAAGACATTTCTGCAGAACTCTGACTGTCCTTCGACTCTTCATGTCTCCGCATTACACATCAACCGTGGTCTTACTGACTACTTATATCATAGCATAGACCATTTCACAATGTCCTTTTGTAAAATCTAAGACTCTTATATTTCATGTTTTTTTGGGTCCTGGGATTTCTTACCTGTTTCAGCGTCGAAGACCCGAATCATATCCATCATTCCTGCAGCGATTCTCAAGCCTGAAGGATGCCAGGACAGGGAGATGATGCGTCCTTTTTGTTTGGCCAGATTCCTTTCAAACTGGATTTTACCCTTACACACCTCAAACAGTTTAACAGTACCATCCTCACACCCAACCTGTCCAAAAAATATATACCAAAAACATCACTCCTGTCAGAGAACAAGTCATCAGAACAGCTGAGATTTTAAACCATAATTATTAAAAGAGAACGGATTGTCCAGGTTTGGATCATCTTTATTCTGTGATGGATTTAAATCCAACAGTGTAAGAAAACATTAAAACTTACAGCCAAATGAGTTCCTTGCTTGTTGCTTGCGATGGTCCAGATGGGGCCTCCGTAAGCGTCGAGGGTGTATTTCACCTTGCAATTGTCCAAATCGTACTCAACAATCTCGCCGTTTAAACCTGCACTGAAGAGACGCTCACCCACCCAGGCCAGAGCCTCAGTGGCACGCGACTCCCGCCCAGGAATCACCTGCGAACACATGACTTGATTAACCTCATCATATTACACACATTAACGAATCCACATAAACGGAATGGCCAGGAACAAGCAGTCAGTAGTTACGGTCAGACTCTCTCACACACACTCACCTTTTCCTGAAAAAAGTTGTCAGCCACGTCGAAGATCTCCACGGATCCGTCCGCCCTCGCCGCTGCAATCTTACTGCTCTGTGGCCCGATGGCCAAAGCACGGACAGCCGAGGGCATGTAGTCAAAGAAGCGCACACGATGAACCTTGAACTCCCCCATCATGTGACAGATTAAAGCTGAAACATAATGTAAAATAATTATTTTTAAAAAATGTTTTTTTAAAATGACTGAAAGTGCACGAGTATGACTTTGAGCTCTGCAAGATGAATTCTATAAGTTCAATCTGTGCACTGTAAAATAGGAATATAAACTGACCAGACGTATTAAGTAGGTCTCCCTTTTTACTACCATAACAGTGATACACTGTGTGTTCTGACACCTTTCTATCTGAACCAGCATCAACCTTTTCCTCAATTTGACCAACACTATTAGCTTCTATTGGATCGGATTACACGGCCCAGCCTTCACTCCTTCATTAGAGCCACCCGTGACCCTGTTGCCAGGTTACTCGTCTTCCTTCCTTGGATTACCTTATATTCAGTCTTGACCACTGAAGACCAGGAACATCCCACAAGAGCTGCAGTTTTGAAGTTGCTCTGACCCAGTCCTCTTGCCATCACAATTCAGCCCTTGTCAATGTCCTTATGCTTGCCCATTTTTTTGTGCTTTCAACACATCACTTTCAGAAACAATGCTCACTTGCTGCCTATTATATCCCACCCACTTCAACTTGTAATGGTTAGACATCTGGGTCAGATGAACTCCAAAACTGTAGCTCTTGTGAGATGTTCCCAGTCTGAAAAGTGATCCAAGTAAGGAAAATTGGTAAACTGGCAAGAGGGTCATGGGTGGCCAAGGCTCACTGACGCACATGGGCCCGTGTAGTCCGATCCAATAGAAGAGCTACTGTAGCTCAAATTGAGGAACACAATGCATCAGTGTTTTGGTGTCAGAGACGGGACCTACTCACCTAAGATTAGGCGGATTATGGCGGATCAGTGTACTTTCTTATTATTTAAAGACTGCATTATTAAATCTAAATAATGGGTTTATTCTGAAAAAGTAATAAATCTACACTGGATTTCAAGAAGGATCAATCACAACAGAAGACAAATAGATGTAGTTTTATGAATTTGTTGATGTTATTTTCAAGTAACATTATTGATGATAACAGTCTAAGCGAGATTTTAAAATAAAAGAAGTTAAAGAGAAATATCTGTAGTGTGTGTGTGTGTGTGTGTGTGTGTGTGTGTGTGTGTCCGCTCCTGACCAGGACATTAGCTACTGGCTACTTGAGAACTCATCACGGCTCAATTAACCCAAATAATACTTAAGAACCCTTTTTCTTACTAAAGATGACACACTTCAGCTCTAATAAACCACATTAACTCCTGGATCACAGCCGGACCCAGACTCACTCACTCACTCACTCACTCACCCGGCTGAAACAGGCTTATCTATAGCTGCTGCAGTAAACACTGGGAACACAACTGCCGATCAAACTAATCGGAGGAGAAATAAATAGTTCGCTTAACAAATCCGAGCACAGAAGTCATGTTTTACCTGATTTACAATATGTATTTGCAGTTTAGTCAGTCTGAGGTTTCATCTCGAGCTGCTCAGCACGTTGAGCTCCTGCGGCACCACGTTGAAGCCCTTTAACCCCGGAAGCACAAGATTACTTCAAAAAATAAAAGTCGCTTACGAGTCCCTAAAGTGTTGCTGCGGCTGGAGCTACAAATAATAATAATAATAATAATAATAGTTCTATTATTGTTGTTGTTATTATAATTATTATTACTGTTATAATTATATATTTTTATTTATATAAAATGTTACTATATTGTCCTGGCTCCCGTTTGCTTTCGTATCTAATAAAACGCTCGAAATCTGGACAATCTTTGCGATTCGCAGAAGCAATAATAATAATAATATATGAAGCGATATAGCTGAAAAACAAGAGACACATGAAAAAAATAAACAATAAACCTTTCCCAAATGTGTCACGCTGCTCAGTGGCGCCACCTGGTGTTACATTTTGTTATAATAATCACTGTAACTACACTGAAACGCAGTAACGCTCCTCTAGTTATTTGGGTTACTGTATTATGGTAAAGTCAATGAGGTTTATTTTCACCACAACATATCATGTGTATAACCCATAAGACCATTTAACAATTATTAACATATTAAAATATAAACATTTATTTATTTATTTATTTTATTGTTGTGGAGCTACAATAATACACTAAAACACATTGAACGGGAAAGCTGCCAAACATGAAGTGCCTGCTAATTTTCCTTGCAGAGACCAGACATTCAGCTAAAGGATCTTGTCTTTAAAGTTTCCAAAAGGTTTTCTCCAAAGTCACCACATGGGGGAGCTATAACGCAAACTGTCCATTAATTTGAGGCCTGCGAAATCACACCCTGGCTTCTCATGATGGCATGGTACAGCCATGTGTAAAAGTAAGTGACCCCTCTTTTAATTTTATGCTTGTTTTTGTGCAGAAACATAATTTTAAAAAAAAATACCCGATCTGAATGTAGTATTATTAAGCAAATACAGTACAACCTCAGACGAAGAACATATAACATTTTCACAGTGAAATTATTTATTTAACAAAAAAAGTGGGCAAAACTAAGTACCCCACATGATTTAAGATGCTGCTAATTTTTTATTATGTTTTTACACAAAAAAAACATAAAGTTAAAAGAGGGGGCACTAACTTTTACACATGACTGTAGATGCCAAGTGTTATAGATGTGACAAGTTTATCCTTCATTAGTCCTGTTGGAGGTTACCTGTGCAGAGATCAGGTTTCCTAATCACTAAAACACAAATTAATTACTGAAAAAAATATACTAATTATTTTAAAATCCATCATGCTTTTTTTTTCTGATCATTCCTCACATATGGAGATCTGTAACAAAGTTTCTGAAATGTACTTAGTAACTAATCACTATAGGATGTAAATCAGAGTAATATGGTTAATAATAGTATTGTTATAGATTTTTTCTCATACTTGTTTACTATATTGTTGTTTAATTACTGCATTTGGTGCACTATTAAGAAAACAACTCAACATCAACAGACTTTTATTACTGTGTAATAATTCTTAGCAAGCACACAATGGATAACATGTATTATGCTAAACATATTATGAAGAAAAAATTCTTTTTACTGTTTATTACAGAAATAATTTACTTATGAAAGACTCCTTTGTACTAACAAGAACACATGAGTTAACCACTAAGGGTTAAAGCAATGAAGATAAGAGAGAACAATAGGCATCTGTGTATTTGTGTGATGTTTAAATAACCACAATTAACAAAAACATATTTGACCTGTTCTACTTCTACAAAGTCACTTCTATGATGTATTTCTACACAAGACATCGGGGTGGTAAGTGTGAGTTATTACAAATACATTAGTGACCATAATTTGACCCTTGAATATGATTTCCCATCTCTGCTTTATAACTTTCCCTCTCTTTCAAGTCTGTTGTTGAGTTGACAGAGCTGACACAGAAATCCATCATTTGGTCCGATCTCCCGTTTCTCTCTCACTGTAGCTAAAGCAGCTCGTACACCCAGCTTGTGTCTCAACATCAGGTAAGCGATGACAACCGCTGCTGAACGACTGTAGCCCTTCTGGCAGTGCACATAGACCTTCCCTAGAAATGAACACACCTGTACAGTACTTTGCATCTCTAGAAACATTATGAGGACATAATATGCATAGCTAATATACAGGGTGGCCCAAATGTCTGGGTTCATATTCAATATCTCAGGGAGTTTTTCCTTGCCAACGTCGCCCTCGGCCACATGTTTCATACTGATTTCCCTAACTCTCTATTGATTCTGTAAAACTGTTTCCATTGAATTGAATTGAATTGAATTGAATTGAATTGAATTGAATTGAATATGCAGAATATATGAATTGCAGCAAATGCTCAAATTGACTAACTCGTGACGTGACAACACTTGTGTTTGAACTGAATACAAGAATGCTGAATATTTCTTAATGTATTAGAACTGATGTTACATGCAGAGATGATTTCCTCATTTGTTCATTCTAAGATGACATTTTTAAAAATTTGTGTCGTGAAGGGAAAAGGAAATTATTAAATTTGATGTAAAGAAATAATTCTTATAGATACAGACATTTGGGCCACCCTATATATACACTACCGTTCAAAAGTTTGAGGTCACTTTCTAATTCCATGATCGTCCAAAAAAATGCATTAATCTCCTTTGAACAGTTGATATTGAGATGTGTCTGCTACTTCTGCTCTGTAAAGACTTCATAAC
>JAQMYL010000037.1:11498901-11514455 GCA_030014365.1 Clarias pachynema | reverse complement strand
TTTGTTAAGTACATAACTCCACATGTGTTCATTCATAGTTTTGATGCCTTCAGTGAGAATCTACCAATGTAAATGGTGATGAAAATAAAGAAAACACATTGACAGATAGATGAAAAGGTGTGTCCAAACTTTTGGCCTGTACTGTATATATATATATATAGACAGTTTCTTTTAAAAATACTATTATTATTAGTAGTAAAAGTATTAATAGTTAAGGGCTAGGAAGTAGTTGGCCGGGGTGCTGATTCATTTAGTATTTCAATTGTCTTAGTATCATGATATATGTGACGTGGACGCTTTGCGTTTCAGCCTTGTATTCTTATGCACCAGACGGATTTAGTGTCTTGCCACATGTTTCTTCGGCTCCATCTCCAAAACCCCCCGTTTACAGCTCTGTGGCCGCCTTTCTCAGAGCCTCTAGGCCACTTAGCATTCCACGAGGCCGCTCGTTTTTTTGTCTGAGGATCCGTGCGGGGTGTCACTGCATGTCACATATCCCACACACACTATTATGGTACGTCTTTTGTCTGCATTCAGTGATTTGGGCTGGCCATGTGCCAGGACTCCATGGCTGGTTTTATTTGTTCAAAGTTAATGCTGTGTTCATGGAGAAGACATTCCATTCATACAGTCAGGAGGGATTTTGTATTCATTCTGTATGGACATGCCACTTCTGAAGGTTTAGTGTAATAATAGCAAGCTCAAACAGGGATGTCTAGCCATACCGTGCTAATGCTTGGTGATGTACAGATGGTATATAGGATTATGGAATAGGATTAACTGTAAAGATATGACTAGTAGGTCTGATTCTGATGCTTTTACTTAATTGGGGATACGACTAGAATTTGAACTTACAACCTTCCCTACAAAGCTTAAACCACTGAACCACAAGTTCCCTTTGTGCAGAATTGTACCCAAACACAGAGACAATGCTTTGTAAAACCTGAATTGCTGGATCATACCACATGGGATGCCATATCTGTTAAGGAAATTTGACCGCACTGGCCAAACCATATCCAAACATTGGATGTAGCTGCTGTGTATATTGCAGTGTGTATTTGTTGTGATGTTGTTTTTCCTCAATCTTCATGGAGCAAATCCCAAAAGACAGATCACATCTGGAAGAAGCGTTTGAATCACCACAAACATAACAGTTCATGTCAAAGCTACAGTAGATGGATATCTACTCTGTCAAGGAAATGTTTTGGCAGTTTAGCGACCTAAAGAATAAGAGCCAAGCTTTAAAGAGCCGTAGTTGAGCAAAAGTGTTGAGCCTGAAGAGGAGAGCCATCTATCTTTCAATTCTACATGAGCGTTTTATTCTGCTTTAATCCTCAGGCTCGGATCAAGCCCAGCGCGGAGGCAGAGGGACATTACAGGGGTTACAGAGTATTGCGCTGAGCACAAAAGACCCAAATGTAGTACAGTGATATGTTCTCTCTTCCTCTCCTTTATCTCTCTCTCTCTTTCTTAGTTTCTGTCTGCCTTGACTAAGCATCCGTAGCATTTGGCACACTTCAGTGTTCCTTTGCTTTGCTTCCTCACACACATTTTTGCTTTTGTATGTTTGTTGGTAGAATAGTAAAGCACTGGATAGCTGCAGTGAGTTCCTGCCAGATTTTTGCTTTTTCTCTGCCATTAACCTGCTCAGAGAAAGAGAGAGAGAGAGAGAGAGAGAGAACACAGTTTCTCAGCCAAGGACACGTCCAGGACGAGGCCAGCAGCTTCCGTCCCGGGCCACACAGAGCTGACAGCACACTGAGCGGAACGAACTGGCACGGCTGAGAGCATGTGGGTCATTAGATACTAAATCCTGCTTTTAAACTTCTGTAAAATAACTCTTTAGAGCTGGCAGGGTGGCTGCATCAACTTAAGCCAAAGTGCTCCGGGTTCTTGGAGGAACAGTTCTCCCTCACCCTTCCTTCCTTTCTATCTCTCTTTACTTTGTGCCAAGTTAAAAGAAAGATTCCATCTCCCAGCACTAATCGTCTCACTGACCAGCTGTTTGGAAGAGACTTCCTCTTGTGCAATAATACACCACTCCAGCTATCTTCAATGTTATACGCTATACATCATCATCGGTATTTTATCAAAAGCCACAATAAAAGTAAATGTATCTGTTTGCAGGAACATTGAAGGGCAAGGTACAGCATGTGTTTGGGGTCATGCATATGTGTGAGGACTAGTCTTGCACTCCAGCTGTCACTGAACACCCAGAATCATATTTCCTGCATGTTCATTGCTCACTTGTTTCTCTACACATATGTGCTCATGTGTCAGTGTGGCTGTTGTGCAACATGACGACGAGTGGAGTACTGCAGATACCGAAGAGATAATCAGAAGTATTCCGTCATGCTCCGTCAGACATAGAGATCTAATGACCCAAGAAACTGATGTGTGGGAGTGGCTGTCATCCACTTTGTTTAGCAGAATTAAGTTCTTTGGATTAATGGAGCTTTAGATAAATGGATAAGAGCTATGATTTTACACAACCTTCCCACACTGAATCAAAAAGTATTTATGCTTTCCTGAATATTTTGTGGTGTCTCAGATCCACATTACCAGCTTGACATTACTATAATATGAGGGGTGTTCAAGTCAAACCGGGACTTTTGATCGTACAGAATGATAGAACACAGTTATGAGAGTAAAAAACGACTTTTATATTTCTATATAATCTCCCACTACACTAATGCGCTCATCCCAGTGTTTCACTAGTGCTTGTATATCATCAAGGTAGAACGTTTCCTCAGTACGCCAGAGCCATAATTGGAATGCCTGCTTCATGTCTGAAACGCTGGCCTCCCAGGAACTCCTTTAATGGCCCAAACATGTGTAAATGATTTGGACTGTATTCCCAGCTGAGTTCCTGTAATGTGAATGATTGTGTCTACATGTTCCACAGACAGATGCATCTCTTCCTCAAGTTGGTGAAAATTATCCAATGATTTTCAAGGATCAGATCTGTGTTTCATTAGCTCAAGCTCCTAGCCACCTTCACTCACGGATGTACAGCCTTCGTTAAAATGCTTACACCATTCAAATGTTTCAAGAGTCTCATAACAGTATTGTGCTTGAAGTCAGTCAGTTTTACGCCTTCAGTCCCAGTTTGACAGAAAATTATTATCCTGGTTTGACTTGAACGCCCCTTGTATATTAATCTGTAAAAAATGCTCAAAAGCATTTTCTTTCCATAAAAGTGCATTGACAGGGCTAAATAGCTGCATTCAGACCAACATTATAAGTGCGTTAGTATCCAGGGTTTTCTATGTGCAAGGAAATGTATTAAAACAATATCTTCAATGGCAACCTGTCATGCAAAGCAGATATAGAGGTAGTACATAGAGCTTATGGCATGAATCACTGAAGTATTTCTCTACCTCAATGGTTGCATTTAAATGTGGGTAGGATTGGATCGCAGTGCTTCCCTCAGGGAGCGGCAGGGTGGTGTTTTGTTGACCAAAAGGTCTTTCCTATTTTAGACTGCTGAAGAAGAGATATATTTACCGGGAAGGAATGTCTTGCATGACCTAAAATATGACACTCCCTTATTTTCAGATCAGATTGTGCTTTTGTGTGAATAAATGACGAATAAAGCAATTAGACATCTCTTCTAACCAGACTGTGAAGAAATAGGGAAGGGCCTAAACCCGTCCACAGAGAGGAACATTGAACTGATGTAATGCGTAGCTCAAAGAGCCAAATATGATTCATTCCATAAAAGAAATAAAAAATCTGACATCAGTTACAGAGTGTCAAGCCTGGGCAAGGCCACTTTGGAAACACACAGTGCCGTTACACATCTATAAGACCGTAGTATAGAGGAGCTAATCTCTTGGTGGTTATGCATTGTATTTTCAAACTGAATGTTTTATATAGTCACTTTCGTTTTATCATTTGTAGTTAATGGTGGATTAAAGTAATCTCACTGAGGATGGGAGATTAGAGTTTATGTTTGAAATAGCATGGTGATCAGAGTAACGGATTTGATTCCAATGAATGTATTGGGATCAAAGAAATACTGCATTATTCATTTCTGCATTATTCATTTCTGTGAATCTTAAAAATTATTAATAATTCGATTGATTATTAGTCACATCAATTGAAATTCCTTAGACAATACAATGCCTTAGAAATAAAATCCTACATAGCAATCCACAACATTCCCATCACGAAGTTTCCCAGAAAACTATTTTGGTAGAAAATTGCGGGTCCGATCTTGTGGTCTCTCTGGGAACTTTCCTAACTATCTCTCAGTCATGGGTTGCTGCTCACCAGAAGTTTCTCACTGTGGATATTCTTCCTGCTGTAAATGTTTTATAAGATAACATTGTATTTCTCTTTAAAAAGCTAACTATACTTTAACACTTAAATAAATGTACCTGCTTAGGGTGTTCATAAAATGAATCATTATTCATCATTTGCCAAAACTAAACAAATTGTTCATTAAAGAAACATACAACTGAGTAACAGTGCTGTAATTGTAATTGTGATGATGCCATCAAAACACCTGTAAATGAAATGTCATATAAAAACTAATCATATAATTAACCACAGACATAGTATATGCCATTGTATTAATAGTATCTTCCATTAGTTTTTATTGAGCTGGTCCATTTTCTAGACCTATATGTAGACAACTACATGCAGATTGTCTTTTGACTGTGGGAGGAAACTGGAGTACCCAGAGGAAACCAACCAGCATGGAGAGAACATGCAAACTCCATGCACACAGACCCAAGGTGGGAATCGAACACAGACCCTGGAGGTGCAAGGCGACAGTGCTAACCTTCTAAGCCACCATGCTGCCAAAAATCACAATCCAGTGGTTTTAAAAATATGAACGATGGATTCGGAAAGAGTTCTATGCTGCATGTTGTTGTTGTTGTTGTTGGTCTTTCAGCTGCTCTAATCAAGGGGTTGCCACAGCGGACCATGTTCACTGCTGCATAAATGTTAAATTTAAGAGTTTTATATCTGTAAGGTAAACAACCGTTGATATCCCTCAAAGATCGCAATAATGTGACTACCTGTGCAAACACCACTGCCATTCACTGCCCGCTTTCTGTTCACCATCAAATGCATGTCAATGCCATCAGGTAGGAATTTTTGTTTATGGATTTTTTTTTTTTTTTTTTACTATTGT
This sequence comes from Clarias pachynema, assembly GCA_030014365.1. NCBI lineage: Eukaryota > Metazoa > Chordata > Actinopteri > Siluriformes > Clariidae > Clarias > Clarias pachynema. The sequence goes on along the minus strand of JAQMYL010000037.1, from coordinate 11,509,309 downwards.
TCCCACAATAGTGTGTTTCTAATTAAATATTTCATTTCTTAACATTAAGGAACATTTTAGTAATAGGATTACTACTTCACTGTTTTTAGGTAAAATGCAAGGATGTTTTTTTTTTTAAATAACTTAAAGGAAGCCAGTTTTTATCCTAATTAAATGCTATTAAAAGGTGCTGCATTGGATTTGGAAAAAAATATATATGACAGATACAAAAAAAAAAACACTTGATTATTAGGCAAAGCCTATGTTTTCTAGAAAATAAATATAATTTAAATACACCTTTTAATATTTGACATTGTTGACAAAAATCATGTAATGCACTGAAAAAGTTGTAATTTGTACAAAAATGTTATTAGGTTTGATAACCCACACCTCACTGTTCAACAATATATATTAGTTTTTTTTTATCTAAAGTTTATAGCACTTCTGCAGGTAAGGGTTTGTGCTAAATATTGTAAAATAATAGCAGTGATTATGAAAATCATTCACAGCTCAAGTGTTCTCAATAGCACATTTCACACTCCCGGCTCTTTTGAAGGTAATTACAAGAGGCTGCTTCAGATCTCTCCCTGATGGAAAGTGTGAGACTGATGAGATTCCTGTTTGACAAGATGGTGCTTTGTAAAAGAAAAACACATCATTTTTATTATGTTGGTGATGAATTTCAGTTATTCAAATCCCCTAAAATGATCTTCTGAGGTCATACACCATTTGTCAATTTGGGCAGAAGCATTATGGGAAATCTGTACCCTGTGGACTGATTTGTTTGTGCTGTCTCTTGTGAAAGTTTGAAGGAAACCATACTGGTTTGGAGTTGTTAGAGAGAGCTCCGGTGCATCGCTATGCACTTTGCTAGACAAAGCTTTCTTTTGGCCAGAGACACAGAGCAGTCAAATGGGGGACTTTGTCCTCTTCTTTCTTCCTTTTGTGTCTTAGCTCAAACTGTAAAAGACCCTTTTGTATCCGTCTGCAATCACATGTCACAATATTTGAACAGCTGCACTGTGTGTGTGTGTGTGTGTGTGTGTGTGTGTGTGTGTGTGTGTGTGTGTGTGTGTGTGTGTGTGTGTGTGTGTTTCTAGCCTTGTAAAGTAGTGTAGCAATATTTTGAGTATACTAAAGTTTCCTGATTCTCTTATGGGACTAATTCTCATGAATATATGTCAATACATACAAGAATAACTGAATAACAGTTTGCTAGACAGAAATTAAAAGTTTTATTTTATTGTTAGAAGACATGATACTTTCAAACAACTATACCTGATAAAACACTACATTTAAAAAATATAGAAAATTTGCAATAGAAAAGCTAGTGTTGTAAATATATAATAGACAGATAATACATAATAGAATATAATTATAAAGAGTAGAAGGCATTTGAATAAAAGGTGGGCTGGGTGGAATGCCACGGATCTTGGAATGTATATGCTAGTAAATTGTTACTTTTGTTAACAAAAGTAACAATCTCTGACTAAAATATCAGGAATATACATTGTCATGAGCTTGTTCTAATACTACTGTATATGCTAGAATGTTATAGTTTGTGTATTGATGTCTAATGTAGCGCTCAAATAATTTAGGCCTACCAATAAACACATTTTAAAATAGCATTTATTTAACAATGAAAAACTATAACATTTGCTCTTTTGACATGTTCTTAAAAGAGATATTTATTTAACTTGTTACATAAAGCTGTACTTGTAAAACTTTGGAGAAAGAAAAATCTTCAGAACGAGTCCTCACATTTTTTACTTTTTGGCTTGATAACCTTATTTATTTATTTATTCATTCATTCATTCATTCATTCATTCACTCATTAAATACTGGAGTAAGTACGCAATAAATGATTAAAGCTAAAAATAAGCTGATCAGCTTTAATATAATCAGTGACATTATTTCAGGTTGAAGTCCACGTACATGTCTGCCTGTCTTTCTGTATGGCAGAAATACAATTTTGTAAGGTTGAGTAACTTACGCCTTGTTCACGCTACTGTTATACTTCTTTTGTCATCAGCCAAATACACGCACTGTTTAAAACATTGTTAAATCTGGCACATAACTGTTCATAACATCATTTTTACTTAACATTTTGATTTAAGCGCATAACACTGGGCTCTCAGGTCGGGTATTTCACATGCTTTCCCCTCGGACTGCTGTGGATATGTTTGCTCAAACGGCTTGTGTTTTATGTCATAGTGGCGCTTCACATAACTGCTTGTTATTAGTGCCAGGGTTAAAAAAAAATGAGATAAACTGGTTTAAAACTTCCCACAGGAAGAATAAACATACATTGGTCTGTCCATTCATCTTTGAAGGTTCAGTTTTCATAGTGTACTTGCCTTTTTTGGAGTAATCCATGCTGTGTCGCACAATTGTTTGTGTTATGGTTGTCTCTGGTTCTTCTGCATACTCTGTGTGTTTACAGTAAACAAATTAATTTGATTGGCTCTTTTGAGTGATGCATATAACCACGCCCACCTTGAGGTTAAAAAAAATGCTATATTTGTCCAAAAAAGTGCTGGATGGTGTGACATAATCTGGCACACAACTGCTCATAACGTTCCTTCTAGTCAAGGTTTTAATTTAATTTATAGTGCAGGTTTAACTTTAGGCAAATACTGAAGGACTGGCAAATTTTCATTAAATTCCGTCCTGCCTGTTTTGCATGATGCTGTGACAAATATGGCAGGACAGACATAAAGACAGAACATTTTCTGAGACTGGTTTTGGGTCCTTAAATGTATGAAACGTAAAGATATCGTTGAAGGAACAAGTTCTGATCAATGTACAGAAAAAAACATTCTTTTATTTATATAGATTAAAAGTCATGAAATTATTTTGTAGGTGTTCCACGATGTTCGATGTACAGTACAAATGAGTTTAAAATGCCATTTGTTTAATAAATCGATGTTAAATGAGAAATTCAAAGCTTCAGATTGTGATGTTATTTGAAAACAATCAACACTTGTTAATCGTTTCCTATAACTCTACATACCCTTTCCTTTTTTATTAATAATATGCTTCCATAGTGTTGTTTGTAATTAATTAGACTTTGGTGTAATATTTTAAAAGTACTGCTTTTATTTTGCAATTGAATGATTGAATAATTAATTGAATGATCAGACACGAATAGCTTCTTCCTAAACACTTTATGTTTGTAAAGTTATCTCTTCACTTATTTTTGTATAGTTAAATAATGTCCAATTAGCTTTACCCTGTAAAACATCTTGCTTCACTGCTTCACTGCTTCTTTCATGGGTGCCATGGATCATGTTAAAGCTCAGCATATTTATAGCATGACATCACGGCACGGAGTTCAGCCAAATGTTAAATACCACATGGTCACTCCTACCCCTTTATAGTCTTTAGCTAAAGCAGAGTTGGGCATTCTTAAGCAAGAGACTGATATTGCAAGCTTGCAGTTTCCCATAGTATTTACAGGTTTAGCTTGTGTAATGTGGGAGGAGTTGTGGTCTGGCTGGGTTTATGATCTTTGTGTAACTTTTGGGTGCTGAATAACAACTACGCATTTAAAATATCACATGAAACAGAAACTATATCTGCTCTGTTTAAAGGTAATAGGACAGAGGGGTAAGGATGACTGGATATAAGTTTTGGACTGATATTAAACCTAGTTCTAGTATAAAGTTTAATTGATTAATAAAAGAAAAAAATCTATTAATTAAAATTTAGGTTGCAAACAATAAACCAAAAAAACAAACAAGCTGCTTAAAATCTGAAATGTTTCCAACCCACATGAATCATGTCCCACTAATGAAAAGGAAGGCAATAGTACGTTAAGTCAGACAGTTATGCAGTGTTTACACTGAACAGTCCTTTCAGCTTGTGCTTTATGTTCATAATATAGATGCCAACCCTTTACTCGTTTGTTTATAACCTTCATTTGAAAAAACAGACCTACCTATTTTTATGGGCCCTATGGAAAATTGATGAAGACTGTTTTACAGTCTACAGTTTTATGGATGTTTGTTTTCCAATTGATTTGTTATATCACCATAATTCCTGGTTACAATATGCCTGATCCAGGCCACTTCCTGAGAACCATAGATCCACAGACTGTAAATCAATCCCTGACCAGCTTAAGTCTGGTTAAAGAGCCTCACACTGGTCAATACTTCAAATCACTTGCTTTCCACGCCAAGTGGAACGTCAATAAGATCACACGGCTTTCTGGTAGCTTAGTGTTACTTAATGTCACTTACCTGTTCCTGAATCACCCTATTTTCTGGCAACAGCAATGAAAACACTAAAGCAGAAACAGTAAGGATTCTGCTATAGTCTGGTATTTATACTCCTAGTCACAAATGTAGGACGGTCATTAGAGTTAATGACCTCACCACAGTGAACAGCTTGGGTAAAGTATTATGTTCCTCTTGAACATGTGTTTCACAACTGTGTTGGTTGTAGAACCTGCAAATTTACAGCATTTGGCAGACACCCTTATCCACTGACAGAAGTGCTGTGTAACTCATTTAATCATCTTCAGTAATTACTTTATCTTGGTCTAGGTGACAGCCATAACAGAGAAAGTCTTGAAAAGTCTTTGTATTTTAGAGATCATATTAGCTGCATACTGTAGGAGTTGCTTTTTTTAAAGGGCATGTATGTGGGTGAGAAATTATTTGGCAGGTGTCAGGGTCAATCTGATGTCAAGCAACAGGAAGTTGATGTGATGTTTGAGAATTGTGTGCATTTTGTAGGTATACAGTTACTTACTGTAGCCCATTAATTTTTATTCCCAATGGGTCACCTGTAATGTTCCAATTCCAATTTTGGATTTATTTCCATCAAAATTCAATAGTCATTTGATTCCTTCTAAGATAGCAAAAGTGTACCATTGGGAATACTCTCTATGCAGGCACATGCTGTGCTCAAAGCAAATTCTGACCTCGAGTCATTTGCATTTTCTAGTCCTAACATTATGCAAAAGTGCTTTCACAGGGTGCACTACCACAGCTTGATAGTTTTCACCTCAACTGGTGTTGATATTCGACTGGCAACATGATAAATCAAAAATTTTATATCAAAAAACATAATGATAAACCCTAATGATCGAGCACAGGCCCAGTAAACTGACTGGATGGGGGACGATTAATTTTTTCTGTTCTGGAGGTGTTTGCACTGTTACCTTGCTTGTTTTTTTAGAGGAAATTTACGGTGGCCGAGAAGTGCAAAACAAAATAACAAAACCGAAAAAAAAAAATACTGAAAACAAACAAACAAACAAAAAACAGAAAACAAAATAACAAATTTAAAAACAAAATAACCAAACCGAAAACAAAATAACAATTTTAAAAACAAAATCAAAAACAAAATAACAAAACCGAAAACAACGTAACAAATCAGAAAACACAACGATATATTCACAAACAAAACACCAATGAGAAAACACAATGACAATTCAGTCAAACCGGAAAAGGTAGGCATAGTTTGCAAATTAAATTCTTATTGCTGATTGAAGGAGACATCTGTCGCTCAAGACATACAAGAAGTACTCTCAAGTCAAGTCAAATTTATTTTTAAAGCAGATTCAACACAACTTAGTTGACCAAAGTGCTATACAATCTTAAATACTGAAATGAATCCTTAAATTAAAATTGTCCAATCAGCGGTAAGAATAAACAACCGAAAAAGATAGGTGTGGTTTTCAGATGAAATTCTAAACGCTGACATCTACCACTCAAGAACAGAATTTCTTTCGCAAACCTTACAGTACATGGGAATGTTGATCCTTACCGCTGATTGGACCAGACATTTATCACATTTATTTATTAGTATTTTAGGTTTGTACAGCCCTTTGGTATTTTGTTTCTGGTTTTGTTATTTTGTTTTTGTTTTTTTGTTTGTTTTCAAATTTGTTATTTTGGTTTTGGTTTTGTTGTTAGGTCATCTCAGAAATGAGACGCCTTGCCGCATGTAATTGTCTGTTTTGGGTTGACTGTAAATTAACAATTTATTAATTATTAAATTTACACAAAGAAAATTTTTTTTTTTTTTTTTTTTAACAAAAGATACATGCTACTATATGTCGGACATGTGTAATTTGCATTTAGAATTTGACCTGCTTATTAAAGACTACCTGTTCAGAGCATGTTATGTTCAGAGCAGGAATCTGTAACATAAACCCACTCTGATTATTCTGATACTGAGTGAGCGTAACAGGTTTCAATGACAGTAACCTTACCTGTATTTTTTCTGTTTTTGTGCTAGCTCACAACAGATCCATTTCTGTAGTGGTTTTTAGTCTCACATGTGTAATGCTTATTTGATCGCATATATAAAGTTAGATGATTGAGCCGTTTTGTTGCTAGTTTACAGGAATTTCAAAGTGTTCTGGTGCACTTCTGATGTGCATTTATGTCTATCTATCTATCTATCTATCTATCTATCTATCTATCTATCTATCTATCCATCCATCCATCCATCCATCCACCAACCATCCACATTTACAATGTATATGGTACTAAATACTCAGACTAACAATAACTGAGAATTTCAAAGGACTGCATGCGTCATGCCTTTTGACCTGCATTATTAAGAAGGGCTTTTTTAAGTCTCTCTCTCTCTCTCTCTCTCTCTATCCCCCCTCTCGCTCTCTTTATTTCTGTCTCGTTCTCTCTTTCTTTCCGTCTGTCAGTCAGTCAAAAGAATTTCAAGGCAAATTTTTAAAAAGCATTTAAATTGCACATTTTTTCTGAGTTATGTCAACGTGGTTTTAAGTGGATTTTATATTCTACAATGTCCTGATGAAAATCAAAGAATTTTAATATGGTGTAACCACTAATGACAATTAATGTATTTTAAAGCACTCCAAATCCATGTAACATGCGATCAGAGGTGTATGTTTGGTCGATTTCTTTCCCATGCAAATATGAATTAATTATGCTCATTTACTGTATCTACACTACTTTCCTTCATAATTAAGCTCCCTGGGAAATTATTCATACATGATTGAAATATCTTTATATCAGTGAGATTGACCCTTACAGTAAGTATGAGATAGTGGATTGGGGGGGAGGGGGGGGGTATTTTCTTTATGGTTTAGAGAATATACAATCTACCTCTCTACCACATTTTATTTCTCATTCTTCTTAACCCTTATCCACATATCATTTCGTATGTGTCAGTATATTTCTCTCAAACCTCCAAATGCTGAACCTCACAGTACTGTTTATGCTGGAATAAAATATTACAAATTAAAAAATGTGTGATTTAAGATGGGCTGATAGGGGCATAGAAACATCATTAGTTGTGTATAAGAACTAACCGCATGCAGAAAGACATGTGGAATGTTTGGTTTGGTTTGGCAGAGTTCATCCATGTTATGAATATACTGCTTGTATGCCTTGTAAAAAGGGAAGGTTTATTGTCTTTCCATATGTATAACCCTATGGATTACTGGTAAAGTTCCAACAAAGTGGCCTTGGGGCTTTCAATCAGCTTCTTTCTGAAACATTACGAAAGGATGATGACATTTGATGACAATAATTAATGTTTGTACTGGAAATCTGAAACTAACCATAACAGGAAGGATGAACACATGTTCACTATTTTCATACATCATTTTCATCCAAGCTTTATTAATTTTGCATACATAAATGGTAACAGCTTCATTTTCCCAGCATCTCTACAACTGACAGGAAAAGCCTAGAGCTGGCTCTTCCCAGTCAATAAGCATACCATCTACTGTGCTATGTATGGATATGTATGTTTTGTTGGGAAGATAACCTTCTAAGCTTTTTGAATACTGACAGGCTTCTTATGTTTTATTTATGGCTCTTACACACTGAACCTCCAGTATGAATGCAAAGGTCAGAGAAAAAAGCTTATTCAAATGGCATGAAAATAGAAAGCCTACTCCAGGCCTCCTGTACTGTACTGTACTGTACTGTACTGTACTGTATGTGTCAGAGTGAGATATCACTAATAACAACCAGATTTGCTCCTTAAAGAGGTTCACATTAATGACAAAGAGTGGTGTACATGACTTTGGGAACCAGAACACACAAATGCACTAATTATAATGAATTATCTCCCCACACCCTTTCAAAAGTATGCATCTGGCTTTCCCTGATAATTTCCTCCTAAACAAAATTGAATATCTGTCATCAGTGTAACAGACCAGAGCACTGCTTTTGTGTGGTCATTACGTCACAGCTTCATTCCCAGTGCACTCATTTAGCCTACGCGTCCATGGCACAAAGGCGCTCCTTCATTTGAACATTGTTCCTCCACACTGGACCAATTAGATCCCACTGTGATCAACCTAGTGTCTGAATGCATCAAGACTCTGCATACATCACAGTAATGTCAGAGAGTCATGGTACAATCGTGGTTTTACACAGGAAATTTTTTAACTTCATTCCTTCTAGTGAACTACTGTAACTGTGTCCAGCTTAGTATATTTAAACCAGTGCCAAATGTTTTTACCATGTAATTAAATCAGAGGTAACTTAGTGCCTGTTAATGAGGGAAGATATTTCTTATCTCTGTTTGTTGACTTAAGCACATTTTGATATGGTGAAAGTCATACACAGGGTGCAAACTGCTACATGTGCCACTTGTACAGAGCCGAAGTGAGCACTGGTTTGTTTCTAACTACGTAATTAAGCCTCATTTTGAAGCAAAAGGCCAAGGGAATGGGAAAAGACTGTAAAATGAAAAAGCAGCTCTATGAAATACATTTTAAACAAGTATATTACACTGTTATTTTGCTCTTTGGTTACTTTAAATTATCCTTTAGTTAAATGAAAGAATTAATATGTAATGCCGCGGGTCTCGCAACAAGAAAACCCATGGACAACTACAATATGGATTTCTGGTCAGGCAGGTCTTTGGTCGCCAGGCGATGTCATCATGATGGCTGTCAGGGGAATGTGTGGCACCTGGATGCACATCTGTATAGGCCCCCAAGACAAAGCAATAGACGTGCAGACATTAGGTATCACCAGGTATGAGAGCAAATCGCTCTGGTAATAGGGAAAAAGAAAAGAAAAGTGAAAAGATTTTTTTTTAAAAAGAAAAGTGAAAAAAGAAAGAAAAAAGCCTTACAACGGGACTCTCATAAACTTCCCAGCACACTAACATCACGATCACCCCTCCACAACACAACAGAATGAGTCTAAACAAACAATGTAGGAATTTTATGACTCTCTGAAGTCTACAACCAATAGACATCAGCAGATGCTGGGTTCCTTTCCGGCTGATGCGCCTCCAAGCATTTACTCCTGCTGTTTTCAGCTCCTGATTTTTCTTAGTGGGTCGGTTAGCTTCGGGACAAGTGACTGCCAAACATTACACTTCTTTACCATAAAGAGTGTTGGGTTGCTTTCAAAAGCATGCTTAGGTTCACTGTCTGTTATGACTGTGAAGCAGCATCAAGTGAGTTTTAAAGCAGTTTGCAAAATCAGAGCAGATACTATACCCCTATACTTACAGAATTTATCCTCCTGCTGCTTTTTTATCAGCGGACACATCAACAGTAAATACAAAGATTCCCTGACTGACATACTTAACTACACCATAGGATGAAGCAGATAATGCTCCTTCCCTTCTCGTATCATTCTGATACATGTTGACCTTTGTCTCACCTATCTACATGATGTAGTGCCAGAACTGCACAGGCTTTTAAAATGTTTTGGCAAATCCTAATCAGGTCTTCCTGTTTTTGAAGCTGACCAGTGATTTACATCTTAAAGCTTCTCCGTTTACAGGAGAAGCCTTAGCTGGATTTTTGACACAGATAGTCCTACCTCCTGGAGGGTGATCTTGATCAGTCTTTTTTTGTGCTTTTGGTTTAGCAGGAAAAGACTTTTTCTATTATCTATCACAATTGTTTTCCGGTCTTCTGGGCCTTTTGGTGGTACTGAGATTACCATTTGTCCGGGCACACCTACACTGTAAACCCGAATAAGTTGGCAAAACTCAAAAAATTTGAGGTAATCGTTACATAAAATTTTTTAAGTAATGATGTTTCCAGTTTTAAGTAAATGGAACTATGAGTTTTTGAGTTTGTTGTAGTCATTCATATTAATCGATCTTTACTTGCATTATTGAGTAGCCTAACTCATTTTAGTTGTTGCAAATCAAATAAATTGTTGTTGGTCTTTCTGCTGTTCCCCGCAATGGGTCGCTACAGCAGACAATCCGGTCCGCACACAAGCTTGGCACAGGTTTTATGCCAGATGCCCTTCCTGACGCAACCCTCCCATTTTATCTGGGCTTGGGACAGGCACTTCCACATCCAGTTGTTGGGAATCGCACTCAGACCTTTCATATGGCAGGCGAAACACCTACCCTGATCCACCAGTGCCCTATTGCCCTGATGACGTCAGACACAAAATCGCTAGTCTGAAAGATTTTAAGTTGGTGGAACTTTAAGGTGACAGTT
>JAQMYL010000037.1:11470938-11487406 GCA_030014365.1 Clarias pachynema | reverse complement strand
TTCCTTAATTAGAAAAATCTTGAGAACTTCGGAAAGCTTTGATAATACAAATCCAAAACATTGTTGCAGTAATGTTAATTAATTTTGTAGATTAAAAGTTTATTAGATTAGATTAAAAAATGAAAAGCACAAATCATCACCTGTAACGCTGTTTCCACCATAGCGGTTCTGGAGCTAGTTCGGAGCCGGTGCCTGATTTCAAACCAATCATTTGTTTTCAGACGGCCCTCAGATACAGTAGGGAAAAAAAACGGTTCAATGGCGGCACCAACACTTTCCTGGGCCAGAACAAAGAACCGCTTATGTCAGGAGCTGAGGGCGGGATTATCTTGACCAGCTAAACATTTGTGACCACCATCTTTAAAACATTTACTCAATATTCAGGTCAAAAGCTTTCTAGTACAATACTGATAAAGCCAGGAGAACTGCTCGCCAAGTCAGGTTGAAGTTCGTACTTGTTGTTCTTGCCGCTGGCATTTTTTTTGTTTTGTTGCTAGTATTGCCACTAGCATTGCTAGAAAAGTAGAGGTGCACACAATGTATACTGTGACGTCATGACGTGACTCTCTAGTCCATGGGAAAAAAAAACAAAGCCAGTTCTAAGGTGGTTCATTATTGAACTGGCTTTGAACCAGCACTAGCATCAGACATGAGCTAGCACCTGGTTCACTTTGGTGGGAAAGGGGTATACAGTAGGAGGGAGTGTCACTAGTCCTGAGAAACAAATCCTGAGATTAGAAAAGATTATTTCCATTGGCTTGTTTAAATTATTAAAAACTTTCTAAAAAGGTTACTAGAGGAAATATGGCAGGGATATTGTAATATCATATCATATATGATACTTAAAGGGTTTCCTCCAGATGGGCAATCCTGAGGAAACCTTTTTTCCCCTCAAGAGTATATCGACTGAAGCTCTCAACTGAAAGAGTTTGATATTGACAAAAGTTGCGGTTACTCTATATTCTGATTAAACATTCAGACTTATATGATCAAAGCCATTTAATCAGGGTATAATTTTTTGGACATGCATAAAGTGGTTTGATCTGACAGAACAAGGAGAATTTTTCTTCAGCTTGAGTGTACGTTAGGTTTCTGGTAAATCCCGCCTTCTGTGTTATGATTGGTTAAGAGAATTCAGTCTCGTATGTGATTAGTTGGATGTTTTACTACTTATGAAACGGTCAGCCAATTATGATTCTTTCCCCAGCCAGAGATGCAGCGGAAGAAAGTAAAGACAGGTGGAAACCCAGAAACTCATCCCATCACTAAAGGTTACCTCCATGTGGGGCAAATACATTTGTTCTGACAATAGGATCAGGTGTTTACCTGCTTAATATTCATCTACTGAACAGATTATTTAAGGTTTACATATTCCCTTCTCATTCTGATTGAAATTGAATTCTGATCAGTATTTTACATGATGCACTTATATACCGATTTAGCTGTTATTCCAATTATTAATGGAATATGAGGGTCCATGTAAAAGCATCTAATGTAAACGGGGTTTGTGCGTTCCTGGTAAAATCTTTTAAATACACCTGCTTGATTCAGTTGTAATTTTTTTTGATATCTGAACAAAAATGTGACATTCACTCTTGGAATGTAAAAAATCTCAGATAACTGAGAGAACAGTCTCCGCTCGCCTGATGCCTTCTGGATTGTCTTTGCGTCTGGATTTGCATTCGATTTACATTCGCATAACTTTACAAAGAAGTTTATCAGAGTAATCGAAGGTTAATCTTTGATCGCGCCATGTGTTTACCACTGCCTGCTATCTGCCTTTCCTATCACAAGATAGCCCTTTTGCATGAAGTCGCACGTAACTCCCAGTTCCAGTCTCTAGACGTTCTTGATGGGTGCGAATGATGTAATCGGTGCATGTTTTTTCAGTCCCAGAGGGTGCTGCACGAGCAAGCGCTTGTATCCGGAAATGAGGGTTGAACTTTGGACTGGAGCGAGCAGACAGGGCCTGCAGAATGACTGCGCTAACACCACGTGCTAGTGACAGTTTATTATGTGCAGTACAGAGTCTGGAATTTCTGCAGCTTGTTTGTGTGTTGGCGTCTGAAGAGCCAGGGGGTTACAGTGAAACTTGAAGGCGTGGTACTTCTTTTTTTTACATTTTTTTTTTTTCCAGAACAAAATTATGTTCAAATGTTGAATACTTTTAAGTGGTCATGTTAGCATTGCTGAGTTAAACTATCTTTTTTTTTTATTTACCAGTAATAACATGCAGTAATAACATGCTTAAATGTTGTTTTTTGAAAGTTGGTGACTTTTTTGTGAAAAACTGCCAGAGAGAGTGTTTCTCCAGTACTGTCATTACACACCTTAAGAATGTAAACAGGCCAGTTTTACTCATTAAATTCATTTTAGATTAAGTTTATCATAGTATAATAACCTTACCTTAAAGGTGCAATAGTAGATTTAAAAATCCTTATAAAATTGTAATAGATCAATTGCACCATATTAAGCTATAATAGTCTTTTTTTTGGCCACCCGAATTAGAGGAAGCTTCATGCACATGAACATCATCCAAATATCGAATGCCATAGCAGGGGGAAAAAGCCAAATTTTGTGCCTGCTTCACATCTTAAACCCTGGCCTCCCAGGTACTCCTTTAATAGCCCAGACTGGTAGAAATATCTTGAAGCGAGGTCAGGACTGTACAGTGATGTTTCAATATCTCCTAGCTGAGTTCCTGTCTATTTGTGTTCCGCACAGTGGCTACAAGTCATCTGTCAATTAAAATTTTTTTTTTTAAGGATCAGGCATGGGATCCGAGCCACCTCGGCCGTCATTCACTGATATACGGCCATCTTTAAAACATTTATAACGTTTTAATGTTTCACTGCGACTAAGAGTCTCATCACCGTACTGTTTCGGTTTTGCACCATTCACTCATGGGAAATTTCCGGAAAGTCCTGCTTTGACTTGAACGCCTCTAGTAATATCGTTTACAAGCAACGAGGAGAACAAAATAAAAAATGACAAAGCATCACAGCTCTGTTATTTAAGCTGATAGAAGCTCATAGCTCATGTGGCTGAGTCACCCTCATGTCTGCTTATGTACTCATTTGTTTGTATTACTGCACTTAGCTCACTACCCATTATCATACTTAATTATATTATTTTAGACAACATCCATTTTTTTCTGGGCATTCAAAGCACAATTTTCTTTTTTACTAATGGAATCATGACTTGTCCACTAGTGTAGTCACTCGTGTCTCTCACCCTAAGCTCCCTATACTGTATATCTTCCATTCACAAGCACGTTGTGTCATATGGACATTTCATAGTAAGAGCTTTATTCTGGATAGTAAAAGCTTTAAAGTGGAAGGTAAGCCACTGCCAACTTGCACAGCACGGTGCCTGTATTGGGTCACAGGATCTCCTTAGCTTATTTACCTTGTAAGCAAATGCCTGCTCCACCCAGCGTGGTGTCCGAGAGGCGTGTCTGCTATGTGTATGTGTGTGTGTGTGTTTGTGTGTGTGGCTAGTAACCTATCTGGATTCTCAGCAGTGTGGCGGATTATATCTGTGTTTGGATGTGTTGAATGTGGGAGGAAGGTGTGTCTTGTATGCATGTAGACTTTTTCATATTTGAAGATGGACAATGTCAACAGTAATTCAATATTTCATCAAAAAAACTGAATGCACCGACAATGCGGATATACGTGACATTTATTAAGAACATACACGGTACCAGAACCTTTGATGTTACTAATGAACATTTATGCATTTGACTGAGTTTTTTTTCGAGGTAACCAATGGTGCCATAGTTTCCCAAAAACAATCCTAAAGTTAAAATCATGGTAAATATTATGCTTTCTCTACAGTTTAACAGTGAGCTTTGTGTTGCTGTGATGCTTTTTTGAAAAACTCAGCCAGAATCATATTATTTAGAATTTTAATTATGTTTTGTTTATAAGATATACCAACCTTGCCTCTATACTGATTGCTCATTTTATTAATACTCCTGCCATGTTAGGTGCACTTTGTAGTTATGAAAAATGTCCTTTACCTTTTATTAACAAAAATGGAACATCAATGAAGGACCTGCATCAAGCAAAGAAAACAACTAAGGAGATTTCTGATATTGCTGGAATTAAGTTAAAAGGTTAAGTCGTCCGATTAATCTAGATTGACCCGGTTGTGTATTTAGTGATTGGGGAATCAGGGTGAGAAGAAAAGCACATAAGGCGATTCGCCCATTATGCATGGTGCCCACTGTACAGGCCTCTGTATTCAGTGTTATGATCTGGGGTCACTTCAGCTGGTCAGGTCTAGGCTCAGCAACGTTATATGGCAATAAAATAAAGTCAGCTGATGACCTTGATGTACAAAATGACCAGGATATCACATCTCTGGATTTTTTTCCTTCCCTGATGGCACAGGACTCAAATTATGAAACAGTGGTTCTGGACGTATGAGGAATCATTTTCACATGTTATTTAGCGGTGGTTATTTTTGGCCAGGCAGTATGCTATGTGGGTGGTGATTTATGACGTGGTTAACATTTCAAGCACTCTTGTTACTGGTTTCCTTATAAGATCGGGTTTAAGTCTTATGATGGTTATTCCATAAAGCCATGGTGTAACTTGTTACGTTAATGGTGTAAACAAGAACAAGTTTATTATAATTAAACACCTGGACTAAGCAACATGATATTAATTGATTGATCTTCATTAAGTTCTTTATATCAGGACTCTAATCTCCTATTCCAGGACCGCTGGGCATGGGGAGGGGAGTAGAGGGGAATACACCTATGTCTGATACCAGGACAATTGCAGGACACTATGCACACACATTTAGACATTCCTTCACACTTTAAGGAAATTCAGAGCAGTCAGCCTCCACCAACTTCTCCCTTCCAAGTGTTCTTGTGGCTTTAAAATCACTGGATGAGTGTGCGTGGGTGTAATATACAGCGATTTGCATAGAAAAATAAAACTAGATAATTGTCCACTTTATAAAATTAAACACATTTCAACCTCCAGCATCCTTATGGTTAAATTATAGTTGAATCACAAACTGGCTCTGAGCATAGAGGATATAGAGTTCACACTTCCCCCTTATTTTTTGTGCCTCTGCAAGCATGCAAGCATCCAGGTGTCTGTATGAGTTTTTCTGAGCTTAAATATTGACTCGTGCAGAAAGAAACTTTGATGATTGCTGTCTTTACCATCACTCGTGTTCTAAAGTTATCTGTACTTATCTATCTGTTTTGGTTATGCATTGCTCGATTGATGTTGGAACTCGCTTTTTCGGATTGCATTCAGAGTTCATTGTTTGTACAAATGTTACTTTTTCTGGTCCAGAGCGTTGTTGTTCTATCTGGGGAGATTCTGAGGTTGAGCGATGAAATTGTTTTTGGCACATAGTTGCATCTCTTAAACATTGCCAATTCTTTTCTTTTATTGTGCGCTGAACTTTTTCTGTTGGAACACTCTGTTGATTTCCGTAGCATTCGCAACTGCTGCTTATTAACTCAAACATATTTAAGTCGATTGGTTCACGACTGGCCTACAAAGATTCACGTTGCCTGATTGGAGCTGCTGTTTTAATTAGTGTTTGCAAACATTCGATTTTTAAAGGCGGCACGGTGGCTTAGTGGTTAGCACTGTCGCCTTGCACCTGTAGGGTCTGGGTTCGATTCTTGCCTTATGTCTGTGTGCATGGAGTTTGCATGTTCTCCCCGTGCTTGGTGGGTTTCCTCCGGGTTCTCTGGTTTCCTCCGACAGTCCAAAGACAAGCAGATTAGGCTAATTGTCGTTCCCAAATTGTGTGTGATTGTTTGTGTGTGAAAGTATGATTGCCCTGCAATGGATTGGCACTCCATCCAGGGTGTACCCTGCCTTGTGTCCAAGGTCTCCTGGGATAGACTCCAGGACCCGTGCAATCCTGTATACAGGATAATATGTATATTATCCATATATTATCCAGACATATGCCAACATCTGGAGTTAATAGTAAAAATCCTGGATATATGAGACACAAATGTTTACACTTAGCATGGAAGAGAACTGGGTTTCTTTACTTTACCCTAACAGGATCATTTACTAACTAGCTTTAAATGTAGAAACTAAAATACGGAAAGTCTAGCTTAAAGACTACATGGCACATAACGTCTATGACACCCATATTTAAGTAAAACTAACTTGCAAGCTAAAGAGGAACAACACGATGGTGTATGGTTGATGGTGATGTGATATGCGGCCAAAAATAAAGCAGATACTGTTACTGTGGCTCACACATGGCTGTGGGGACCAAAAGCCATCCGACCCAGTCCAATACCACAGAAAAAACAACGTAGCACGACTCACGAAAAAGTAAATGCTGACAAAACGTCCCCAGTGGCACCAGTGAACCGGAAACTGAGGCGGTTATAATGGTAATGGTTTTAACGTCATGGCTAATTGATGTATGCACAATACAAGTCAAAAGTTTGGACACACCTACTAACTCCATGGTCTTTCCTGATTTGTATTTCTTTCTACTTTGTAAAACAATCCCGAAGGCCTACAAAATATGCAATAATCTTCTTTGAACATTTGATATTGAGATGTGTCTGCTACTTATGATCTGTAAAGCCTTCATAACGCCTCTAATCTGAGGTGCTGTTTGTTAATTGGTGGAAGCTGGTGACTCTAAATGAACTTCTCCTCTGCAGCAGAGGTAGGTCTTAGTCTTGTTTTCCTGGGAAGGTCTTCATGAGAGCCAGTTTCATCATGGTGCTTGATGGGTTTTGCAAATGCACTTGACACTATACTGTTCTTGCAAGAACTAATCCAGAACAGCTCACCTTCATGTCTCGAAATAACTACTGACTGTTGGTGTTTTTGTTACTTAGTTACCTAATGCCATATATGTTATAACAGTCTCCAGTTTTATTTTAGAAGTTAGAAAATTGATCTCAGAAGAAAACACATTAAATTAGAAGGTGTGTCCAAACTCTTGACTGGTACTGTACACTTTACAGAAAGTGACACTATGTCAAATATTAAAATCTGTTTCTGTGGCTCAAAGACGATCTAAAGTGTTTCAAACAATACGAATTGAGAACTGAGTACCAGTGTATTTTATTTCCGGTGTTTGTGCAGGTTTTTTTTTTTTAGATTTTCATAATGAGTTAATATTAGGAGCAGGTGATATTGCTGAAAATAGGACAACAGGAGGGTCAAGCACTGTTTTTTATTGGACAGCATAGCTGGCAAATATAACCTGCTTTAACTGTGGAGAAATCCAACATTCTTTTCTACTTTTTAATTCCTACAACTTTATTTTTTATCCTCATGCTACCATATTTGCCAGGATAGTCCTTAATATTGGCACTGGGGCCCCCTTAAAATATACTGCTCCTTTTATAGGCAACAGATGATGTTGGATTTTTCTAAAGGAGGGAGAATAGCGTACAGCATTTAATAGTGTTTAACCTTTTTTTTTTTCCTTTTTTTTTTATTTTTTTTTTTAAGTTCTCCACATGTAAATGTGATTGCTCATGCTCGTTTTGGTAACTTGTCGGTGGAAGCGTTGAGGTGCCAAGATCACAACTTCCTCTCTCATACCAGTAATGCTAATGTCATGTTGTTACACATCTGGAAAGAATGTCTTTTACCCGCTGAGTGTTTAAGTTCATAATGATGAATGAACTGCTGTGGGATTTAGACCTGTTTTAACAGCTATGGAATTTTGATTGACTTAATTGTCATATAGTTGTGATTAACAATTGTTTTCTATTGACTGTAAGAACAATAGTAGTCTAATAAAGTACATATGTCTTGGGGGGAAAAACTGGCATTTGTCATCACATAAATTCCATGTTACAAAAAGGCAGAGATGTGAAATAATTATCACAATAAGTTTGTATTAAATAATATATGTATTGGAACAACTTCATGAAATAGAATGATCTTGATCAGTTTACTAACAATATGCAATATACAGTTCGGTTACATTTGAACCACAACAGCCTAAATCCCGAGCAAAAATAATAGCTTTTTAGAATTTTAAGAGATTTTAATCAGTGTGTCTTTCTAAAGTTAAAAGGAAACCAGCTGGTTAACAGCTGGTTTGATAATTAGTCGTGTCAATGTTTCTATTCTTCTGCCAAGAACAACCTAAAGGCCAATTGTGGGTGAAAAATCATTCTTGCTCTACTTGTAACGCATCATTGGTAACTCTTGAGTGAGATGGTGCATGAAGTCATGACTCACTCACCCCATGTATCACACTTCTAATTAAAAATAAATATAAACGAGATGCGTTCAAGTCTAAACGGATCGGAGCCCACTGCAGCATTCCTGTGAACGTTCGGCGAGTGGGACGCCTGATCCTTAAAAAGCAATGGATAACTTGTTGCCAACTTGCAGTCAGGCACGAACACCACTTGCACATAACAGGAACTCAGTTTGGAGTCGTTGGCACATCCCCCATACAATCCGGACCTTGCTCCAAGCCATTTCCACATGTTGGGTCGATTAAGGAACTCCTACGAGGCCAGCATTTCAGATGTGATGTAAAACAGGTGATGTATTCATGGCTGTGGGGTACTGAGAAAACGTTCTACCTTAATGATATCCAAGTACTAGTGAAACTCTGGGATAAGTGCATTAGTGTAGCAGGGGATTGTAGTGTAGTGTTACATTTTACCGATTTTACAGTTTTGACATTTATAATAAATACAGTGGTCGACCAGCCAGTGACAGGAACTGGCTGTTTTTCAGCGTGATCAGCATGATGGATGTAAGCGATTTTGTGGCGAGTACACGAGCATCAAAACGGTGCAACAGAAACATGTTTTTATGGTGTTACATTACATTATCAAAAGTTGCACAGGTTAAATAGCCTCTGATCAGATTTTTTCTCCAAACTCTGCGACAAATTAGTCTCAAGCCCACTCATTACACACTCTTACACCAGTCTCAAAATCCCACGAGTGCTAATTGGCCAAGAAACATGCACGTCAGAAGCCGTGGGTGCTCGCGCTCCATGAATTTGGAGGGCATTTGAGGCAGTCAGACGTTTCCGCTCTTAATAATACTACAGGTGGTACACCCTACTCTAAACTATTCACACACTGCCATCCTGTGTGGTACAAGTGAATTATGTAATAATTATGGCACATAACGGAAAATGTCTTTTCTTTCATTTAATTTAAGTTAGATGTTAAACTCTTGTATTTAAAGTTGATTTTGTTTAAATGCCTGCTCTTGGTTTTTAAGTGAGAAAACTAATATATAAGATATGGGCTACATTTAATAACTAATGTTCAGGTCTATTGTGAAGCTGGTGTATAAAGCTATCACTAGTGATTCCCATCATTCCTCATAACTGTGTTCTTGTCCTTTGTATGCCGCTTATATAAAAAATGCATTTAGGAAAAATTTGTTCCTTCTTATTATACGTTTGTAAATTTGGACCATTTTAATGTTAACTTGCGGATCATTGCTGTGTTAGTGTGGTAGCACATACAGGAAGGTGTATGAGGTCATGAGGTACAACTTGTGGGTGTTAAATGGGGAAAAGAGATGCGCTGGTTTATGAAACGGTTGTTGAGGACAAATGGTGCAAAGTCCATGCTGTGCTTCAATTTCAAATGCACTGAGAAACCAATTGAGAGTGAGTTTTGTGTAACTTTTAACGAACAAAACTGGATTCTTGAGGCATTGCTATGTGATGCAGTTTGACAATTTGGGATTTGAGGTCTGCGATGTCCATTTTATCTAATTTTAGGGTAGCGGCGTGACTGGAGCTCGGCTCACTTACAGGGCTGAGGGCCGAGGATGTGCTGGGCCTAGTGCTTGATGACCCGCTGAAGTTGTATTTTTCTCAAGCTGAGAATTTCTCAATTTGGATTCATCCTCTCAAGCTTGCAGCCGTAGCCGACAACAAAAAGATCCCAAACTGGTTACTCGCTAGGTTATGAGTACGCGTTGTTGAGTAGTCACTGAAATAATGAATTTTTTTTTTAAAAGGGTTTAAACATATTGTTGTTGAGTGCGAGCCTGTCAAAGCCTGTCCATTATAGGCTCTATAGCGCCACCTACAGTCTATGTATACCAGCAGTATAGGTGTAAGTAGAGGTAAAGAAAGGTAAATAATAGTATATTTGTTAAATATCATTAAATATGTTTATAATTTATTTATAATTTGGGGGCGGTGGTGGCTCGGTGTGTTAAGGCTTTGATCAGAAGGTTGACTGTTCGAGCCCCAGCTCTGCCAGGGCCCTTGAGCAAGGCCCCTAACCCTTTCTGCACCAGCAGCACAATATAATGTGCTCTGACCCCAGCTTACTAGCAAAAAGCTGGGATCTGCAAAGAATAAAGAATTTCACCATGCAGTAATGTGAGGAATAAAAGCTGAACGTAGCTGAACTGAGCTAAATTTGCTTTCATATTTTTTTGTTTTTTCTTTTATAATTGTTTGCATCTTTTAAGAGGAAGTTAAGTGGGCCTCTTCATTCGTTTCACCTCCTTGCCAGACTCTTCCCTGATATTTTCTCTTCCATCTCGTATCTTGGGATATATATTCTCCTTTGCCGCTGTTGCCACAGCAACAACAGTCAGTCTGATCATGTGACCTTGCCGAGAAGGAGAAACCACCGCAGAGGTTGATGACGTCATTGTCGTCTGACAGAGAAGTGTGTTGGAATATGATTTACAGCCTAGTAAGGCCTCTCCGGTTCAGTATTGAGAAAGCAGGCCTTGGGATTTCTCTCCCCCTGAAAGAGCGAGTCGGTATGGAACAAAAGGACAAAAGAACCAGAGCTTAAACAGCAAAGCTGCCAACGTGGACATGATCGCGTTTTATGCACAAACAGAATGAACAGTTCCTCCAGAGAGAAGAGTCGGTGAGGACTTTGGAGAATCTAGCGCTCTGATGTGAGTGTCTGTAGAATAAGCGGACGTTTATATCTTTTGATCCGTGGAGTGGTGTTTTCTGTTGAACTGCACGATCAGGATGCTCAATATATCATTTGTTAATCATTTCTAAACTATCGATGTCGCACATCCCTTTAACGTGCTCTCGTATCACTAAATGTTTTATTGTGTGCTGGGAGCACACTGACTAATCTCAGACATTCCAGTGGGTGTGTTTGAGGGGGTTTTAATGAATCACGACATTCACATGCTCCAACAAAAGGAAATTATTTGGTCAAGATAATTCCGGCCAATATTTAACCATGGCACAGGACGAGGTCGTGTAATAAAGCACATTAAAATCAAATATCTTATCGCAGTATAGTACTATGTCGTGCAGCTGTTTAGGTGAGATATCATCGTCATCATCGTCATCATCAGTTACTGTATATATAATCATTACAACAGACTCCTTTAGGATATAATCTACTGTATAAAGTGCATCTGATCTCTGCACCGTTTTGTTTTTTTCTCCACTTTCCTTCCCTTGGGGATGACACCAACTGATTCTCTCTCTCTCTCTCTCTCTCTCTCTCTCTCTCTCTCTCTCGTGGTTTCTCTTACATAAAAACAATTTAGTATTCAAAAATTCACTTTATTCTAATATTATGAAGGTAATCTAAACCTTTATCTAATACATGAAATAATATTATAATACACACAATTAATTTAATAAATTATAAATGCACTTTAGAAACACACACAACAAACATTTATGAAAATAGTGAGGCGATATTTAAATTTCATCCTTAGCTCATTTGCATACTCACATGAAGTGTTTTTTAGTTGCTGGTTTTTATTTATTTATTTATTTATTTTTAGTTAGATTTTTCTATAGATATAGACCTACTGTTTATACATTTAACTGGATTCTAAATAGGCGGCACGTTGGCGTAGTGGTTAGCACTGTGGTCTACATGACGGTTGAGGGTTCGAGTTGAGGGTTCGAGACTCTCCTTCATTGGTGGGTTTCCTTCGGGTATTCCAGTTTCCTCCCATAGTCCAAAGACATGCAAATTAGACAAATTGGTGTTCCCAAGTTGCCTGTAACGTGTGATTTTTGTGTGCGCGCCACCTGATGGATTGGCACCCTATCCAGTTGTGCCCGGTCCAGTTGTGCCCGAAGTCTCCTGGGATAGGCTCCAGGATTTTTTATTTATTTTTATTAAAGTTACTAGAAAGCCAGACAGTTGGAGTCGTGTCTTTTTTATGATATGAGATATTAAGATTTTACTGGGACTACAGGCACTAAACATGTTTCAGCATGACCATACACCTGTGCACAAAAAGCCCAAAGAAGAAAAACGTTGTTTGACGACGTCGGTGTGGAAGAACTCTAGTCCTGACCTCAACCCCGCTTACACAGCTTTGGGATGACTGCATGCCGAATGCATCCCAGGCCTCGTCACCTGACATCATTGTCTGACCTTGGTAATGCTCTTGTGGTTACATGAGTATAACTCCAAGCAGCCAAGCTCTAAAGTGTTCTGGAAAGCCTTCCTTGATGACTGGAGGCTGTTGTAACAGAAGAAATCTGAAACTTGATGCTTAACGAGTTTAACATAACGATTTGATTGGTCATGTGACTACATACAGTAAATTCGAACTTATATTGTATTTAGAGTACTTTATATTAAATATCAAAGGGATAATTTAATCCTAGGTGTTGGGCGGCACAGTGGAGAATTATAATAATATCTGCGCTAGGTTAGCCGCAGCGTGTTAAAGTGTCAAAGCAGTTTATTCCTGAATAAATCTATACTTCTTTATACCTGCTGTTTTTAACTGTATATGTACCGCTGTTTTACAAGAGTGGAATCATGATGTTTTCCAGACTCGGGTGTAATTATATTGACCTGAACTTTAACTTTAGCCTGACATGGAGCAGATTTATCTATGACTCATATGTTACCATAGTAACTGAGCAGCACTTCCAGTTTATATTCTCCAAGCTTGCTGATTTAGTTCACTTTGTGTATACTACTTTTTTATTGAAATAGAATTTTTGGTGTCATAATTGATTTAATTATTATTTATTCATTTATACTGCTTATCCTGTACAGGGCCTGGCGTCTATCCTAAGAGACTATGGGCACGAGGTGGGGTACACCCTGGACAAAATGCCAATCTATCGCAGGGCACATATACACACACACACACACACACACACACACAGGACAATTTGGGAAGGCCAGGTAGTCTAGTCGGCATGTGTTTGGACTGTGGAAGGAAACAAGCACGGGGAGAACATGCCAACTCCAGGCACACAGACCCGAGGCAGGAATCGAACCCTTGTCTCTAGGGGTGCGAGGCCACAGTGCTAACCACTACTTTACACATCAAACTGTCCGTTTGGATTTTCAGGTATGTCAGGTAGAACGATATTTATCATTACTTTTATAAAGGGTAAATTATATCACTATTAGAATATAGGAATGATGTCACAAAAAGGTAGAATATCATTGCATTATAGTACTTCGTCCATGTCCTGCAGCTGTTTAGGTGGGATATCATCATTATTATCAGTTACTGTATATATAAACATTCCTTTAGTATATAATTTACTGTTTAACGCGCATCTGATCTCTGCAGCGATAGGCCGTGTTTTGTTTTTCTCTCCACTTTCCTTCCCGTGGGGATGACGTAAACTGAATCTCTCTCTCTCTCTCTCTCTCTCTCTCTCTCTCTCGCTCTCTCTCTCGCTCTGTATGTCTCATGAAAACAAATTATTATTCGAATGCATTCTAATATTATGAGTCAAATCTAAACCTGTATCTAATATATGGAATTATATTATATGAATATTATACACTCATTATAAATTATGGATACACCTTATAAAAACACACAACAAACATTTATGAAAATAGGCAATATTTCAATTTCATTATAAGCTCATTTGAATACTCGCATAAATGTTTTGTAGTTTCTGAGTATTATTTTTTTTTAAAGATATATTTTGTCATCTTTAGGTCTAAATATACTGTAGACCTACCTTTTATATGTTAAACTACTCTCATAATGAGCTTATTATATTATTATTATTATTATTATTATTATGCTTATAGAAACAACCAAAAACAACCATAAAAACACAAGATCATGTGTATGTATGTGTGCTATTACCTTGCCTGTTTGACCCATAAAAATTTTTTTTTTTTTGTCAGTCATATTTATATTGTTGGTTAAAATGGAATCAAATTCAGTTCTTTATATTACTTAAGGTGTGCTGAAAAAAAGCATGTCTCACTCTATACTGCACAATCCTGAGGCCTATATATCTTTATAAAAAAAAACAAAAAATGTCGAAAATGCTCTGGGTTTTAACGGCTGCTTCAGTCTTTCACTCCCTGGAACTTTGGCTGTGGAAGGAGCACTGATTGGTTCGCAAGTTCACGTGTACTAAAGCATCTAACCAATCACAGATGAGACTGAATTCTTGTAACCAATCATAATGCAGAAGGTGGGATTTATTGGAAAAGATGTGAAGCTTAACCTAACCGGAAAAAAAAACAAATTTTTTTTTTACTCAATTAGCATCCATGTAAAGTTGGCATCTTTAATCTGAATAAATTTTGAATTAGTTTGATAAAATGTTGTCCTTATATAAATGTAGCTACTGAGAGCACAATATTACACATTCCTCCTTCTAACATAGAAAGCTTGTACCCATTTCCTTCAGCACGTATCATCATCTGAGACTTCCCACATAAAGCAACTGGAATGGGTGGCATACTATTCAGGTCATTCAGACGCCCGGAATCTGGCCTATTTTTAGAGTAGGACATGACATACTGTCTTGAGGAAGCTAGAAAATGCATAACCATGAGAGACAGACGGAGAGAGAGAGAGAGGCATGGTGGAGGAGTTGGTGCTTGTAGGAACTAGTGCCTTTACCTGTCCCCGCTTTGACTCACTGCATCATTTAGCTGTTGTTGCGTTCCTCTGAGACTGATCACGCCTGTTCAAGTCTTTCTCTCAGACTCTTATACACTGTCCTATACAATATCATGCACTATCCACAACACTGTCTGGAATCTGATTGGTTGGTTTGTCTTAATATGCTCCTTCGAACATGCTCTTGTTTCCATAGTAACAGCTAATTTATAGGGAACTGCAAGGTGTAAGGTGATTTTAAGAGTTATGAAAGGAGACTTCAGCATCAACAATAAATAATATGAATAATATTAAATTAATAAACTTTGGGCTGGAAATATTATCTTTGTCTGACTTCAAGCTACATCACACCAGTCCATTGTTGATTATTTTCCTATACGTATGCACACAGCACGTCATGTGTTAACCTTTGCAGCTTGAGTCTCAGAAATGGAAGATGCCATGTGTGACTCCGGCAAAAGGGAACTGCACCACAAGGCAGCTGAATATAGACCTGTTTCCACTTATAACATGCTGCTGTTCGGGAAGTGCTCAGGTTTGTGTAGCAGGCCAGTAGTGTAACTTGACTGGAGACGTATCGTCGTGACATGGCGCTTCCTCTGTTCTGAACCTGTGCTGTGAGAGGGCACCACACCTAGAGCACGTTTAATAATGATAACCAGGTTTCAGAGTAGCTCTGTGGGAGTGTTTTTAATGATCAGTTCCTTCCTTCTGATCCGAAGCTGCATGAGTTTGCTATATGGGGCAATGAAGACATTTCTAAAATCAAAGTGCAGTGTAAAAACGATTGGTTGTGGATGTGTTGACTTTACTTAAGTCATAAGCTCCTGATTAATGATTTTATTTGTTAAATTGGCATGAAATCTCCAGTATTTCTGAATCTGACACTTTTCTACTGTTATGGCTGTACGTCTGCTTCTTATGCTATACTTCTGCTTAAACCTTTTGTACATAATAGAGGGAGGGGGGGGGATTATTCAGTTACACATCATGATTTTGATGATGTAAAAGTGTTAGATTGCCACTCATCTCGAGAGCTCGGGCAACCATCTCTTTCTCAAGCCTTCCCAGATGCAGAGGCAAAGGCATCACTCGGGATTCGACCTTGCAATTTTTGGATGATGGAGCGACTGTGGTATTGCTGCACCACTTAGGGGACATTATTCATGTGTTGCAATTCATTTCGCCACTGACTTTTAACTTTTAAAAATAAATTATTATTATTATTATTTTTTTATTATTATGTACAGTATGTTGGCAGTGAAGGTGGTAAAATGTTGCTGTTCCTCTATAAACACGCTCTAAACTGTTCATACATTGGCAGGCTGCACATTGTAACAAAATGTCTAAAAATAAAATATATGTATATTGAAACAGGATATTTATGAAATCATCATCCTAACAGAATCGCAATACAAATCGTGATATTCTATCAGGTGATCCCTTTTGATTCTTGTTCCTAGTACATAAGACTCACTTTTTTCTGTTGTGGATGCTCCTACATGGATAGCATAAAGATTTATTCATTCGAAAAATGCCCTTCTACTTTTATTTAGTGCATACCCCTAGATATTAGGGATGTCCCGATACCGGTATCGGGTATCGGCCTCGATACCACATTTTTTAAAGTACTTGTACTCGTTAAAAGT
>JAQMYL010000037.1:11447097-11463319 GCA_030014365.1 Clarias pachynema | reverse complement strand
TGTGTGTGTGTAAAAAAAAAAAAAAAAATTTTTTTTTTTTTAGATATCGTTATAGATATTTGCTATAATTTGCTCCTACCACACAGGACACTGTGCTGCCTGCCAATATGTGAACTCAAACATCTTATTACCTCAAATGCAGACATATATCAATTAAAATTAATGAAAAATTTCTTTTTAAAGTCAATGTGGCTATATTGCCATGCGTAATATACTTTACTTTTTTTAGGACTTTTTTTCCACCTATTACTATGATGTAGAAAGTTATCTCTTTATTATTAAACTATTATTTAGTAAAATAAAACCATTGTTTAAGAAGAATATCAACATAGTTTTCGTTGTTTTATTAACACAGTTCATCATTATTAACACTATTTTTCTCCCTACCTTCCTATTTACCTGTCATTTTGCTATCTGTGCCGTCTGACAAGTGTCTGAGGTCGCTACGTGCAACAAATGCTAACCGAGTACTAATGAAAAGCTTAATAACACTAATGAAATTATAAAGAGAGCCTGGGCCCATTAACTCCCACATGTGCTCTGAATTAGCAAAAGTTAACGCAAGCCCATCGTGTATATGGGATTTTTATTGTGTTGACTTTACTGACCATTTATTTCATGATTGTGTTCCCTGAGATAAAATACACTACTGTACACAAGTGACAATCACCAATAGGGACTCTGTTTTTGACCACGATTAGTCTTATTTCCCTGCTGAATAACTAAGATCTACAAATCTTTCTTTTTTTTGTTAGTGGGAATCGATAGAAATGTATTTTGCTTTCGATCTCGAATGTTGTGACATTCCCATGTACAACATTTGTCTGGCATTGTAAAACCTTAGACAGATTGTCCAACAAAATGGGTCTGATGATACACGAAAAGGCAGATATGTTGTTTCAGTAGAACTCAAAATCTTTGGTGATATAAATATTAATATAACTTATGAGGTTCTAAATAATTTTTATTATAACACAATTTATTGCAAAATAAAAAAGACTAGATAGACCGGAGAAGCAAAGAGAAGTAGCCTCTGTACATCGACCATGAAATTCCTCTTCTCCTTTGAAGTTCCAAAGAAAGGAAAATAAAATGGTCAATTACAATGGAAATATCTTGAACTCTGAATTTCCTGTTATTGTCCAGCGCACTTGAATTGGACAGTGTTTTTGATTGCACATTCTTTTCCGGAATGTCCCATGTCAGTGTGAAGACTCCTAATAATTTTCCAAATAAATAGCAGTGTCTTCATAACGCTCACTTTGTGCGTCATAGTGCTGCCTTTTTTTTAAAATCAAAATCAAGTGCAGTCTAAATGAGCAATACCTAATTATATGGTACTACTAAAGTATTTCTTCTTGACAAGTTCCTCATCTATCAAGTGCCTGGTGGATAAGAATAGACCTTGTTTTCTCACTTCCTTTTTCAGGATGAAGATGTCTGAGGTGGCGAGCTGAGCCAGACTCCGACTCAGCAGGTCTGGAGAAGTCCCCTAGTCCCCTGTGTGGGGTGAGGGACCATGGGAGATGGAGGTGTCGGTGCTGCGAGAGAGGGGGTCAATCGGTCACATGTTCTCTTTGACTGCTTCGTTCAAGCCACCACCTGTAAGGGGACACTTAAAGCCTTTCAGGAGCTGTGTGACTTCCTTGAGCTCAAGCCCAGTGAGTATCGAGTCTTTTACCACAAGCTGAAGTCCAAGCTCAACTACTGGAAGGCGAAAGCACTCTGGGCCAAGATAGACAAACGTGCCAGCCACAAGGAGTACAAGAAAGGCAGAGCTTGTGCAAACTCTAAGGTATGGTATGAATTTCTTAAGACTTGCAGTGATTTAGAAGGAAAGTAAGCTAAATATACTTTTGTTAGTCTTATACTAGAGTAGAATAAGCCAGTTCTAGAATCTACTGCATATGACTGTTCTGGGAAAAGCCATTTTTTCTGCTTTTGCATTAATGCACATTAACATTTTCGTATCCCTTATTATGTCTTTCCATCCTTCCGTCTCTTCCCATGCTAAAGACGTATAAAAATAAATGTATTGCTTGGTAGCATACTGAGTTCAATTGTTTGTGAAGAGGCACTTCAGAAGCCACAGGATTGCACTACCTAATCCCACTCCAATCCGGACTGTTTTTTGGATGCTACTGAGGCAGAAGTTTGGCAGAACATGGAAGAAAAATCTTCTCAGACACTGCTGTAGACACAAAATTCTTCATCCATCATTATAAGCTATAAGGAGCTTGTATCCCGCAGTATTTTCAGCTCAGCATTGAGCTTGGCTGCACATTGGAGTACATTTTAAGAAATGGTACGTCAGGCTCCCGAGTGGCGCAGTGGAAACGTGTTTGCCCTAACATCTGAAGTTCAGTTTCTGGGTGATGCTATAATCATAAGAAGCTGGGAGCGCTCTCTTGGGGACATAGTGACACTAGCCAATCATGGTCCTCTTTGAGCTCACACAAGCAAAAAGGGTGGATAGCCCTTTAGAGTGCCCGGATAGAGCGTGTAAGGCCGTCTTCAGCATTGATTGAGCATATGATACCTGGTTGGTATTTGTCACCTTTATGGGAGTTTACCCTAACATAAACATGAGCAAGGATTGGCTACGAGTGCATTGGGAAAAATTATCAAAAGAAATAAAGAAAACAATTGGTGCGTACTTCATGGTTCATGTAATGGTTAGCATTGTGCCCTCACACCGTCAGCGTTGATGGTTCAAGTCCTGCCTTCGGGTCTATATGCATGGAGATTACATGTTCTCCAGTTTACTCCCACAGCCCAAAGACATGCAGATCACTCTAATTGGCATTTCCAAATTACTGTAATGTGTGAGTGAATGTGTGTATGCTTGTGCATGGATTGGCACAATGTCCAGGGTGTACCCCGTCTAGTGCACAAGTCCCCTGGGATTGGTTCCAGGCCTCCCGTGACTTGGAATGAAATTACAAACTATGAAATTACATTATGCAGGGATTGCAAGATCCAATTTAACCAATAGCTACACACCAGCAATAGACAAACTAAAAGATAAAAACGACTGATTTGTTACTTGCTACTGCAAATGTAGAGTTCTTCTCCAGACCGCCAAAGCTCATGTTCCTCTTGTGTACTTTTGTGTGTGTTTCTCAGTGTCTGATCATTGGAGCAGGACCATGTGGCCTCCGCACGGCAATAGAACTTTGCTTTCTTGGGGCCAAGGTGGTCATAGTCGAGAAAAGAGATGCTTTCTCACGCAACAACGTTCTCCACCTGTGGCCTTTCACCATCCAGGATCTGCGGGGCCTCGGTGCAAAAAAGTTCCATGGAAAGTTCTGTGCAGGCTCCATAGACCATATCAGTGAGTAGATCTGTAGGGCGAAGAAACGAATTCTGGAGAAATTGGTGTATCGGGTTTATGTTGATGCACTTGGGTGTTGCTCTCCGCAGGTATTCGTCAGCTGCAATTGATGCTGCTGAAAATGGCTCTGATCTTGGGTATCGAGATCCATGTCAATGTGGAGTTCAAAGGCCTCATCGAACCACCAGAAGACCAGGAAAATGAGAGTAAGATGGCTTTTTAATGTATTTCAAGCCTGATGAAGATTCCACAGGTCCTTTATCATTTTATTAAAATGCCTCTGTAATATGCTTTATTATCTCAATGGAATCTTTACACTGTTCCACAATTTTCTAAACTGTATAATGTGTCATCTTCAGGAATAGGCTGGAGAGCTGAAATCCATCCTAAGACGCATCCTGTTAGTGAGCTGGAGTTTAATGTTATCATCGGGGCAGATGGGAGAAGAAACACATTGGCAGGTAAAGCAAACAATTATCTATAAGCCTCCTTTCTCATTTGGGTCTTAATACAGCTCAGGGTCCCATTAGCTGAGCTTCTGCTTACAATCACAGCTTTGCTGCTAATCTGCTGAATAAGGAATCTAGTGATTATGCTGCTAAATTAACACAAAAAAATCTTTTAACAGACTTGAGGCTTTTCTCACATATTTAGGCAATTTTGCCTTTTGAGAGTTATCACAATCATGATTAAATGCCACAGTGGCTCTTGGCTCTGGCTCAGAGATTCTGCTCAGGGTACTTTCCTATCTGAGAACAGTTAACAAGAGGCACCCAGTGGGGAAAAAAAACTTTATCTGAATTTCTTTCTGATGTTCAGTCTTCTAGAAAATAAGCATTATAGAACTAAAGAGGCTTTGTAGAACTCCTGCCGAGCCTGAATCTGACCGTGCAGCTACTGCATACTCTTTTAATTTTTTTCTTCTACTCCTCCCCAGGTTTTAGAAGGAAAGAGTTCAGGGGCAAGCTGGCCATCGCCATCACGGCCAACTTTATTAACCGCAACACTACAGCCGAGGCCAAAGTGGAGGAGATCAGCGGGGTGGCCTTCATCTTCAACCAGAAGTTCTTTCAGGATCTAAGGGAAGCTACTGGTAAGGGCACGTTTGATGCTTTTGCATTGTCAGCACTCTGAGATTTGGCGTAATGATTAAAGAGAAGACAGCACTGACTCAGCTTTTCCCCCTTAAACCCAAAGTTCTTTTCACATACAGCATGTGGCAGTTCTGGGAAAATCTTTCAGTGGTGAAATGTTTTAGCGTTTTCTACGATGCAGTTTATAGTTCTAAAAAACTGCGGCTTTTCCTGAACTTTACATGCATCTCAACTCCAAGTGAAGTTAAATCATTTAAAAATCACACAAGTGAATTGGAGGAAAGTTCATTTACAAATTCCATTACAACTATAGTGTGGATGTAGCAGAATACTTCACAGCTGGATTGAATACTGAATTGCTAAGACTTATTTTTGTTTTGCTATCCAACAACTTGAGCAAAGCATGACACTCACTTTTAGACTTAATCATGCCTAGTGAGGTTTAAGATTTTTAAGATTTATTAAAAAAAAATTTAATAAACATTTATTAAACTGCCCCCCTCCCTGTTTGACTCTATAGAACAGTATGATGAGGATGTCTAACGATTCATAATTGCAATATTTGCAATATTTCCAGGAGAGGATCCCTTTTTATATCTGGTTCTCATCAAGGTTTCTTCCTCAGAGCCACTGTCCCCTCTGGTTTGCTTATTAATGATGAATAGAAAGGTCTATCCTAATTTCTGTAAAGCTGCTTTGTGGCAACATTCATTGTAAGCCCTATATGGATAAGATTTAATTTAAGCTAAAAGTAAATAAAAACATTTAAATTTTATTTCGCTGAGATATACAGTGCTGTGCAAAAGTCTTGCCCCCCTGTATATAAATTAAATCAAATGATGTTGATTAAATGAAATAAATAGGAACCAATGTTTTACTGTGCCAGGTGGCAAAGTGCCTAAAGATGCCATTTAAAATTGGTCGTTTATGTAACAACCTCAGCAGCAACCTCATTTCCCCTCTCATCTGTTTCAAACACTCAGAATTCAGCATCACCAGTATACTCATCACCGGACTCATCACCTGTCATCATTTGCGCCTGTTTCTCACTGGGGAAATTGATGGGTTTTTTATGCTTGGATGGTTCATAGATCACTGCGTGGCTTAACATAACTGAAAATGAGAGCCAATAAGCAGGTCTGGAGAACTATTTCTTAAGTCTAGGTTTAAAAAAATATAAGAAAGTCTGGCTCTTTAGAAGCAAAATATGAAGAACTGATGGGTGGCTTGAGATTTTTTCACAGTTCTGCATTTGCAGTTAAGTTTTCAGACAAACAAATTTGTTCAAAATCAGATTTTTAGCTGCAGTGACACTTTTTGGGGTTTCCAGATGAACAGATAAAGTGCCTGATTTACTTCGTCGTTTATTAATTCCTAGTTAAATGTGTTTAATTTGATCCAAGAATGCAATGCAGTATGCTCTGTAGACCAGAAAAGATCAGAAAGAAATATAGCATTGGCTTTATTTGTTTAAAATAAATATTTCACCATGTTACCTATAGACTTAATCACTTAAAATTGTGATTTTATCAATTCTTTAAAAGAATAATGTAGGTGTCAGAGTTCCCCTAAAGTGTCTCTGTTAATGCTTTAGCTGAAACACCATTCATACTCCATCAAACACACCATTTCAGTGTTTATGTAAATGAGCTACTGCAGAGTCAGAGAACAACAGAACTGATATTTGTATATGAGGTAAAAATATGGGGGAATACAATAAGCCACTACAAAAATGGAAAAAGAACAAAAAGCAGAGAGTTTTTTTTTTTAATTCACTGCATGTTTTTTGTTTGTACACACATACAAGCACTAAAAATAGCTAAAACATGAATTTGTATAATACATAATACAAATCAATGATTCTTACACAATTATTGTTTGTTTAATTAAAAACTTAATGCATTAACAGAAAGCATACAGGCCTGACAGGACCATTTAATCTGAAGGGAATCTACGATGAATTTATCCACCGAGGTTGTTCATCAGTGTGGTTAACAGTTGCCTGTCTGTCTGCCCCTGTCCTGGCACTGACAGCTTTGTGCTGAGCTGGCAGTGGCTAAAGAGCCTTTGCTTTTGTTTAGCCAGTCGTGTAATCGCTACTGTTGGTTTCAGTCTATTCTACAATGTGTGTGTGAGACTGGTTCGGTTTTTCTAATGGCCTATCATTATGTCTGCAAAGGGAAACTAATGATCTTCTCTTCTATTTTTTTTTTTTAAACACTTACATGCTTATCAGCACTGCATGTCTCACTCTGTCTCTCTCTCACTCTGATTTATTTCTCACCTTTGGATAATTTGCATCTCCAGGGATTGATCTGGAAAACATTGTCTACTATAAGGATGACACGCACTACTTTGTGATGACTGCCAAGAAGCAGAGTCTGCTGGAGAAGGGCGTCATTCTGCACGTGAGTGCTCATGGGGGTTTACCCGATGCACAATCTGTCTGCTCCATATTGTCTCCTTTTCTAGTTTCTATTTAGTAACCCTGTCCTTTTTTCACATAGTCTGCTATTTTCACATCTGGTGTAGAATGAATGATTGTGTTTCATGTGGAATGACCAGGTGTGTTAAGATTAAAAAAAAAAATTTTCAGCAGTAATATAATTTCATAGGAGCATGTGCACAGGGTTGTGAAAGTTCAGGAATACAATAAGAGGTGCCTCATAAGTCCATGTCTAGGAGAAATATAAAAAGAAAAAACTCTGTATGTTCAAAGAAGTGGAAATTGCCTGTAAGCAATGAAGCTGATGCTGTCGTCAGCAGACCAAAGCCAGTTATAGCAGCATTAATCAGAGAGGAATAGTTCACCCATGAGTCCTGCATAGCTCCTCAGAAAGCCTCTCACTGCTGAATTATATGTTCATTTAAATACTGCAAACAAATCTGAGTTTAACAAACCATGGGCTCATTTAGTTCAGCAAGTACACTGGCCGCATAAATGTTTTATAGCTGTCTAGCTTGCATTGGAACCTAGTAGATTGGAACCTGATATTATGTTTTCCTATCAATATTTTAGGATTATGTGGACACGGAGATGCTCCTATCCAGATCTAATGTGGACCAAGCTGCTTTGCTGTCCTATGCCAGAGAGGCAGCTGACTTCTCCACCAATCACCAGCTGCCCAAGCTGGACTTTGCCATCAACCATTACGGGCAGCCTGATGTGGCCATGTTTGACTTCACATGCATGTATGCCTCGGAAAATGCGGCGCTGGTGCGCCAACGCAATGGCCACCAGCTGCTCGTAGCTCTGGTTGGAGACAGCCTTCTAGAGGTGAGAGAAAAGGACATGAGTTTGAATAATGGGACATTTTTCAGAACATATATTTTATAGTCTTATGTGTTACTGCACTATATCATCATAAATGTTACAACGGATAAGAAAAATCTGTGGTTTGTGCAGCCGTTCTGGCCAATGGGAACTGGCATTGCACGAGGCTTCTTGGCAGCCATGGACTCAGCATGGATGGTGAGAAGCTGGGCGCAGGGTGCGTCTGCTCTCGAGGTGTTGGCAGAAAGGTAAGAAATTCATTTTACAGCTTTCGACTTGTGTTGCACAATTTACCAGAACTTTTAGCATCAGGAGCATGGATGTTTTTTTTTTCATTAATACCAAAGATTGCAGTTGTATAATTCTTCATACCTGTGGAAGATTGGCATCAATAAGAAGTAATGCTGCATCAACGAAAGCATGTAACTTGGTATTTCCAAACATTGCCAGGGAAAATCTACTTGGTATTCCTTCTCAGAAAGTGAAATTGGAAAGGTGGTCCTTAACCCAGAATTCATGTCATACCATATCCTCATAGCTCCTCACATCATCAGATCACATCTGTGTTTTATTATTTTATATTAGTTTTTTGTTTTTGGCATGGTGGGTAAGTTGGGAGGGGTGGAATGGGTCACGCAGTTTTGTATTTCTTTCTGGATGGTGTAACTGATCGTAGTTAATCCCTGAACCATATGGATCTCTCTTTGTCCGCATGTAAACTGTGTATTTGCTGCAATGTTTAACCATTTATTGTGCAAAATAAAATTTTACTACCTGTGAGTGAAAAACTCACAGAATTTTTTGTTTGGTTCTTTCTTTCTTTTTGCATGCACAAAAATTATATTTTTACTCATTTAAACATTTTCTTTGTGCGCACCAATTAAACCCCCTTCTCCTCTCCTGCACTTTTTGTAGGACAGGGTTGCCAGATCATGATAACAAAATACTTCTATGCAGTGCTGAGAACTTTCCCACTCTGATTAAAAACCAGGCCAAATTACTGTATGTGTGCTAGAGCTCATACCGTAGCCCAATTATATATTCATATACTTTATTTCACTAAAATTGATCTAATTTTTAATTACCATTGTACTAAAAGATACAGTAATCGGCTAGTGTTTTTTTTCATTCACTACTGTTGAAGATGATGACATTCCTCCTTTGAAGCATCATCATTGGTTTGGTTTCTTGGGCAGTTTGTGTTACTTTTCTTTTGGTTCTATGTCTTATATGAAATATGTTTCATTTGAAGTGTTGTTAACTTACAATATATTTAACAGACCTAATGCAATCTATGAACTTTGCAATGCTTTACATTCATGCTGCATGCTTGTAAAACATACTGCACTAATAATTTTCCCCCATGCTCACATGCCCTATCTGCCCCAGATATTTTAAATTGTCTTCATTGCAGAGTCTCTAATTGCCTGTACTTAACGGTAGTGACCCTGTGTTGAATTTTCTTAGGGAGAGTATATATCGTCTGCTGCCACAAACCACTCCAGAGAACGTTAGTAAAAACTACAGTCAGTACACGTTGGATCCTACAACGCGCTACCCCAACATCAGTCTGCACCTGCTCCGGCCCAATCAGGTGAGACGGCTCGCACTCGGCAAAAAAAGCATGCCTCACTGTTAAAATGAGAATGAAGTCTTATATTGTGTTCTCCATTATATAAAGGTACGGCATCTCATAGACACCGGGGAGACCAGGGAAATCCGCATCGACATGGAGAACGTGGTTAATTCGTCCACTCCCAAACTCATGAGGAATGGTGAGCCATTTTTATATTGATATTGTTGTGTATTTAGGTTTTAACCAGACAGTCTTAGCTCTGATTTCTCAATTAATCCCGTATTATATTTATTCTAGAATTTCTGCTTGAGAAGCAGTTCCAAGGTAACTGTACAGTAGGGATGACTGAAGCCTACATGCATGATGCTATGTCTCATAAGGGTTTATCCTTTAAAGGTCATGCTGCTGTGTTAGTAACTTTATTAATAATGAAATGTCTAACACCATCAGTAATGAATGTTTTGCAATGTTCATTTAGATTTTAATACAGCTCCGTCTAACAGAATATATTTCACAAAATTCCATTCTTAACCATGATTCAAAACCTCCCGCCTCTAGGATTCCCCGTTACCTTACCATCAGTAAATAAAACCACTTTGATTTTTTTCCCCTCCCTATGGATACTGACATTATTAAATGACTAACAGTGATCTGTTTGATGATAAAAGCTTTTCCCAGAACAATGGCTAATTAGGATGCTCCCTGTTTATTTTACCAGAGTCTGTAGCCCGCTCCAGCAAGCTGCTAAACTGGTGTCAGAGGCAGACGGATGGCTACAGAGGGGTCAGCGTGTCTGATCTCACCATGTCATGGAAGAGTGGCTTGGCTTTATGTGCCCTTATCCATCGCTACAGGCCAGACCTCATGTGAGTGCTCTGCCCTCTTAAACAAACCCTTCTTTCTGGGATGGAGATAAAGATCTTTATCAAGAGAGGACCTGTTCTGTGTTATATTATCTATTGTAGTGTATAGCGCATATAATATGGGATGCACAACATATACATATATATATAACACACATATACACATATAACATGTACACAGTTAGAACTGTATGAAATGTCATATAATATGTTTCTATTTGTATTTGGAGGTTATAGGATCAAATGAAGTACTACAATAGGGTCATGGTCTCCATTATGGATGTTAATGATTAACTATTAATAAATTAATTGCCATTGAGAATTTAAATGATTAAATATTTAATTAACATGTAGGGTTTGTTTTGAAGCCTCTTGAATATTAGATAAATATTTACCGAGTTAAGGGAGCCAACAACCAGAGTTGTAAGTTCAAGTGGAGGTGGGCAAAGTACACAGATCTTTACTTGTGTAGAAATCATTGTACTTGAAAGAAAGTAGAGTAAATATTACTCAAGTATAAGTAGAGGCCCTCCATTTACTTGTGTGCTTGAGAAAGGACCATACGTACTAACCTTCAAGTATCTAAAGTACAGGTCTTGTATTAGCTCACAATTTGCAACCCTAGATCTTTGTTTACTTGTTTAAATTTCTTACTACTGGGGGAAACTAGCAAACCATGGTAATGTAAAGTGTAATTACAATGTAATTTTAGTCATTTGAACTAAGCAAATTTAGTCAATCAATAATAGAGATTTTTAATAGAATCCCAGCCATAAATATTAGATATTCTCAATATTAGATTTTTATTTATTTATCAGAACTCTGTTTGAACATCTGCCTTCTAGTTCACTAAATCTTTACTCATTTCGTATATTTACAATGGATATAATCACCTTTGCTTCCAAGAAACAAACAAAGACAACATTGTGGAGAACAGACTTGTTTTTTGTAGTATAGAATATACATGAGTATGATACAGAAGCATGGTTTTATCATTAGAAAAAGGCATTGCAATTGTATTGTATGTGTGGAATTAACATATGAAATTAAGTGTATTGAAGGATGATGTCACAGTGTTTAAAAGAAAGTGTTTTATATAAAAGTATTTCATTTTGTGTTACAACTTTTTTTTTCTTTCCCTGTTGGCTTGTAGTTTGAGATTTGTAACAATGTTTTTATTTGTCAGTATGCTAGCATCTGTGGAGAAGCAGTTAGCAAACATTGTGAGCGTATTTACATTGTAATTTTAGTCAGAATTAATAATTATTATTAGTATTATTATTTTTACATATCTGAGGGTAATGTTGATATTCTCAACAAAAATTATTTGTCTCCACAGCTACTGTGCTTTTATAGTTTATATGAACAGCTACATGCTAGTTACCTGACTCGATAGTCTCAGCCATTAGCTAGCTTCTATGCTTAAGTTCCCTGTGTCCTGGTTAGCTAACACCATTTTTATTGTGTATGATGTGTTTGCCTTACCATGTTTAAACTAATGTACTTTATATCCACATTCCTAAATTTCATTATTCACAGGAAAAGAAGATAGGGTCAGCTTGTATTTGATCTACCTGACATATTGTAAAACTCTGTTAAATATGATGTATGTGTTGAAAGCACTGACTCACAAACTAAATTACATTTGGGATTTGGGAATGTCTCCCATTTTTCTTCCGGGCCATCTTATTTTGTACATTTGTTAAAGTAGAGTGACTTCTAATAGCTTGCTTATGTACAGATCACCCTTTCACTCTCTCAGCTGATTGACCATTACCTCTAAGACCACACATTAGCATTTTCCTGATTGTCCATTAGACTAAATACCCAGCATTGTACTTTTTATTAGTTTATCCGCCCCTACAGCATTATAGGAGGTGCATTAAGCGAATAGTTCATATGTTAGGAAGTGTTCTCCGCTCTCTTCAGTACCTAAAATGTATATATTTTTTGTTATTTTTTATTTTTTTTAATAGTGTCTGACCTGCACAGCCTTATATCAGACTCTCTCGAACAAATTTAGCTGTAAACGTGTTCTAGATAAAATCTTGATCTTGTGGTTGTTTGCGTGTTTAAAATCTGCAGTGATTTTGACTCGCTGGACGAGAAGGACGTGGAGAAGAATAACCAGTTGGCTTTTGACGTGACTGAGAGAGAATTTGGGATTTCGCCAATTATGACTGGGAAGGAGATGTCTGTCGTAGTGGAACCTGACAAGCTCTCAATGGTCATGTACCTCAGTCAGTTCTACGAGATGTTCAAGGACATTGTGCCCCCTGGTGGTGAGTAGTGGTGTGCTGATATGAATTTACCATAATACATAAGTATACAGTAGAGTTTTAAAAACTGTTTGCATCTTTGATTGTATATACTTAATTTATTTACATCTTTGATTAACCCCTTTGCTGAAAAGTAAAAATTTTTTTTTGATTGTGTTCATTTATAGTTTTATTAATTTATTTTGTTTAAATAGATATATTCATAATTATATGATAGTTGTGAGAATTTTTATTTAGCATTTTTAAAATGAGTCTCCAGAAGCAGTACAAAATAACAGTTAGAGGTAAAACTATAATGTATTATTAACTTCAAGTGAATGAGAAAATAAAAATGGCTGGTATTGAAGTTTAGAACTGATGCAACCTAAGTGATAACATGAATTAATTATCATGCAAATATTGCACAAAATTAAACATGAACGTAAAAGAATAAAAGATTAAGAACTGAAAGTCTTCAGGTGT
Organism: Clarias pachynema; assembly: GCA_030014365.1. Lineage (NCBI taxonomy): Eukaryota > Metazoa > Chordata > Actinopteri > Siluriformes > Clariidae > Clarias > Clarias pachynema. The sequence goes on along the minus strand of JAQMYL010000037.1, from coordinate 11,450,437 downwards.
AAAAACTCTTCAGGATGTGCTGTTCAAGGAAAAGATACTGACTAGATTCTGATTTGTTTTATGTAAAGTATTTAAAGATTCTACACTGTCCTTGGGATAATGTACAGTATTTAGGACTCACATAACTGTTTTCTTTTTATTTACAGCTTGCTACAAATAACAATTTTACAATCATGTTGAATTAATTGATTGATTGATTGATTGATTGAAAGCATTGATTCCCATCCATTGTACAATAGTTTGTCCTTACTGCCAATATTCCTAACACCAGTTTGGGATAAATAAAATGTATTTGCTTTATTTGATTTGTTTGTACATCTTTTAGAAAGGTTTTGCTTTATGTTTTAGACAATCAGAACCTGAGTCCAGAGGAAAAGGCCGCTCTGATCGCCAGCACTAAGTCGCCCATCTCCTTCCTCAGCAAACTGGGTCAGAGCATCAACATCTCGAGGAAACGCAACCCCAAGGTACTGTACTCCTGGACTACCTGCGCTGTGTCAGGAAGACAACAGTGCAAATATTAAATGACCTATGTGTGCGCACATAATCTCTTTAATCTTAATCATGGTTGCACTTGTTAGCAGGATAAGAAGGAGAAGGAGCTTGACGGATTGGGGAAGAGGAGGAAGACGAGTCAGACGGGCCAGTCTGAAGATGTAAGTGTATACCTCTGGTGTAGCATTGATGATAAAACTTGATGGATTGTTTAAATTCAGTTTCTAATGATTGTTCTTCGTGGATAAGGAGGAACCTCAGCGGCCGGTCCGTGATGAACGACCTTTCGTAGCCACGGCTCTGGCGGAGCGTCGAGTCGACGCCACTGCCGCCGCGAACAACAACAAGGTGAAGTCCATGGCCACTCAGCTGCTGGCCAAGTTTGAGGAGAATGCTCCGGTACAGTCAACAGGACTCAAAAGACAGGTAGGCCAGAGTCTGGAAGACTTCAGTCATTGGTATTTCTACGGTATGCACAATGGTTCTAACCTGTGTTCGGATCTTATCTTTATTTATTTATTTATTTATTTATTTTATTTATGTATATGTGTAAAGGGGTAACTCTCTTTTTCAGACAGTGATTCAATTTGAATGCTTTTTTGGATAAATAAACTTTAAACAACTTTTGCTTGTTGAGGATTAAGAACATGACCTACTTAGATCTCTGTTGAGCTTTTATTGAGTGTGTGTGTGTGTATGTGTGTGTACAGTATGTGTGTGTGTGTGATCCACCATGACAGAGAAGCCAGCAGGAATGTGTGGCATTACTACAGGTGTGCTTGCTTTTTATAGCTGCCTGAACCCTCTTTGTGGTGGATCATGACACTGTTAAGGTCACTGCTGTTTGCTGACACCAATATCTTCTGGATATATAATATGTTCACAGCGGTGCTCTGAAATTAATATTCCTGGCCTGGCCATAAACCAAAAAAAAACAAAAAAACTCTGGGATTTTTATGCCTTGCAATTTGTGTTAATTATAATATTATAATAATAATAATAAAAATAATTATGAATTGTCTGCTGTGGTGAAACTTTGATGTGATGCATACATACATCCGATAATGTTGCAATGAGTACAGAAAGTAAAACCACCCACTAGTCCTAATTCTGATTATAATTTAGCTTCTCTTTTATATTAAACTCTATTTTAAAGCAATCTGTTCCTTCACTGGCTTTCCTGGAATGATTTTCGCAAATGTCTGCCTTGGTTCATTTGATACACTTCTTCAAAAAGAAAATAATCATCTAAATCATTTATTTTGATCTATATCTTTTGGCTTACTCTTCTGCTAAGCGTGCTCGAGACTCTTTGCTGGTGCATCACTACCATTTATGTCTAAATAGTGGTTTATTTTCTCTATGTGCTTTTGTTACTGCATGACATTCTTCAGGTATGTCTAATATCTGGAGAGGAGGGGAAAAAAATCCTCATTCATCTACATTTATTTTTTCTGCTATTGTGCCTGTGTCTCTTTTCTTATCTTTTGCTGTGTTTGTTTTTCTCTGTTTTCTGCTTCTTTTTATGAATTGTGACGGTGGCACATAATTGGTCACACCACCTGTCATTTTACGCTCCAATGGTTTGTAGAATGACACTGAGCCTGAGCTGGGGTTTGTGCTGCCCCCCTGCCTGCCATCCATCACTCTGAAAGAGCCGCTTCCTGCATGGAGAAAGGTAAAGAGTGTGTGTAGGCCCTGACACTGCCTTTCATGTTTCATGTCTCGCTATAGCCGTCACCTTGTTTGTTTGGCTAGTTTAGCATGACTTAATTAAATCTTGTACGTTGCTCATCAACTTACAGTATCAGACCTGTGATGATGGTCCTGATCCCTTGCTTTCAGCAGTTATTGAAAATCCTATTTAAACAGCCCTTTTTTTTTGTCTCTTTGTAAACCTTCAGAGGCGAACTCAGTTGCAAGAACAAATGAGTTTCTGCTGTAAAGAAATTTTGAAGTGTCAGACTCTGCCTAAGACAGAGCAACAGGTATGGCCATAGAAATAGGGATATTCCTTAGAATAGATCCTGCTATAGCCCCATAGTACTCTTTCTGTAGATCTAGAATGATATACAGGTCAAACTCGAAAAATTAGAATATCGTGCAAAAGTTAATTTATTTCAGTAATGCACCTTAAAAGGTGAAACTAATATATGAGGGAGACTTATTACATGCTGTGATTTGTCATAATTGAGATGATTATGGCTTACAGCTCATGAAAACCCTAAATCCACCATCTCAGAAAATTTGCATATTACATGCAATCAATAAAACAAGGATTGTACATAGAACATATTGGACCCCTGAAAAGTATAAGCATGCATATGTACTCAGTACTTGGTTTGGGCCCCTTTTGCAGCAATTACTGCCTCAATGCGGCGTGGCATGGAAGCAATCAGCCTGTGGCAATGCTGAATTATTATGAAAGACCAGGATGCTTCAATAACGGCTTTCAGCTCTTCTGCATTGTTCGGTCTCATGTCTCTCATCTTTCTCTTGGCAATGCCCCATAGATTTTCTATGGGGTTCAGGTCAGGCGAGTTTGCTGGCCAATCAAGCACAGTAATCACACAGTCATTGAACCAGGTTTGGTGCTTTTGGCAGTGTGGGCAGGTGCCAAATCCTGCTGGGAAATGAAGTCAGCATCCCCATAAAGCTCATCTGCGGAAAGAAGCATGAAGTGCTCCAAAATCTCCTGGTCGACAGCTGCGTTGACCCTGGACTTAATGAAGCACAGTGGACCAACACCAGCAGATGACATGACTCCGCAAATCAACACAGACTGTGGAAACTTCACACTGGACTTCAAGCATCTTGCAGTGTGTGCCTCTCCATTCTTCCTCCA
>JAQMYL010000037.1:11422921-11446445 GCA_030014365.1 Clarias pachynema | reverse complement strand
ACTCCATGCACACAGAGACGGGAATCGAGCCTGGCCGGGAATCGAACCCGGACCCTGGAGGTGCAAGGCGACAGTACATTTAAAGTTGCATTACTGAAATAAATAAACTTTTGCACGATATTCAAGTTTCACCTGTATAGATGTAGACTAACCTAGATGCAGTATTTGGAATTTCTGTGGCTATGAACCAAACCATGGCTAAAAGTGATGTTTTGTACTTTCAGTGTTGGACCTTCTTGATTCTTCTTCTAACATATTCAGTGTCCATGGAATACAGTACATTTTAAGCAAATTTATGCTATTGTATCGCATTGCGGAAATGTAAATTCTGATTGGTCATTGTCACAATGCAGCTTTACAGAATAAAAAATTATAGAAATAAATTTGAAAATGCACAGAATATAGTATAGTCTATAACTATTAGGTTGTCCTTGAAGAGCAAGCCGAGGCTGACAATGGCAAGGAAAATTCCCTGGGATGACAATAGTTAGAAACCTTAAGAGGAACCAGACTCAACAGGAATATCAGTTACTATGACCGTAAATAAGTCTTTGGTATATTATTCTGTCTTATGTCTATAGTAACAGTGTATACATGGGCTTTCTTTGTGTTAAAAATGATTAGTACATTTTCTGCAAGGTCTGTTTAATGTTTTGGAAGGAGTCTCCAGTTTCAGCACTTTGTAACAGGTCAAGCTATGAGAAAAGTCTTAATGGAAGGAAAGCGATGTGGTTTTTCAGTAGCATGACAAGCTGGTGAAACATAACAGGAACTGGTTGGCAATGTAAACTTTAACTATAAATGGATGAAAGTATGATGTGCTTTCCTTTAATGAATAGTTAAAACATTAGCGTTGTTAAGTTGATGACTAAAACACCTTGGGGATGTGCAAAAATTCAGCATTGGGGTCTGCAAAATGCTACTCCATGGTTAATTATTTTCTTCTAACAGGACATGCTTTATGCTCATTTTTAGTCCAGTCCTTGTACCTGAGCAGTGAAGCCACAGGGTGACCTATAGATCATTCAAGGAAAAAAAAAAAAATCATCTAACCTTAAATGCACGAACCAGTGAGAAACAGGTGCAGATGATCAGGCCGGTGATTAGTATACTGGTGACGCTGAGTGGTTGGGACGGACGAGAGGGGAAATGAGGTTGCTGATGAGGTTGTTGCATAATCAATTGTATCTTCAGACACTTTGCAACCTGTCACAGTAAAACATTTGTTCCCATTTCTTTCATTGAATCTAATCGAAGAAATGAGGGGTTCAATGAGAGTCTTAAGACTTTGGCATAGTACTCTATATCAAAGTAGATTTTTAATTATGCACCACTAAAAAGAACATTCATAACTAATGGTAACCTAAAGTAATGCCTAAGTGCCTGTTTTTAAGATGACTGACTAAACTGACTTAATCGATGCAGTGGAGTCAGAAATATGCAGAATGTTCTCCATAAAGGACATGTACAGTATCTACAATATAAATAAATAAATAAATAAATAAAGATAGTTTTGTTTTGTTTTTTGCGTGAGGTGCTCCGGCTCTGTTTGTGTTAAACCTTGGTAAAAGCAATGAAGTGTAAAGTGATATCCTGTATGTGATTTATAGCTATTGTGCTTTGTTTCCTCAGTCTAATACCCTAATAGAACCATAAAGCCTTCTCGCTACCTCTCATTAGTATTTCTATTTATTTAACAGTAAATAGACTTATTGATATAAACATGCGTAATGTTTGATTATTATTTCAGTTATTAGATTCTGTACTTCCCTGGTAGATTGCGGACGCATTACTAACACATTTATTAATAAATTGTGTGTTGTTCATGTTTTATTCTGTATTGTGTGTTGTTACTCTGTCATTCATGGATCACGATTATATATCTTTATATCATATCTTTATACAAGTGTACATTAGCTCAAATGTGAACATGAGGTTTGAGAGTGACGTGGCACGTTTCGTTCCTCTCCTGTCTCTCTGAAGGCTAGCAGGAGCAACGATGGCCTGCGGAGCTGCCCTAAGAAAACCATTCTGCTCTATCCTCCTCCTCCATCATCTTCCTCTCCATCGCTCTCTCCACACGCACAGGTGACGCTACGTACCATGTACTCGGCACTACGCTCGGCTCTTTTCCCTTCCGCATTCCTTCAACTAACCTCTTCGCGCTTGAATCCTTAACAGATCTTCGCTATAAGATCTACTATATGTTTTTATAGTATTAATTATTAAGCATTCCAGATTAAAACATATTTTCTAGCTATTGATCTGTGGTGTTTATCTTTTAACCCTAATGCACTTACAATTTTCATCGTACAAATCAGGTTGGTTTAATAATAATATTAATACATGCTGCAGTGTGTGGATTACAGACTTCCAAAATAAACATTGCTCAACTTCATGTTGTTAATGCTGTTAGAGAGCAGTTTCATGCATGGACCTGGAGTGTAATGTGACCAGTTCAAGTTTGATTATAAGACAGACAGGTTATACGGTGTTAACAAACTGGACTTGATGTTTGTATCACCAGAAGAATGCTCTCAAACTGGTGATAGAGGAACATGACAGTGATGATGATGATGAAACACAGGAGGATCGGACATTCTCTTCCAGGGTAAACTTGATTAGGGCATGGCTTTGTGCATTTTACATACTGCTTTGGAGTTGCTTGTATATTTGATTCGGGAGTTAATGGTATCTTCGGGGCAGTAGCATACCAGCTCCGCATGTACTCGGAGAAAAAAAAAAATAATGGTGGGTCTTATTCTTTGTCTGAGGGAACCATTGTTCAGTTCTATAAATAAGATGTGGTATGTAGTGGTTGTGTTTTATTTCATACTGGCACTTGACATTACTACACTGCAAAAACAAGACATGTAAGCCAATGCATTTACTAGGTTTGTTCAAGTCAAACCAGGACTTTTGGAAACTACATTTGTTTTCTATGTAATCCCCTGTTGCACAAATACTCTTATCCTAGCATTCCACTAGTGCTTGAAGGTAAAATGTTTTCTCGCGATCATAAAACGCTGGCCTCCCAGGAGTTCCTTGAATAGCCTGAACATGTGGAAATGGCATGGAGTCAGGTCAGGACTATTTGTGGATGTGGTAATAGCTTCCAGCTGAGTTCCTGTTGGATAACAGTTGTGTGTACAGTTTCCACAGACAGATGTGTCTCTCCTTTAAGTTGGTAATAAGTTTTCTGTCGATTTTCAAGTATTAGGGTTTCTATTCGCTGAATGCTTTTGAGCCACCTCGGCCCGGATCGTCATTCACGGCCATATAGTCTTGTTTGAAAAATTTGCACTGTTTAAGTCTTCTGTAAATGTCAATCAGTTTTATGGCTTCATTCATGAGAAATTTCATTATGAGTCCTGCTTTGATTTGAACGCCCCTTGTGGTATTTCCTTCTTTAGGTTTCCTTTTTAAGTTAACAGTAAATAACAAATGGGTTTTTGATGCATTCTTGTCTAGACATTTTTAACAATTGTAATGCTTAAAAGGCCTTGTTTTAATCCATTTTAATTCCATTGTTCATAATGGAAGAAGCTGATTGGCCGAGCTCTCTCAGAGGGGTGGTTTGAGAGGTGCTCCCAAATTAATCATGGCGTCTGTGAGCTCACGCAAGCGCAATTCACAAATTTCTTTTTTTATTTCTTTAAACAACTATAGGGACTGGTTTATTTGATTGGGTTAATAATATTAATTATTTCATCATAATGGCACCTTATTGGTTAATAAAAAGTACATATGTTATAGAAGATATATTTAATTATTGTATTTGCATGTAGTCTGACAAATTCCAGATCGATTAAAGAATGTGCAACTTAACAAGCATGTAAATGGATGCAGTCTGAAACTGAATTAAATGAGAGCTTCCAAGAGAGATGAGTTATGTGTATGATCGTTATGTATACAAATGCAGATGATAAATATGGCATGACTAACAGTATTCAGCCTCGGTTTTTATCTTTTTTTCTACAAATGAATCTTTCACAAATGTGGTTGCACAGCGTGACCGCTGATAACTGATTAGTCTGGTATCCGTCTGTTTGTTTACTTGTCTGGAGTTCTGTGTATGTCTAGATGAATATTCTCGGTGTACACATACTTGCTTTCTTTACAGGAGCGCGAGTTCAGGTCTATGGCACCTGTCCATGTCGATAACATTCAAGAGAGAGCCGAGACGCTAGCCGCTAAGTTTACCGGGCGGTCCAACCAGCCTGATAAACCCGAGGTAGAGCAATACAGTGATGGATTGACAGATGAGTTTCACACTGTATAGTAAAGAATGCTTTTGATCAGTGGGAAAGACTCTTTGATGTACATAAAGTCTGAAACATTCTAGTTATTAAACCGTTTGTACAGTCAACTGGCAACATCATGAGTAGGAGGCAGTATTAAATCAGATAGTTTTGAGGACATTCAAAGAGCGTAGTTAGTTCATTAATATATATATTTTTTTTATTTCTTTTTTTTGTCATGCATATTTGTCACTGTGCAGTGGTAAATGATTAGCAGTGGCACTGATGCATCATGTATGTGGGAAGTAATTGCACATCAGGTCGCTCAGCTTCTCATGCATCCTGACTGCCATTTATATGCATCCTGTGAATGTCACTTTAGTTTCTGAGGACTAGCACAAGCTACATATGAAACGAACGCAGGATACGCAATGCAGCCATCATGCACGTTCATATGCGTAGTAAAACACGAGTATATTTTAGACCCTGGAGATGCGAGGCCACAGTGTTAACCACTACGCCACTGTGCAACTTTACTCATTTAAATTAATAAAAAATTTCCAGGCTCAAATCTGAAGTGGGAATTTTGTAAATAAATAAAAAATATATATAATCTTGGCATATGTTTGTTTTTTTCAGCTAAATAAATAAAGTACACCTCAGATTCAGGTTTCTACACAAAATTATTAAGGGTTTGCCTTAAGTCAGAGTTCTCCATTTAACCTTATTTTCCCCTAAATTGCTTAGGAGTAGCCACAACCATGCTTTTCAGACATCTCACCTCTCCCGGAAGATCCGGGAGCCTCCTGCGTATTGATGGCACAGTACTTTCCTGATGTCTCCAAATCATATGCAATGTAGCACGAGACGAATCTGTATGCACAGGAGCTCTCTGGCTCGCTCATGCTGGGGGAAAAAATAGATTTCCAGGTTATTGTGTATGATTTGTGGGCATCAGAGAGGCACTGTCAATACCCAAGAGGCCAGATCTTCAGGGAGAAATTCTGGTCTTAAAACGCTGCTTGAGCGTCAGCTATAACTCTTTCTTTCCATCTCTCCTGTTTCTCTCCTCTCCTCTTCCACTGGAGCCGATGAAAAAGCCATCACGCTTCTTTCTCCAGCAGTGGCTTTTGAGCCATGGGTTACGCCCCGAGCAGCCGTCCTGCTCCTCTGATCCTCAGCAGGAGGTATAGCATGGCTGCAGTGCATGAACCCCCATATCTTGCGTGCTCCTCTAACTTTTGGACTTCTTTAACTTTACTGTAAAGCTATTTGCCAGCACAGAGTTTAGAGATTTTGTTCAGGTGGTGATGACATGCATGCATCTTTTCTACAGGAGACACAGAGTTTGCGATTGCACTCTGATGATCCGGTGCCTATACACATCCCTAGCATCCAGGAGCGAGCTGAGAGGTTAGGCTCTCTGTTCAAAGACAAGGCTGCTAGACCCAAGGTGACCTCTCTGTGCTGTTTCGAACGGCGCTCAATATTGCAACAGTTAATAATCACTAGATGATCTGTCTAGTGGGATACACTGGAATATCCTGCAAACTGAAAAAGCATGCAGTGAATTATAGAACAGGCTTTTTTCTTTCTTATGGTTGACTTTTCCCATGTTCCATTGTTATCTAACACTTTTCCTCCTCCCTCTATCTCTATCTCTCTCTCTCTCTCTCTCTGTTTGTGCTGTGGAGCCTAAGAAAAAGCCCTCGCGCTTTCTTATCGAGCAGTGGCACAGAAAGCAGGAGATGTCCGCTCATCCTGAGCACACCTCAGTCTCCCTGAACCGGCAGGTAGCCTGCTGCTCGAGCGGCGATGGCTTTCTGTCATTAACTCGCTCACACACACACAAGTTCACAGATAAATCAGCCTGTGCACTGCTTTATTTACTGACCGCATCGTGTGATTCGGGAATCTACAGTAGTAGACTAACATCATTACACATGCTGTAGAATATGGCGTTGGTGTGTCCTGCACATGAGTACAACCATGATGAAGCTGAGAGTGATGAGATGTACTGGTCTGATGCTGATGTTTAAGCATTGATGAGTGTTCTGTGTGTGTGTGTGTGTGATTGCCACGGACAAGAGCTTCAAAAGTTGGCATGTTTTTTTTGTTGTTGTTTTTTTGCACCTGATCAACCAACTCACTGATCACCTTATCAACCTGTATCTTACACATCAACCCTTTTTCCTGGCTGCAAGCTTTCTACTCTTTCACCATGCAAATTCTTCTTTTCTTTCACTTTCTCCGTTTCTCTTTTCTATGCATTCCATTTTAGCAATATATAAAGATGTATACAGGCGGTGTGAGCTCATTGGCTAAGCAAATAGCCAATCAGCTTCAGCCTCAGGAGGAGTGCCGGAGCCGTCTTGATAAGAGGGACTTGGTAAGAATTGCAGTATGGGTGGTGTCGTGTACTGTAGTACAGTGTGAACGCATCCGGCTTTGGAAAAATAGGAATTGTGATTAACTTTGTCCTGTAATATGAATGTCCCCTGTACTAACTATACTCTTTCTACAGTCATGGTGACATATTTATAAATTCCACCTTCCACTTTATTCTTTTAAAACTTTTTTATTTTTCAAATCTCTGAACAATCTCTTGTTTTGTTTCACTGATCTGGCATCAGCTTCGCTGTAGATATACAGTATGCCTGTAACAGACGTATGTATGTGTTTCCTGCAGGGTTCCTTGCGGAAAGAGTTTCCTCAGAACATCGGAGGCAGCGATGTATGTTTCTTCTGCCGGAAGCGTGTGTACGTGATGGAGCGACTGAGCGCGGAGGGCAAGTTCTTTCACCGCACCTGCTTCAAGTGCGACTATTGCGGCACAACGCTGAGACTGTCGTCCTACGCCTTCGATGTGGAGGATGGTACGGCATTGGGAATTGTGTAACTGATTCATATGTCTAATATGTCTAGTTCTGTACAATCCTCTGTAAATACAGCAACGAGGTTGTGCATAGCACCAAGCAAGGGGAACAAAACATGTCGGGGGAACCTTGATGCGAAACAGGACAACTCAGGGATTTGAAAATTTTTTAAATGCTGCAGTAATTTGGCAACACATTGTTTTAATTTAATAGTTTAACCCATTTATTGCTTTATATAAGGATGTGGAATGTAAGCAAGACAAGTTGGTTCCTGTAATCACATACCTTATAGCAGCCTTTAAATGTTTTTTTTTTTGGTTTATTAGCACATCAGAAAAGCATTTGGAAAGTAGGAGTTTGCAAAAGGACACTGCAGTAGGTTTAAATGAAAATCAACAGCTTTGTGCAGCTTTGTTATAGTTGGAGTTAATTTCTGTTCTCCAAAAAACTACAAAACAAGAAGCCAGAAGCCCACATGTCCACATAGCAGATCACAGATTTTCTGTTGTATCGAAAATATATAATTATAAAAACTCTCCAAAAACCTTTAATCATACGTCTGGAGGATGTCGTGCATTTAGCCTTTAAATGAAATCTGTCATTGAAACTGTTACAGTGCTCTTCATGTGCGATTGTTCGTGTGTGAATCATCATCATGTACACCGTTATCATGCTCTCAGTAATTCATTTCCTCATTCCGTTCATTGGCATCATAAGATTTCCTTTGTCCTCGAACACAGTGATGTTTTGTTGCCTCGGACAGAGTGCTGATTTTTCCGCATTAACTCCTCCTTCAGAACACGCTGTTTCGAAATCTTGTAGAGAAAGGAGTAAATACATAAGAAAATAGATATTTTATATAATACAGTATAACTTTACACAATTTGTACTCCAAAAGAAGTATATTGCGCTTTGGGACGTTTGCTCAAAATGCTGTACATGCACTGAATATCTCTCTCTCTCTTTCTTTTTTGTGTGTGTCGTAGGGAAGTTTTACTGTAAGCCGCATTACTGTTACCGGTTGTCTGGACAAGCTCAGCGGAAGAGACCTGCTCCTCAAGCTGCTCCTCTTCAGCCGAAGGTAAACGTGCAGTTTTAATGCTTTGAGATGCTTCATTATACTTAAGAGAATGTATTATAATGTACCCTGAGCTGTGATTTCTTACAAGATTTTTTTTTTTCTGAGATGGACGAAGCTCTGGGTCATATTTGTTAATCTAACTCAAAAGTAAAAAAAGTATTTTAAAAAAACTTTCACAGAAAGTTCAACAGCCAGATTTTCTTACATCCGATAAACAAATTACTAGAGGATGACAATTGGGAAACTGGAAACCTTTTAGCTGCAGAGATTTTGAGCTGGCCAGCAAGATGAGTTTGAAAGGATTAGATCTTGCCGGGGCACGGTGATGTACAGTAATGGTTCGATTCCCGTCTTCGGGGTTTGTGTATTGAGTTTGCATGTTCTCCCTGTCCTCTGGTTTTCACCCTGCAGATTGATTAGGCCTGCCGGTGTTTCCAAATTCCCCGGAGTGTGTGTACAGTATGTGCCCTGTAATGGATGGGCACAACATTCAGGGTGTATCCTGCCTCATGTCCTGCCCGAGTATGGGCTCCAGCCTCCTGTGACCGTGTAAAGTCTAAGAGGTGGAGTGAGTAAGTGAGGGAGTGATGTCATCATTTGTCCTGATTGTATCCAGTTAAATAAGTTGCTTATAATTATTTAATTAATTAATTAATTAATTAATTATTAAAATTTAAATTCTGATGCTGCAGCTCTACAAAGAACAGATGTTCGCTGGTTTACTAGCAGTGATGGGAATGGCGATACCACTGATTTTAGTGGCCCTAACAGTGGACCAGAACTGATGAATAATAATGTTTGACATCGTTTCATTTAATCACCCATCTTAACTTTTAACAGCATGCAAATGAGAGCACCAGCTGTGTTGTGTTTAGTGAAGCATGCAATGGCTTCATGAAGAGGAGGACTTTTATTTTGTCATAAGCGTTTATTTATCACTGGAGGTTGGAATTTATCTTGAATGGGACACCAGTCCATTGAAGAATGCCATGGAGGTGACCTGGAGCTTTCAGGAAGCACTGTGCCACCCTGTCAAACCTTGGGAAACTAAAATTTCTATTAAAATGTTTAGGAGTAGAATTGTCTGTTTTATTATGTCAAAGTTTTACATCATTGTTCAAACAATGATTGTTCAAACAAACATTGTTCGCATGGCTTTTTTGAAATTGATGCCTGAATCATTCAGTATGTGAAAATCCTCTGTGTTCTTGTTTTATCTGTTCCTTCAGGAATCCCAGTCACCAGTGATACCTGCTGCTAGTGTGGATGCCCCTGGGGCTCCATGTCCGGTGGAGCGTGGGCCCTCAGGTACCCACCTTTCCTCTCTTGCTGCTGTCCTGCGCCACTTTCCAAGGGTGGGGGGCTCCATGCGCTCACTACGCCGCACCATTTCCCGGACTGGCCACCAGATGGCACACTGTCCCTTAGCCTTCCTCTTCACTTATTGCCTGTACCTTTTCTCCTGTCTCACTCTCAACCTGCTGCTCAGTATCTTCTAACATGCACCGTTATTTAACACTACGGACGACATAGCTTATTTCAGTGTGTGCATTCCAAAGATTGACTTTCTGTATTTAGGTTTAATTCAGTCCTTTGTGTGTGTCATTTAGATTTAGACATTGCTAAATTGTACTGTTGCCTGCCACTAGGGTACATCTTTTATACATTTAATGTGATTTACAACTAATTTTAATGGATTTCTTCAAATATAATGATAATATATTTTAAAGTTGTACTACATTCACATTTCTAAGTTCTAGTATCTTTTTCCAACTAGCATTTTATTTCAATTAAGGCATTATAGCATGTGAATGATCACATTAGAATTTGAATTAGAATTAGATTAAATTAATTATACATTAAGTGAATATTGTCTGTTATGACCTTTGAATAACTTTTCTTCGCATGCATGATCTCTCTTGATGCAATTTAAAGACACTATCTGGCCAAAAAAAAAAAGTAATTTTTTCAGGAGAGACGAATCGTCCACCTGCATCAAGCAGAGATGGCTTTCAAGTGGAGATAGGCGTAGGTGAGATAGGGGTATTAGTAGTTAACAGATTATGGGCCAAACTTCGCTAAGTGGTGATGGTAGAATAATTCTAAAGGTCTTGACTAAAACAACATGCATGAGGAAACACAAAGGAGTTTTCATTTTCTGCAATGGAAAAGTACTCGAACTAGTTACTTTTATCAGAAAGTAACGCTGTAATGCAACTGATTACTTGATTCCAAATTGACCCTATTCCGAAGTTATGGGTGCATCAGGATAAGAAGTGAAACGCATGTGATTCACCCATCATGCATAGTGGTCACTGTACAAGCCTCTGGAGGCAGTGTTATGATCTGGGGTTGCTTTAGTTCCTTAGTGCTTTAGTAAAATGAAGTCAGCTGAAAGGCTGAATGTACTGAATGTCCAGGATATCCAGTCAATGGACTTTTTCCCTTCTCTAATGGCACTGGCACATTCCCGGGACAAATATTGTGAGAGATTCCGGAAGCATGAGAAATCATTCTCAGGAAGGGATTAAACAGCATTGTCCAACTTTTTCTTTCTTTCTTTTTTTTGGTCAGGAAGTGTATTATTTTATGCAGCAATTGTTTAACCTTTCTGTTGCTGAAGCATTTCTTCTTCCAACATCTTTCTTTCTAGTGCCTGCCTGATTAGTACCTGTAGTTCTGTACCTGTACTTACTACTGACGATGTGTGATGTAGTGCTTGTACTGGTGTGTGTGTGTGATTGAATCTCTCTGTAAGCTTTACCTTTCCCCAGTCCTATAAGAGCAGCTGATTGCTGAGCTTGAGCTTGCATCCATGTGTGCTTTTTACCTCTAACCACAGCTTATCATGCCTTTTGTCTTTTTCTTGGTGTGTGTGTGTTTTGGAGCCCTTTCTTCATTCTTACTTCATAGTTTATTTTCCCATATTTTGTAGGATTGGAATTTTACTGAGGAGAAACAAACAAACAAACAAAAAAATATATATATACTTTTATAAATAATATAAAATAAGTTAGATGTATAATATTTTGATTGCTTTGATGGTTTGAAATTGTTAGTCTATCGCTGGTTGATTTTGAAAAGAGTATTTTACATATAAATGATGCAAAGTAGGTAAGTGCATTAGAGTTCTTTAGTGCGCACTACACATTTACACAGATAATTAAAAAATACACTATCGGTTCTTACATTCTGGATTTTGAAAATATGTAGTCAATTAGTCCTCGGTCACTGATCTCCACTGCTGTTAAAAAAATGTAAAAAAAACATAGATTACTGATTTCAAATATATGTAGGTTTAAGTGTTAATGAAATAAGTTCATTATGTTCATTGATCATGCTGCACCAAACCATGCTCGTTCACCAGCACATTATCCTTGCTTTTAGATTTTTTCTCCCTGCATAATTATTATTGCTCATATAATTAATTATTTGCATTTCTAATTAAGGGTCAGATATATTATCTGTATCGCTGACCCCATAGAGCAGGGATATCGTCCTTTTATTCATCAGAACCATGCAAAAACATTAAACCATTGCTTTGTAGGATGGGACAAAGGCAAGGTACAGTAGCTGATATATTGTATTCATGAATATGTAATATAGTGAATAATATTATTAATATAATACATGCTATTAAATGGTGTAGCCTAATAAATCACATGCAATACATTTTTAAACACTGAGTTTGTGTTTGTCTTTTTCTAGTCAATAAACTCTTTTACACGAATGCCTTTAATATTTAAAATATAAATGCTGATTTTTAAAGATGATTCTTATATCCCACCCTTGGTAAACAATTAAAACCTGTCAGGATGAACATAACTCTAACTCTAACATAAAAATATTATTTAAACGTTTGGAAAGACATGATTTATCTCAGAATCTTGAAGAAAACTGAAGAGGTAAGCCTGTTCTGTATATGAAAACTTCCCAATTTCCAGGCTCCCACTCCCCCCAGGTCTAATGTCTGAATTAAACAGCATCACTTCCTCTTCCCCCTCTGTCCTCTGCAGTTCCTGAGCTGAACGGTGTGGCCGAGCCCAGTGTGGCAAAACGTCTTAAAGGGACTCCAGAGCGCATCGAGCTGGAGAACTACCGGCTGTCCATGCAGAGAGAGGAGGAGCTTGAGGAGGTGCCTGAGGAGACGTTGGCCGAGCACAACCTCAGCAGTGTGCTGGATAAAGGCACGGACGTGGACGAGGGCTCCAGGTGAGTACTGAAGGCTTTGATTTCATTAGCAGCTTCAGGAAGCCAGAGAACAGCTTTATCACAAAATGGATAATAAATATAACTGCAGTCTTGTATTGAACTTAATAATATCTACAGTGGAACCTTGAATTATGAGCATAATTTGTTCCGGAAGCAGGCTAGTATTCCAAAACACTCATAAACCAAATCGAATTTTCCCATAAGAAATAATGGAAACTCAAATGATTCGTTCTACAGCCCAAAAAAATAAATACATAAAAATAATTAACACAAAATATTAAGTAAAAACAAAACAAATTAACCTGCACTTTGTTTCTGTGTGTGTGTGTGTGTGTGTGTGTGTGAGAGAGAATCTAAAGTAAGCTCCCCTCTCCCCCTTCTTGTCTTACACAGTTACCCTTCCTCCACTTTTTTCACACACACACGTGCACAAAACGGAAACACTGTTTTATCGGAAAAATAAACAAGAGATCTCTCTAATGACACTCGATTGAGCAACGCATTAACGGAATCACTGCTGATAAGTAAAAATAAAACAAATTAACCTACTCTTTGCATTGTCACAATTATTTTCAAAAGTAGTGTTTCTGTGTAGAGCAGAGAGAAAGAGTGTGTGTGTGTCTGTGTGTATCTGTGAAGGCGAAAGTAGGAGGGGTCTGTGTGTGTGTCACAAAGAGCAGGCTGATACAGAGAGAGAAAATGGATCTTTAACCTCTCTAATGAGACTTGCTTTTACTTTACACGTGTGCTGTACACACACGCATACAGACACAAAATAAAATATGTTTCACACACACATACACACACACACACACACACACACCACACACACCACACACACACATACACACACATACGTGGTCACAGTGTTATAGTAAACAGTACACGCGTGTTGATTATAAGAGACGAGCACTAAGACCCAGCAGGGGAGACGATTACCCACAATTCCGCAGCGCAAGAGAGAGAAAAACCATTGGCTCACTTGTGATCACGTGATGCTCGGCGTCAAAACAAGAAGCGGATGCGTGTTACAGTACATGATACTCGGTGCTCGTAACCCAAAACTTGTGTGTTTTCCAAATCAAAATTTATTAAAAATCTTTGTTCGCCTTGCGGAACACTCGTAAACCACGTTACTCACAATCAGGTTTCACTGTATTACTGTTCTATATACTACAGCGTGCTGTTACTGTAATATACTGTTCAGACAGACAAGGACTCTTTGATGCTGGAAGATACAAATACAGTATGAGAAATTAACCAACTTTGCATCTTGCATTATACCAGAGTTGTAACTAAACCATGACCCTAGAGTCTAGATAGTTATTTTCTTGTTTTAAATGTAAGTGTCCTGTATATTTTCTAGTAGTCTCTGAAGGCTTTGTGACTAACTTAGCAGTTTAAACAGCTACAATAAGCCACTAAGCTAGCAACTGTTTGGTGTGAAAAACCTTAGAAAATGACTTAGTGGTTTAAACCATTATAAGTCTAGAATTTTGAAGAGTATTTTTAGACTATGCCAATCAACAAAATCTTTTCAGCTGCTCCCGTCAGTTGGAGGCCGCAGCGGACAATCTGATCCGGACACAACTTTGTCACATGTTGAATCCCCTTCCTGATGCAAACCTCACATTTTATCCGATTATAGTACGGGGTGAGGCAACCCACCGAAGACGGGGCTCAAATCAGGATCCTCAGATACCTAATAAACAAAATTAGAGCCTTAGCTATCTGAGACACCTGCATGCTACCTTGTGTAGTGCCTTGATATGCACCATTGGTGACTCCAGTGCATCAAAATGTTGATTTCTAGCTGTAGGCAAGCTGCATTTCCAAACAGTATGATTTGCCTTAGCCACCTGAGCCACCACTTCCCTATTTAAACTCCCACACCCAATCAACTAAAATAATGGAAGCTGTAGCAAATATTCAGTGTTTTACTGTTCTGAAAAAATATTTTATTTTAAACTGCACCACCTTACAAAACTATGTGGCAATTTTACAATTTTCACCAAGAATTTAGTGAAAAAATAGTGTTTGTTAAATAATGAAATAATATTATATAGTTGTTTAACAACTACTGTATATACTGCAACTGTATACCGCTCCCGGACTGCATCTGAACAACATGACGGCATTAGCGTAACCTCTGTCTGCACTGCAACGTTCCTCAAGAATGGAGTTTTCGAATGCGGCTTAAATTGCACATGTAAATTAAATTACTTAAACATAAACTCCTTGTGTTCATACTACGCATACATTGCTTAATGCTATGGCATGCTATTTACATTTAGGCATTAGCGCTATTTGATTAAGTAGAAAATCTATGATGGTGTGCAGTTAAGCTGTGGCTCGATTAAAAAAAAAAAAAGGAGAAAGCTGTGGCTGGCTTCGTAAATACTGATACCATGAATGTAGTAGTAGGATGTAATTAGCATGCCACAAGTAGTTCATGTTTAAGTAATTTAATTGACTTAATTTCTGCAGAATGAAATGAAGCTGCATTGGAAACCTTCATTCTAAGGAAAATTGCAGTTCAGTCAGAGGTCATGTTCATGCTGGCACGTTGTTCTGGTGTGTATCGACAGCACTGCATCTGAGGGTTTAATTGATTAAAAAAAAACATGATTTTGGAGAAAAACATAATCGGCATTGTGATTCGTATAATATTATTACATTATTTAACAGATAATGCAGACAGAGGTCATGTTCATGCTCATTGCTGAATCGTTGTGAACCACACTACTATACTAGATGCCAAGTAATAAAATCATACTATCATGTAATATTCTCAGCATGTTAAAAAATCCATAATAACAGTCAAACATTTAATAATCTGGTTAGACATGTTTGGTTAATATATGTAAATGTTTTTTAAACGACCCACAGCTTAACCATAAGCATCCACACATGCACTTCATAAATGCACTCTGGTAGCGTACTTAATCAAATAGCACTACAACTCTGATTAAACC
This sequence comes from Clarias pachynema, assembly GCA_030014365.1. NCBI lineage: Eukaryota > Metazoa > Chordata > Actinopteri > Siluriformes > Clariidae > Clarias > Clarias pachynema. The sequence goes on along the minus strand of JAQMYL010000037.1, from coordinate 11,431,060 downwards.
ATTAGTCAATAGCCGATGGCTTCATGTGACTTTAATGGTTTGGAACTGTCTGCTTCTGGTTTGAGACAGACAGTGGTTCCAGGGTCTATTGTTTGGACTAGTTCCCACAGATGTTGATACGGGAAAGCCAGAGTTTCATTCTGTGAGCATGCACACACTGATCAGCCATACCATTCAAATTTTAAAATCTTTTGTCCAATATGGTGTAGGTTCCCATTGTGCCATTGAGCCTTGAGTGCCCATAATCCTGTCACCAGAAATCAACTTGTTAATTCCTCTATTAATTTTTCCATTTATTACAGGTGTGTAATTTGCAGGGCCCTATGCAGCTTGCGTAGTGTGTGTGTGTGTGTGTGTGTGTGTATAGGGCTGTATGGCTCCCTGTACACAGCTCTGTACTTGCTGCACTGTTTGCATCAATATGTTTGAATAAGAACTATTCGAAAAATTTCAATCAAACTTTCGGCTCTTACACAAAGGCGGCGACTATTAAGCACAATGCAGGTTCATCATTTTAGTTGTGAGTTTTTTGTTGTACTGTCCAAAACATATTTTCAGGCAGCTTTCAGACACACACCAGCCTCCTGTTCTCTGAGTCTTAGTGATGAGCACTGATTGTTATGGTCTAGCATAATCAGATATCCACTTGACTGCCAATTCAACAACATGGTGTTATTTAAAATTTAATACAAGCACAGAATGTGAATAATGTCATCTGGCACATGGCTTGGAGTTTCAGCACAAAATAGCCTCGGTGACAACCAGACTTTTCTGTAGAAAAGGATCCCATGCTGACGTGTCTTTGGGTGCATACATGTTCTAGTGTAACTGCTCCAGGTCAAAGAGCTACCGTACACCAACCTCCATGACATCTGATTACATTCGACCCAGCTAGCTGATAAAAGCTAATATTCAGGGGTGGGTCAAGCCAACGAAATCTTAAGCAAGTGCATAAACTGACTGTGAATACAAGAAAGATTTCCAGCACAAATATTGATGTAGTTTTAGGCATCAAGTCACCGATCCAGCAAGCCAGCCAGGCAGGGATTTTAATCCCATTTGGACTTTGCTGAGACTTTTCTGGTTGTTAACAGATTAGATTAGTGCCTACAGCCCAACTCCAGCATGTAGTATCACTATTAACCCTATATGTATCTTGATTTGGCATCTGTTGTCTATCTATCTTGTTCATCTTTTTACTGTGTGGTAAACCCCTGCTAGGACACTTTACTACTGATGGACACCAGGACTCATCATGATAACATTGATAAGCCTCAAGCCACTGGCAGGGGATCTGTCTTCCAATCTCCTAAGGCTCCCAAGGCCACTTCAACACAATAATGAGCCCAGAGGAAGCACTCAAGCTAATAATTTAAGGTTATTTGTACCTCTCTCTCTCTCTCTCTTGGTCTCACACCAGGCTGTAACTATGCTCTATAATTAACACTCATTCAAGTCAGTGTAGGTGTGATTGAAAGTCCATGGAGTGAGTGACAGACAGACGAGGGAGGAGGGAAGCGGTACAACCTACTAGATTTAAATTTATTAGCTTGAGCTGTTCCTCTGGGTTCATTGGTGTTGAAGTGGCCTTGGGGTCTTCAGGAGACTTAACGACAGGTCTCCTACCAGTGCCTTGAGGTTTATCAAGCCTATCATGATGAGTCCTGTGACCACCAGTGGTAAAGTGTTCTATAATGTAAGTGGAGGGTGGGTGAAAATTAACTAGGCAATATTTAATGGTTATAGATCTTGTAAGTATACCTGGAGTCATCATGAAAACAGCTAAAGGTTGCAGCATGCTGTGAAATGCGGATGTCCATTGGTCATGTACAGAGTTGGTAGCATACAGTGAAGGGAAATAATACAACATGATGAACAAAGGCTTGATGATTGATGAAAGAAGAAGTGGCCGGTGCATGTGTTGAAATTTAGATTTTCATTAATTTTTCTATGCAATAAAGTATATGTACAATTTGTTTCAATAAATGTTTATTAGAAATATGGACTTTATTACCAATTTTTAATGGCTGGTTACTTTTTACCCACCCTATAGACAAAAGTCCTAGTGAAAAAAAATAAAAAAAACACTACAGAAAATGTACAGTACCATTGGTTTATATATAAATAGTATACTAATATCATGCTTTTACCAATTTTTGAAATTAAACTTTAAACATATTTCAAAATAATTGTATTATAGTACATTTTCCAAAAATATGTTATAGGAAAATATACCTTAATTGAAAGGTCAGTGTGATTTCCAAAGCACACTTATTTAAACTTTGTTTTTCAATGTATTTTTGGCATATAATCATTGTAACAAAACGCATACAGTAGAATGCAAATTTTAATATACAGCGGTCTCAGTATATTCTCAGTTAAATTTGAATATACTGATTGATGCTCATTTTGAGTCCACTACTGTCTCTTGCATGCTCAAACTCTTTTTACACGCTAAAACTCACTTTTGTACGTTCAAGCTCACTTATGTGTTTGAACTCACTCTCTCCATCTGCTCAACATCATAAAACTACAGCAGCGTTAAAACTCTTCCACTAATCCAGCCAACAAGAGACTAGAGTAGGGGCAATATCAGCCAATCAGAAACAGGAGGCGGGCTCCACTGTTTGAATTCCTGGCTGGAAGCTGCCCCATTGCTTACAGTACGTCAGTTCTTATCTTTATTATTTAATTTTTATTGGCGTAATGTACATTTCATGCTTTTTGTCTGGTAGTTCATAAAACCCTTTAATGTACCGGTTATTAACAGCAACAGAAGGGGCGAGTTAGTTCAGTTGTCTAAGGCGCTAGGTTGTTGATTTCGGGAAATCTGAGAATCCAGGTCCGAGCCGTGCTGACAGTGGTTGCCTGTCCCAAGCCTGGGTAAAAAGAAAATGGATGGTTGTGTCAGGAAGGGCATTAGGTGTAAAACCTGTGCAAGGGTTGTGTGTGGATTGGATAGTCTTGACCACAAAGTGTACTTTTTTGGATTTGGCCAGAAGCATGCTACTACTGCAGAAATAATATATTCATGGTGTATTATTAGTGTATTTGTAACACTGTAAAAATTGCTTTAATACATTAAAGATATACTTTAATTTAATTCATTCCAGGTATAAACATAAGTACATAAACAGTCATATACTTTAAGTAAACTTTAAGTATACTTTCCTCATAAATCTTTTGTTGTTCCACTTTAGCACATTTAAAATTGTGTTTTTGTGTAATTTAATTACAACTTAAATATGCTTGGTACATAATAGTTTTGTACCAAGCGTCCAAAATAGCAAACTTCAAGTATAATAGTCATTAGTTTGGAACAAGAACACTTAAGCATGCTATGGAATGCTAGAATTTACAGTAATATACTTAGCATACTTCTTTTCTACTGGGAGGTGATGCTCCAAAATGCAGAATTCATTGAACACGACTTTGGCTTAGAACACGGCTCAGGAGGTAAATGCTCAACTGGGAAAAGAAGTGAACAAAATCATGCAATCAACAACGACACAATAGACATTCAGATCAAACCAACAACAAGAAGTGAGACAGAATGTACAGTACATGGTATTCAACACCATGACAGGAAGTATGAAGTCATGACTTTTGCTAATTTTTTAAATTGGTAAATAAACCACTAGTTTTGTCCACTGTTCTTCGAAATGTTTTCCGTTTTGTAAAGACACAATCACACACATGCACGATGGAGTGTCTCTGGTTTATGCTTCCTGTTAATGTTTTCTGGATTATCCACAAAACAAAAAGATTAATTCACAAGCCAAAGGTCCTAAGTAATCACAAGGTACATTTACATCCATCACTAGATCAAAGAGCATAGGCCAGGACCTCCAGGAAAGCCATGATGGCCATGGTTTATAGACATCAAGCAGCAAACCACAGGAAGTACTGCCACATAAGAAATGATGACAAACTTATGGAAACAAGGAAAGGGGGAAGAACACGAAAGCCAATCTGAAAACACAAACATATCCTTTTAGTTACTTTAATGCTAGTTGGTGTCACTGTTAATTTCCCATTATTATTAAGGAGTTTATGAACCTGAACATAATGGAAACTAATGTTCACACTATGCTATCATAGATCCACCAGATGCTGCGACTTGCTGTCAGATGCTGCAATAAAAACAGTGCAGATGGTGTAAGCTTGAAATGGGCAACCTGGAGAAAAGCAAAGCCATAAGTAGAGTAGCGCGTGTGTGTGTGTGTGTGAATGCTACTGTTTTCCTCCAAATACACATTCTAATAACATGCGTTTAACTCAGTGCCACAAGCAAAAAAAGCTAAAAATAATAAAAATCTGATCTCCGCTACAATCCGCTATCGGCATGGTGATGTCGTTTTAGATTAAACTTGAGAGCAGCATGGGGCATGTACAAGACACAAACTTTCAATAATAGAATTTAATGTCACGCAGATGATATCGGAGGAATAAAGCTGCTTTTGCCTGGCGGAAAATACATGCTTATGAATGAGAAACCAAATACAAGGATCAGCAGGAACCTGTGGTACTTTCAGTTTTCTGTGAGTAAAAACTCCCTTTATTTCTCTATATAAATCCCATGCTACATATTAATTTAATGAACTTATCCAAGTGTTTCACTAGTGCTTGGATACCATCAAGGTAGAAAGTTTTCTCAGTACGCCGGAGCCATGATCGGACTGCCTGCTTCACGTCTGAAACACCGGCCTCCCAGGAACTCCTTAAATGGCTCAAACATGTGGAAATGGCTTGAAGTGGTGCTGGTGAATGGTTGTGTGTGACGGATGTGTTTCTTCTGCCAGTTGATGATTTTCATTTCACTAAATGTTTACAGGAACGACTGCAGTGTGCCACATACAACTTGACTTGACTTGAACACCTCTCGCAATTAATGTATACTTAAGTCTAGTCCTGTGGAATGTAATCTGACTGTCATTCCAAATGTTTAGCAGCATTGTGGAGTCGAGTGATGTGATTTGATTTGATGTATATACTTTATATATATATATATATATATATATATATACAGTATATATTACAAATGATACATTTAAAACTGTGTAGTGAATTACAGATCAAAATTAAACCTGACAGCTGGCAGCTGGTTAACTTGCACAAGACAAGCACAAAGCTAAAAGAGCACTTATTCCCTGAAGACAGATGAAATTTGCTGCAATCATGTTTCTAAAGATTTTTCCTACAGTAACAAAAGGGCTGCAACATGAAGAACCTGTGGCTCAGGAACATCTTTAAACTCTGGCAATTGAAGATGTGCACAAAGTAAAGCCAAATTAAAAACTGAAACACATAGGCACCCTTAGCAAAAATAGGTTTACATGTTATTTCATGTCAAATTGAACTCAAATGTTGAGTTTATGTAATCAGAGTTATTTAAAAAAAAATACTGTATTATTTGTCTAAACATACTATAACAATCAAGAGCAAGAGACTCAATCCTTAAGGACCTGTACTGTACACGTCCCTATTTATACACATATACACTGTACATTTACTGTATACTCTCTTTTTTTTCACCCACCCTCCAAAGAACAACAAGGTAGAGGGAGGATGTTATATATGTGCTATAAGGTCACAGTAGGGGAAACATCTACATGGCTTGTTTAAGCCCTGGACAAAAACTAAAATGGAAAAGGTTTTTGTTTGTACACACACTGCAGACACTGCACTATCTAAAAATGATGAAAAAGTGAATTTTGCATACGGCGTCAACACAAAACAGCAGCTGCAACTCGTGCAGGAGTCAGTTTCAGACTTTTATTTTCCTCCCAGCTCTCCAGATGGACGAGAATAAAAACGGCTTCCCCTTCGGCTCCCAGCAACTTCCCCCACTCGACGTCCAGCTTCCTGATGGCTTCCTGCTTCATCTTGCTTGTAATTACTCACGGAGCAGATAAATAGATGGTTCCATTATCAGGTTTATTATCACGTGCATGGCCCAAAGGCTCCGGGCAATTTCATGCCCCGGGTATTTATCAGCTTTACTCTCAGGCGTGGAGAGTGTGGCTATAGCTATAAGAAAAGGAGTGAGATATTTTTCATCCTTTTTTCAAAAGGGATGTTGGGTTGGTGCTGATGTAAAGGACTGCAGCTTTTTTCATCATATACTGAAAATGCAAAAGATGGAATTATTGTATTCTGTATTAAAATCTGAAAACTTGTGCTATCTGTACTTTTTCTTAGAAATAATTAAATCATCTGTAAAGCGTTTGTTATTTTAGTGGCTATATTCATTATTTTTTTGCTTTTTAAAAGTGTATAATTTTGTGCTTTAGGTCAACAGATTATCATTTTTAATGTCATAATCAGATTTATGCAGTTGGATTTCATGTATTCCCTTGTTTAGAATAGCACCATCCACCCTGTGTGTGTGTGTGTGTGTGTGTATATATATTTCTTGGGCTTTGTCACTTTATTCTTGGGATTGCCACATTGGATCTTTGAATCGTTGAAGATCTGGCACAGGTTTTACAGCAGATGTCCAGCCTGTCACAATAGACCCAGTTTCTCCTGGCTTGGGACTTCCACTTAATCTCAGTGGCTGGGTCAGGGGTCACAAGTCAGAGGTTAGGTCTGTTTACTTACTGTTTTTGTTTATGTCACCTGTTTGAATTCTGTTCCTGATTATGTTTCATGTGAAACTTGTTATCTTTCTGATTTAAATGGTTAAGCTGCAGCCAGGTGCTGCTAATCATCAGCTCTTGATTAATTGATAATGAGCTTTTGTGCAAAACTCTATAAAAGCAGCAACGTTTTGGTAGTTTGCTGGTCTGGAGCATTCAAGTGTGTATGAACTTGAAGTGTGTATGCTTCCCAAGAGGGAAGCAGTTTTTGCTGCACATCAATCTGGAAAATGTTATAAAACTGTATGCAAACAATTTGGAGTTGAATATGCTACAGTAAGAGAGATTATTTCCAAATGGGAAGCACTTAAGATAGCTGCCAATCTTGCAATTCTGTCTAACAATTGCACTTAATGTGCAACTTCAGTTGTATTAAAAAGCACTCTAAAGTAGATCTAAATGCATTTAGTATATATTTACTAGATTAAAATACTTTACTTAGTAAGCATAATGTATGTACTTTATATAACATGTATACTTTAAGTATACCTAAATACACTTTTGTTTTACAAGAGGTGTAATGTTCAAAGAAGGAATTCCAACACGTATTAAAACATTTGCACATTTGCGATTTACTAAAACTCAATCAAAACAGCAGTGTTTTCTGGTTCTGGATTGTTGCAGCAGCACAGAAGATTATAAACTTCAAATCAATCCCCTTCATTTGATCATATTATAATTCCACACAGAGTGAGGAACACGTCAGTCTTATTTCAAGACCGTGGCAGATTTCTCCTTTTGAACAAAGATAAAAGAAGTGAAGAGCATTCTTAGCACTTCAGTTAATTGCATTTTACAAACATGTCCATTCTGGGCGTCTGGGTTGTCCTCTGAGACGGTATTCAATGAGACAGAACAAAGAGAAAGATTCACAGAATTGTAAAAAAGAGAAAATCTCAGTAGCGCTGAAAGACGCCACAGACATGTTTTGATGCTGGACGAGGACAAAGCTGACACGTCCGTGTCTTTTATCTCCGAAAGGTTGACCGATTGCAGAGTGTTTACTCAGGTGACGGTGGAGAGTTTTATAGTCAGTATAAAACAGGAAATTACAAGATCATAGATGGATATTTTTGAGTAATTAATATGAATGTATATGTATTCTGCTCATGACTTAGAGATACTGTGTATTTCCATCCATCTAGGAACTCCTGTAGTCCAACTAGGGACCATGGAGACTAATGGTGACCAATGTATTTATTCCCATTTTATACAACTGTGGGTTGTATAAAACACTCACACACTTGTTCACACACCACGGGCAATTTGGGAACACCAATTAGTCTAATTTGCATGTCTTTTGAACTGTGGGAGGAAACTGGAGTACCCAGAGGAAACTCTCCAAGCATGGGGAATTGAACCCAGTACCTGGAGGTGCAAGTGTGTGTGTGTGTGTGTATGGGAGGCCTGCATAGCAAATCACATTCATTCATTCATTCATCTTCTATACCGCTTTATCCTTGATCAGGGTCGCGGGGGGCCTGGAGCCTATCCCAGG
>JAQMYL010000037.1:11397437-11422821 GCA_030014365.1 Clarias pachynema | reverse complement strand
AAAACAAATTAACCTGCACTTTACCTTTGAAAAGAATCACGACAGAGCAGTGTTTCTGTGTAGAGCAGAGAGAAAGAATGGATCTTTAACCTCTCTAATGAGACTTGCTTTTGCTTTACATAGAGTTAAACAGAAAGAAGATAAAGCAAGCCAGTTGTACTCAGCTGAAGATGTAACACGTTTTGGCGACCCCTTATTTTTATGCAAACTAGTAAAAAAAAAACAAAAAAAACGATTATATATGTAACCTTTAAAAGTTAATAGTTATCAGTGTTTGATTGACTAATCTTAATAAACTGTAAAAGTGCTTAGGTCCAAAAAAAACAAAAAAGGTGATTATATATGTTTTTGTTTAGTGTTTTTGTTTACAAGATTACAATACAGACCCAAATTTTACAGTTAAACCTTGGATTGCGAGCATAATTTGTACAGGAAGCATGCTTATATATCAAAGCACTTGTATATCAAAGCAAATTTCCCTATAAGAGAAATAATGGAAACTCTGATGATTTGTTCCACAATGCAAAAATATTCATATAAAATATAAAAAATTATTGATACAAAATATAAAGTAAAAATAAAACAAATTAACTGAACTTTACCTTTAATAAGAATCGTAGCTGTAATGATTGAGACCAGAGAGAGGGGAGAAGAGGACGGGGGCTACTGTGTAGGAAGACTTTCACTCTCACACACACACCAGTTTACCGACAGAGACTCTGACACAAGCATACACGATTACACACACATACAACTACTACTTTTACTTGAGTAATATTTTGTCTAAGGTATCTTTACATTTACTTAAGCACAGGATGTACAATGTACTTTGTCCACCGCTTCATATCTACTGATAATGCACACTCTTGTCTCACTGCAGTAGCTCAGAATCTGACATGGAGGAAGAAGGCGAAGATCTGGAGCCCCCGGCGAACTCTGACCTCGGTGGAGTGCCGTGGAAGGAAGCTGTCCAGCTCCATGCAAAACTGAAGGCAAGCAGCGATGCTGGGGCAAGCGGGAAGGATGGAGACATTGAGGAAGAGGATGAAGATGAAGAAGAGGATGAAGAAGAGGAGGAAGAGGAAGAAGAGGAGGATGAGGAGGAGGAAGAATCAAGTGATGGTAATTTTATATTGCTTATACATTACCACTTTGTATATGGTCTAGGAAAATATACTGGTTGTCTGAACAAGTGTTAGCTGTTCATTTTGCAAGGGAGAAAAAAGCTACCGTAATATGCAAGTGGCATGACTGAGGGAAAATCAAAAACAGGGTGAGAGTGTGTTGTTTTTGTGTTAAATCTTCTCTCATTTCTCTATTCGTTTCATATTTCCTTTCTGTGTATGTCCTTGTCATTATAGTTCTCAAGCTATTATTATTGTTGTTGTTGTTGTTGTTTATCCAGATGAAGAACGGTTTTCGAAAATTTTAATTTATTTTAAAGGTGCCGTGCAGGTAGATTATTGATTTTTGCAGAATGTATCGCATTTGTGTGGTGGTCTGGGAAAAGCCTTTAGACGTTACTGAGGCCAAATTTTGTAGAACAGCTAGAACAGGATAAACAGCCAAAACGGAATAGTAACTTTTATATCACTCACTCGCTCATCATCTACAGTATATCGCTTTATCCTGTGTACAAGGTCACGGTTGGCCAATCCATCCCAGCCCTCACACATACACACTACGGGCAGTTTGTGCATTTTCTGCATGTTGTTGGAGGAAACCGGAGTACCCAGAGGAAACACACGAAGCACGGGGAGAACATGCAAACTCCATGCTGGAGTCGAACCTGGTCGGGAATCGAACCCGGACCCTGGAGGTGCAAGGCGACAGTGCTAACCACAAAGCCATCTTGCTGCCATATTATACATGAAAAAAAAATGATTGACACATTGTTTGAAGCAGCTGTCTAGATGATTAATAGTTTAGATAGAGTTTTGCAAGTCAGCACAAGGACTAGGCAGATTGACTATCTTAGGGGTGTGAGTATGACCGCAAGACAGCCGTAGCAACAGAAGTCATATGACAGTGATGTACAGTACAGTAGCTGCATAAGCCCCTATAAAGCCAAAGGTTTGACACCTGACCATCACACTCATATATTTTTTTTAACATCCAGGATTCCAGATTAAGATTCCAGATTGAGTCCCCTTTTGCTGTTATTGTACAATGTTTTAAGAAGACATTTCGCGTTTAAGTGCATCTTCGAGGATCTGTGCTTGTTTCGCTACAAGAGCAATTGTGAGGTCAGGCACTGATTTGTGGGTGAGAAGACCTGGGGTGCTCCAGTTTATCATAAAGATGTTGAATTGAGGTCAGGGCCTTGTGCAATCCACTTGAGCTCTCCTGTTCCAACCTTGGCAAACCATGTCCTGGTCTTCACGGACCTCACTTTGTGCATGATCAGCCATAAACGTTTAGCCATGTAGTGCGCCATAGAAAAACAAAACCAATATTTGAGAATGTGACAGGATTTCTCAGATCACCAAACTTATTACAGCTCAGTATTTGCCGTTATCTTTTCAAACACTCAATTTTATATCTGTAGATGTAGCCAGCATGTTTCCTACAGTTACGTCCTTGTGGGAGACTTTCATTGAGACAGTTTTCATATTTCATAAGCAGTTTTGGGATTTCATAAACCAAATACCATCAAGTTGCTATGAAAGTGTAATAAGAGGTTTGGGTCCAAGGGTCTGATCATACTGTCTGTCATAGTGTCTGTTACCCTGTGCTGTGGAAACACCACTTACTCCTCTCTCCTTTCCTTCTTAATCCTCTGTGTTTGTGTTTGTGTGGGTGAATGTTTTGATACCCTTTCCATATGTGTTTGGTCCACCTCTCTGTGTATGTGTGTGTGTGTTGGGGTAACTGTGTGGGCTAACAGAGGGGGAGTATTACCCTTGGGAAAGGGAACTCCAGTCAGGTCTATGGCTGGAGAACCTGAAAGATGAAGAGGATACGGGTACATTTAAAGGTATATCTGCCTGTGGATGCGTTTGAAAAAACACACACACACACACACACACACACACACACACACACACACACACACACACACACACACACACACACACGAAGGTAAAAAAAAATAATTGCTTGGAGAAAACCCACCTTGTAACCTTACCCTGTTCTTCGTACATCATTACAACTGATTTTGGTTCTGAGTGGTTTTTCTCTCACATGAATACTGACAGCATGTTACGGTCAAATTTAAGAAGTGTAAGATTTTTTTTCCCTGAAATGACGAAATATGTTAAATGAACAGGATTAAATATTTTTCCTCTGTCCAGCTTTTAACCTAAGCAGTTTTCATATACCCAAGTAATGCACTCATCAAACTGCTGATATTATTGCCTAACAATGCAAGGTTTTATTTATGCATGAATGCAATTCCAAGGTCCAGATATTTTCTTGTTTAGGTCATACTAATATACAAATATAATGGCAGTATAGCATTGCTATATTATGTATGAGGTTTGAATGCAATTTGAGTGAGAGTGGTATTATTTGTTCGATCGGTCTAAATGTGTGCCACATACTGTATACAGTAACAAGGCTTCAGACTAACTGTATAAAGAACCATCCTGAAAGTCAGAAATACTACCATAGCACCATCAGCTACTGTATTGTTCTGTATCTTGACTCATATATATTTATATATATATTGTATGGATTATATTGACTAAAAACACAATATTGATCATGAAAGCTTTTGATTATAATCGTTGTGATCTAGCCAACACATACTGTAGGGATCATATGTTCAAAGACATCTGGACAAATCTGTTTTGTTTTGTTATTATTACTTATAAAGCATTATCCAGAACATTATTTTAAGCATGCCCTTTGTTAGTCTGGAGCCTTGAGATTGGCATTAATGCATGCTTGTTCTATTATTAAAGCTGTATTATTTACAAAATGTCCTCTAAAGTCTTCTGTTCCTTTTTTCCCCTCTCTTTCTTTCTCTCTCTCTTCATTGTTTCCATCTGTCCCTTCTGATCCTGCTTTTTTTGTTGGTCACCTTTTGGTGTCCTCGGTGACTTTTCCCCTCCTCTTGTTTGTTTTTGTTTTTTTTGCAATCACACTTCTTACATGACATTATAAATCGTGACACCCAATAGCCAGGAACCTGCGAATTCAACAAACTCTTCAGCCAGTGGACCCTCTGCTTCCTCTGATGGGGGTAGAAAAGGAGGAGTGCACAGATTCAGGCTCTCCTTCTTCACTCCTCACGCAGAACACTCAGCCTATCTCCAGCACAGGTAACCCAGTCTGGAGGAGCGTCTGGCTGCTGGGATCCGTAATCATGTTTTTGTATGTGTGCGTTGCGTTTGAGAAAGAATGTGACATTTTTTTGTCCTTCATGTCATGTATTTATTTTATTTATTTTATTTTAGTTTTACTTTTTGTTGTTTTTCATATAATTTGTATCATTGTATGAATGTCATAGTATTTTTATATGCTTTGTATCCATCATCCTGCTTGATCTCACTTCACTTGATAGGCTCCGGAATAGGTGCAATTTTCCCCCTTTGTCCGAGTTATACCATTCTTTTGTTGAGTTGTTCATCTGTTGTGTTTTTCATATACCTTTTCATTTGATTGTTTTAGTCCCCTCCCACAAATCAGTGCGACACGAGGCTGTCAGGGCCTGGCTGGACTCCATGTCTGGAGGTAGTGCAGAAACCAAAGCAGCAGCTCTCCCTCTAAAAACTCTCCTTATACGCAAACACGCTGCAGTGCACAGCATGTCACAGATGTATTCACACACAGGTGGAATACTGGCTGCATGATGAAGCTGTCATTTAACTCTGCATGTAGAAACCATTAGACAGAGTCTTTTTAACAAGGAAATTTGCTATCCGGTATCTATCCTCTGCTGCTTATTGACGTAAATATTGATGCTCTTGGCTACCATAGTGGGGTTTTTGATCAGAAAAGATTTTTTAAAAATTATTATTAAATTTTTTTTTTAAAAAAGCAGTCAGTATTTGTAAAGCTTGCGTGCACTGATAAAAATTGAGCAATTTCGAAAAATCGAGCAACTAGCAATTCTATTAATACCGTCATTCTTGTATTGGAAACCATATTAAGAAATGAATGAAAAAATGGTTTGATAGCTTAATTTTTTTTCCTATGGTAGACATTAAGATTATATTGAAGCTCTAACATCAGTGTGACCACTTATAGCTGGTCTGTGGATGGGGAGGGAGGGTATCTTTTTTTGTTTTTCTTTAATTCTCATGATCATCCTGCTGCCTAGCTGCTGAAACCAAGCTTTATCCATTTGCCCATATGCGTAAATGGATATCAGCATGTGCAAACGCTTGTGCTAATCATTGTGGCGTTGGTGACATTACAAAAAATGTAATTATTATTATTTGTTCTTGTTGTTTGTTTTTTTTTTGTCCATACTTTCTATTTAAATGTCATGCATGCCTAACTGTTTTATTATTTCCATTACATTTGCATTACCGTCTATATAATAGTTGCATATACTGTGTGTCTCATCAGATCTTTGAGCTAGTGGCTGATATACAGTACTCTCATATAACCTCATCCCGCTGTCTTTTTTTTTTCTTTTTTTTTTCCTCTGGCTCAGAGCCTTGTGTAGAAGATGAGGAAGAACCTCAGGCTGAAGCAGGAAGCCCAGACATTGAGCCTGGCACTGAGCTGGATGAAGGTCTGTCACAGTGAAACTAATGATAAAATGTGGCTGTGTTTGCTATGCCTATGGATGATATAATGTGTGTACACTGAAAGTGACAGCAGTTATATGTCTTCTGTGCACCAGAGGACATCCCTTCAGATGCTGAAGCTGAAGCTCGCTTGCAACATGGTGAAGTTCCTGAGCCTCTTCCTGTAGATCCTGGAAAGCCAGAGAGCATAGAACAAATATCCAAAATTGGTACGCTTTGGTGTAAACAGTATGCCACTTTTGTGTAATTTAGTGCATTGATATAATATGTAAAGTATATCCTGTATAGTATTAACTCTTAAAAAAAACAAACGACACTCATGTCTCTTTCTCTTTATTCTCTCAGAGCATAAAGAGCATAAAGAACAGGCGCCTCTTAGTCCGAAGGAAATCATTGTAGATGTTATTCTCACTTCAATCCCACAGCCAGATACACCTGCTGAAGAGGTAATTTTATTTGGCTATGTTTTGTCTTTATTTTTGATCTAGTGATCAAGGCTACACATGTTTTAATTGGTTTCTTTGCATTTTTACCTCCAGATCAAAGAAATTTTGACTCCAGGACTGATTAAATCTCCAGGCACACGTTTTTTTCCTGACCCCTTTTTGCCAGAAGATGCCAAACAAGAGGTCCTGCCGTCACCAGAGGCTAAGACACCAAAAACGTTGGTATCTCCTATCACATTGGTATCTCCTATCCGCTTCCAGCCAGCTCCTCTACCAGATACGGTCACCCCAAAATCTCCTGTCCAGGTTGAGTCTTGTGCCTGCTCACCTTCAGCCAACCCCTTATCCCCAATCTGTGCCCAGCCCCTCCCGTGCCAGGAGCCCTCCTCTCCCCTTTCTTCAGGCTCACCTGTGAGGACTCAACCAGTCCCTGCTATAACTTCCACACCTCTGACGAAACCTGTTTCAGAGAGGATAACCGTAGAATCTCTGAATGCAAAAGATTCGAAAATGGAGATGCCAGCCAAGAAGACTGACATTATTGAAGAGTTCTGGCTGAAGAGTGCCGAGATTAGGAAGAGCTTAGGTCTTACCCCACTGGAAAGAAGCAAAGTTGTAGAGACGAGCGTTATTAAAAGCCCTACCACAGATCCTGTACTGTCTAAACCCCAGATCTCAGAGGTCATATCCGAGAAGCCAGCATTCACAGGCCGCACTGTCATCCACAGACTCAATATTACTGTTGAGGGTCAGGTAATCTCTCCTGTAGAACCCAAGAGTAGTAGCTCAGAGAGGAAGGATCTAAGCAGTAGCTCAGGTCTGGGCCTGAATGATAGCTACACTACTAGTCAAACACCTACCTGTGACAGCATCAACAACTCTGATTCTACCATGCTCACGCCGCCTTCCAGTCCTCCACCACCTCCACCAAATGAGGAGCCAGCAACTCTCACGAGGAAGAAGTCTCAAGTGTCTTGGGAGAAGCTAGCTTCACCCAGTGAGGAACGTGAAATGGAGAAGGCATCTTTAGCCAAAGCTAAAACTCCTACCAGTCAAAATCAGGAAAAAATTGTGGCTATTCCAGTAGCTGCTCCGAGAGCCAACCCCCCAGTGGTGATGAGGATCAAGGAGCCCAGTAAGCCACGACGAGAAGAAGTGAGGAAGTCGTTTGCAGAGTGTGTAGATGAGATTCCCTTTGCTGATGACGTGGAGGACACGTATGATGACCGTACCCCTGACACAAGCATGCAGGATAGGTTCTACACCCCACCCACTAGCAAAGTGAACAGAGACAAGCCTTCTCTTCACCTTGCTTTGGCTGTCGAGAATGGAAAACCTAACATTCACGGAGGTCTTGTGTCCAGATCTGTGAAAGGTCCCCAGCACTTTTCTCCTGAAGCCAAAGAGATTGCTGAAGAGCGGATGAGGGAGAGGGAGAAATCAGTGAAAAGTCAAGCTCTTAAAGATGCAATGGCTAAGCAGATTAATAAAATGAAAGAGGTTGAGTCAAGTAAGGGTGCTGTGGCCAAAGTAGCCTGGAACGTTTCCGATGTAGCTGTTAAAAGCAAGAAGCGCTCAAGTTCTCCACAGTCTTCAGCAGTGAAGGCATTGGAGAGCAAAAAACAAGCAGAGGTACTTTCTGACCGATTCTTTACCTCACCTTTAAGTAAGAGTGTGGATAGTTCTGTCACCTCGTCTGAGAGTTCTACAGGAGGAAAGAGTAAAAAACGTAGCTCCCTCTTTTCTCCACGTAAGAACAAAAAAGAAAAAAAGGCTAAAAATGAAAGCAGACACTCTGGTACGGAAGAGACCCCACCTAAACACAAGTCCTTGTGGAAAGCAGTATTTTCCGGGTACAAGAAGGACAAGAAGAAGAAAGATGACAAGTCTTGTCCGAGCACACCCTCTAGCTCCACAACAGTGGACTCGGGAAAGAAAAAAGGATCGCCAGTGGCAAGGTCTTCAGGTGAGAGGTTTAGAATATTTATTGGTTTCTGTTTGGGATTATATCTAACCTTCGAGGACTCATATTTTTAAATGGTGTAAATGCTATTCCGTTTCTTCTTGTGTAAGATTTGCATTTGAGAAGAAACCTCAGCTTTTCCGAGGACTCAGATCTGTCCTGTGATGATGTTCTGGAAAGATCTTCTCAGAAGTCCAAGGCGGATGTAAGTCGATGTTACGTTTATGGAGATGTTTGTTTTCCTTGCATCGATTCAGAATTTTGGCTTTCACACATAACCCATGTACTTGTACCCATTGATCTAGTGTCTGAATCAGCAGCAAAAGGAAAGGGCAAAGCAAAAAAGAGGGAGGGAAAGAGAGAAGCAGGGCAAAGACAAACCAGAAAGGCAGCAAAAGAAGGATCAAAGAGATGTCAGTAGTGAAAATAGAGAAATGTTGGGCGCAAGATGAAGAGGAAGTATTTCTGTAGAAGGCAGTAACTATATTTGAAGTGGATTTTCTAATACACCTGACTGAAACAAATTTAAAATGACTAGGGATGGAAAAGAGAATTGAGTCTCAGCAAATCCTATTTAAACAGTATTCATCTGGGTTTATTTTGATCCACGTAGTAACGTGTGCCTGTTTCTAAATGTTGAATTAATTTAAAGCATGCAATTCAATAGTAGTTAGAGCATTCATTCTTACTTGTATTTATTGATGTTTCCTTACCCAGAGGTGCCAACCATTTTCAACCAACAGTAAGAAAACAGTGACATTTTGCGACTGCTTCTTAAGAATACACTGCTCTTCATTTTCTTTGTACCAACTAAAGAAACCATAACTGGCTCACAAGACCAAGCATCAAAGTGTTTGAGCTACATAAATCAATAAATATGGGAATCACCAGTCGCCACCCCATACAACATCACAATTTTATAACTGATTTTTCCCCCCAGTTTTGTTACAATTTTAAGATCATGAATCTTTAAATTAATAATCATCATAAAAAAGTTGCCAGAACTGAAAACTTTTATATCTTTATTCACCAGCTTCAAAACCGAATTGAACATTAGTAATTAAATGTAGCCCATTCCTTATATTAGTTTTCTTGTGTAAAAACCGAGGGCAGCATTTAAACAATGCAAAATAACTTCAAATACAAGAGATTAACATTTTACTTGGAAGAAAATTAAAGAAAAAGCTACATTTGTACTGAGAAGCACATATTTGCCATACTTCTATGACATATTTCTAAACAAACTCGGCAAATAATTCACTCGTACCACACAGGATGCCAATGTGTGGATCGTATAGAGTGTACCAGCTGTAGTATAAAGAAACAGCGTTCAAATGCCTCCAAAGTTTTGGACGTGTGTTGATCAGTTGCGAGCACGCGGGCGGGTGTCTAACACAACTTTGAAAGAAAAAGGCAGATTGGAGGCTATTTAACGTGCCAACATTTGATAACACAACGCCATAGAAAGGCGTTTCTGTTGCACTACTCGAAAGCTTGTGTACTCGGCACAGAATGGAGGCAGGGGTAGCTCAGTGGTTAAGGCATTGGTCTACGGTTCGGAAGATCCCAGGTTCAAACCCCGCAACCACCAAGTTGCCACTGTTGGGCCCTTGAGCAAGACCCTTAACCATCAATTGCTCAGATGTATAATGAGATAAAAAATGTAAGTCGCTCTGGATAAGGGCGTCTGCCAAATGCTTAGATGTAGATGTAGATGTTATAGCCAAGTCTGATCGGTCCCTTTACTGATTTCACAGATTAAAGGGTTACAATAGCAAATGCTATCACCAAAGTGTAGATGTTGGCACCTCTGCTTAAAAATATTTCTATGTCTGTGTACATTTACATTCATCCTAATGACATTATGCCCTGTAGCATGGTTAAATGTTTTTGTGTGTGTGTGTTTTGCCATTGTTTCAATTTTGACTAAACCGTAACCCATTCAATCACACCATTTATTTTGTGTTTTTTCATTGTTCGTGTTTTATCTTTTTATCCCCTCTACAAGTCTGTGTATGTTCCTCATGCATTGGCGTTCAAGAGATCATATCCCCCGAAGGTAGTGTGTTTGTTCACATTGGTCCACCCACTCTGAGCATGCTTCACGTCTTGTTTTCCAACTCTCATCTACTGTGATCCACATGTCCCTGTGTTACCATGTTACTGTATTACTAACAACCTCAATTATAAGCATGAATCTCTCGCGCCCCTTTACTGCTGGAAGATGCAACTACGTCTGATTTTCCTGAAAGGCTTTCAGCTGATCTGCATTCTGCACTGTATTTTTCACTGGTTCATATTCACTCCATGGCTGATTAGGGAATACTGAATCTTCATGGATGCCACAAACATCATCTCTCTCTGGACTCTCTTCTGGTTTCTACTTCTCTGATCATCTGCGTTATCTATGC
Source organism: Clarias pachynema (assembly GCA_030014365.1). Classification (NCBI taxonomy): domain Eukaryota; kingdom Metazoa; phylum Chordata; class Actinopteri; order Siluriformes; family Clariidae; genus Clarias; species Clarias pachynema. The sequence continues at coordinate 11,412,299 of JAQMYL010000037.1, read as the reverse complement.
TTTGTAAAACAGTGAATAAGTGCACGTTTTATCTTTTTATATATTTGGGGTTTAAATGATGCAGTAATAATGCAGATTTGTTTTAAATACATTATGTACAGATTTCACTAGATATGGCCCATGTCTACAGTGTAATTATTTCCTGAGTGATAAATAATTGGATGCCATTTGAGTTTATTGTGGTCCTGTCATAGCTGATGATTTTAAATGTTAGTAGTCGAAGAACTGGCCCTTTAAATTTCACACTCAACTTGTTGCACCTTTTATTCATGGTTCATGTTTTGATGCTTTTTTTATAATGCAGAAGACGTACACTGAGGAAGAGCTAAATGCCAAGCTCACGCGCAAGGTCCAGAAGGCAGCTCGGCGTCAGGCCAAGCAGGAGGAACTGAAGAGGCTCCACAGGGCTCAGGTGAGAGTCTAATGGTAATTTTGGGCATGAAGAGAGCAGAAGAGTGAAGAATTGAAAAATACACTGTCAACTAAGAAATCAGAGCCTTGATTATGGGTCCGTTTCTGCCACTCAGATCATTCAGAGACAGCTAGAGCAGGTGGAGGAGAAACAGAGACAGCTAGAGGAGAGGGGCGTGGCGGTGGAGAAGGCTCTGCGAGGGGAAGCAGGTACCTCACTTTTTATTATTTTTTTGTCATTTAGTCATACCTTTAGTCATGCCATCTTTTTTCCTACATACCTCAGGCCCTTAGTCATAGAACTAACAGTCACTTCTGAGTATTCAGTAATATATTATATGGTTTCGTTTTTTCCCCCCTATAGACTGCATGAAATTCAAGAGCGTTAGGCTGTTTTCTGCATTTCTTGCACTGTTTATTGTTCTGATTTACTTGTAAGGAATAACCTCAAGCTAGTTTTGCTATAATACGTATTTTGTTAGACTTCGGTTGAATCAAATTTATTGTGCGTTTCTGGTATTTTTGTAGACTAAAGGTGTGTAGCATAGAAAATGCCTGTCACAATTATTACAGAAATCACTTAACACAGAAATCACTGCACCAGATAATTTTATATTCATGTTGTTCGTGTCAACTATTTATAAATTAACTGCGTGTCAGCTTTTTCATACAGTACAGCACGTTAGAGCTTTAAATGTAGCGTAAAAGCAAATAACCCGGGATGGATTTTAACATTAGAAACAAATGTTTCTATGTGTAACCCACAGTGTTCTCTCTTCACAAAACATATTATTTGTGATATTATCCCAAATACCCACATTGTTCTGATTCCTGATTTTGTAAACATTGTCTATTTTCAGTGACTGTAAATTTATCAAATTAATGAAAACCCTTCTACCATTCATGTGGTAGCACTAGCTACAGTTACAGCATAGAGATGTATATTAAGTCCCCAACTCACGAACATTTAAGTTACGAATTTCCGCAGATACAAACGGATCACGGTTCTACAAGCGTTCATAGATGCGGATAAATCACGGAAGTAGCTTGATCTATCAGCATGTACTGTACAAAAAACAGACACTGCAGTGAACCAGATACCAATATTTACAATTATATACAATATTTTCCGCATGTAAGTGAATGTAGAAAATGTCCAAAGTCCGGTATACTGTATGTGGGGTGCGGAAGAAATGAGTCAGCCTCACCGGTTTCAATAAATCAGTCCGGGAGCACGATGACAGAAAATGGTTGTCCTGTAAAGCCGTTCTGATGGTGAATAATCCTAATTTCGGAAAATCCTCAACAAAACAGAGTTGACAGTCCAATACAGTGGAAAACAGCTCCGAGACAAATTGTCCGTCAATGCAAGCGCGCAGTCCCAAAATGGAACTCGTTTGTAAGTTGGGAACTTACTGAATTACACCTCCGTGAAGAGCGTTAATTTTAAACATGAACAAAAATTTTTTATTTGATGTTATGGTCCAAATTAAAGAAGTATAGTTTATTGATTTTTTATTAATTTTAATTATTATTATTATTATTATTATTATTACTATTGCGAAATCAAATTGTATGTACCGTAACTATGAATAAAAATACTATTAGCCCAGACAGGAAATCTGCTGACTTGTTCACCTCTGAGGAAAGAAAATAAAATTGATATTCGTTGTTATGTGGTTTACAGTAACAAGTTATGTTTTCAGAATTGTGACAGGCCTGATCAGAATGTTCTTAACCTGAGCTTCTGGAAACCACGGGTTTGTGTGTTCACCTCTTCAGTTCACACAGATTCTGAGGACAGAGTGGAAGAAAGTGTTTATAAATTTCATTGTGGCTTTATCCATATTTTTATATGTTCTTCACATATAAATCATGTTTAAGAAGCACATGACAAGGGACTATCAAGGATTTACTAATCGCTGGGACAGATTGAGTCGATTCTGGTTGCCTTCGTTGTTGGGGGCCATGAGTAATATTAGCTCATAAGGCCTATTTGAATTGATTAAAGTTTGAATGCATTTGTAAATGCTGAGAGATTTACAGTATACAGTAACAGCTTAAGTTGTGGTTACGTAAACAATACTACAGTATGTCCTCGCTGATCATTTTGCTCTTTTTTTCATCTCCCCATCCTCCCTGTCCATAGCCTCACTGAAAAGAGTGCTTTGCAATTGAACCTCTGAAGATGCTTCTTAACCTCTCTATCCTTCACTCTCTTTAAGGGTTACATAAAGGTTCTAGTGTTAGCCCTAAACAGCGCAAGAGGCGCTCAGGTATCCATGCCGATAATGTTAGTAGGTGTTAAAAGTTTTCGTCCGTGACATCATCTCTCCTGATTTCTCCTCATGTGTGTTTTTGCTGCATGGAACCTATCCTGTGTGTCTAACATAGATTTGTGTGCCCTCTCACTGGATGTCTGAAAGCAGAGTGCTGTAGTTATAATTCAGTGAGCAACATGCACTATACTGTATATACTGTAGCTGTTTCTTATAGTGACTATAATTTGCATTTGCAGCATGCTTCATCAATTAATGGGAGTTTAATGGGGCTTATGGAATATACTGATCTTAAACATTACTTCCTATCTAAGATATACCGTTTCTTCTTGTTCACTCTGAAGAAAAGATTAAATAATTGCTAAAATAGTCACAGACCCCTTCCCAGATCCGAGCCTGTGGCAGGGCACAACAGCACACATCAGCAAATCTATGTGCCCATTCTGTTGTTCTGAGACATGCCGTGCTCATGCAATGTCTGTATTTAACTACATGTTCTGTATATACATACATACATACATACATGCATACATACATACATACATACTGTACATATAGTGTAACATATTCTGCACACTCTACAGTATATGGTGCGTGTGGGTGTTTGTTTTCGAACACATGCATGACTCTTTTTCTTTTTTTTTTTATTTGGATTAGCTGTGCCTGTGTGTGCAGTAACACATCTCTAATATATCCTTATTATAGACTATTGGGGAGAGTCTAATTACAGTGAGATCCTGGACTTGCATCTGGGCGGTATGTATTTCAAACCTGTCGCTTCAGACTAACAACAAGCTAACTCACCTTTCTTTCTCCCTGTACTTACTGAAGCTCTTCTGTTACTTGTGTCTCGCCCTGTCCCTATGGATCCAACACAGATCAGTGTAACCTTATTTATCACGAAAAAGCACAGTCCCAAGAATATGTAGCTCTTTCTTAAAGTATACTTTGTAATGTTTTTTATTTTATTTTATTTTTTATGTCCGTTCAATCAAGGAAATAATTTCAGAATTTTTTCTTGTAATCAGGTTTTTTTTCCTTTTGGACTGAACTATGTCCACCTTTTTTGATTACACAATATCAAATTCCAATTTGATTTCCATGTATTGTCTGTATTTTAATCAATTTGTAAATTGTTCTCAACAGTTTAGATTTTGAATATTCAAATTCGGCCACATATTCTAAATATATGTAATGTGCAAAGGCCATAGCCGACTATTTATTGGCAAATTTTATTTAAACAGAAGATAGAAAATCCTTTTTTTTTTAAAAACTAAAACCAAATATTTTTTTAAAAGGGTAAAAAAAAGAAATGAGTTCCGAGACTTTCGCACAATACTTTATATTTAGTTTAGGGCCTGACCATTTTTCCCTCCAGATACTAGTAAGAACATCCAGCTTTTCATAATATCAGTCAGTTATACCAGTAGCTTTAGTTGAACTGGAATCTGCTGATGTGGTTGGCGGTTATTCAGACTCAAACTGCAACGACCACCTGAAAAATGTATGCAATTCTAAACTCTCAAACAAAACTGAATATAAAGGAAACTGACTTGAAAATTAAGCTTATTTAGTATAATCGATTAGAAGTTCAAGTCGTTATGCTATATCCTTTCAGCTCTCTTTAGCATCCTACAGTATGCTTGGTGAGCATTCGTTATTTATCCCTACGATTTTTCCAACATTGTTGACATTTCCATGGAATAAACCCGAGCTGATTGTAGATAGATAACATCTATCAGAATGGCATTTAATTTGGTCCCACACTACAGCTAAGATTGCATCATCACTCCAAACCCACAAGCTACTGTACAAGCTAAGAAATTACACTAGGTACAGTATTTTCCGCTGCTTACCTTCCCAATTTGGTTACCTGCCACTTCCCACCTACTGGATCTCCCCAGCTACCACCTGGCTTCTTCTGAGACACATGAAGCCAGACTTGTAGACTGAAGCTGTGTTGCATGGCAGTGTAACACACTCAGATGACAATTGTTATATCAGTCAGCCTCTAATTCTTTTTAAAAGCTTGGGCATTACTTAAACTGTTCTAAACCACTGTCTGCTTTAGCCTGCTTTAGTTTGAACTGCTTCCCCCTGTACTCTTTCTCCACCATACCTGCTCACTTGTCCAGGGGCCATGTTTGAAAGTGAGGGGATGTGTGTGTGTGTGTGTGTGTGTGTGTGTGTGTGTGTGTGTGTGTGTGTGTGTGTGTGTGTGTGTGTGTGTGTGTTTGAAAGTGAGAGAGCGAGAGAGAGATCTTTCATCCTTCTACACAGACTCCCCTCATGTACTGTAATGTTCTTATTTGCTGTGTCCCTGTCCACGTCTACACAGTTGTGCTGCAGTGTGTTGTTTGAGTTTGTGCTTCTGTGCGTCTTGTAGGCATACTGCTGTGTCCTTAGTCACCCACACTGACAGGAGATTGCGTGGAGCTCCAGGAAAAAAAAAAAAAAAAAGTCCTCATGTCTCTATAAACAAGGACAAGACCTTGAATTTGCTCTTTGTTGAGGAATATGAAGTCAAAATTCTAAAGATGGAAGCATGACATGCATCTTTCTTTAGACAACAAAGCCATTTAGGAACTTAGGAATAAGTAGGAAGGTTATTATTTTATTTATGTGTTATGCTGAGTATAACACATAATACAGTACCTGTAATACATATATAATACCAACCTAATCCATCTCAGGTAGGTGTAGTGTATCATAGATGTGAAGTGGCTGGAATATGAATTATGGATTTTCTATTTGTTTGAAAAAATGCAATGGCCTCAGGTTTATACTGTATATTAATTATATTATTTATTTTTAATTAAGGCAATAGACGCTACATTCCTTAAGGGTTATGATTAAATTGTTTCGCCTAAATGATTAAAAACAGAAAGATTTTCTGCAGTTTGAAGAGTAAGCAGTTGAACATGTCTCAGATAAACATGATATTTTGGTGGTATACCACAAGACTCTATGCTTGGTCCACTTTTATTTTCTTTAAGTATGTTGACATTGAGGTAGATTATTAAGAAGCATGTAATCACCTTTTATAGTTAGACAGATAATACACAAATCTGTAGTGTCGGACAAAGTAATTTCTCTTAACAGTCTGGTAAACTGGTAAGTTAGTATTGTTGCCTGGATGAATATTTTTTAACCTCCTGAGAGTATACTGCTGTGTACATTACAATTTCTCTGAGGCCATTTGGTGTTTCCAAATTCGCCCATTATGTGTGGGTGTGTATGCTTGTGTGCCCTGAGTGATTGGTGATTGGCACCCCATCTCGGGTGTACCCCATCTCGTCCCCAAGTTTCCTGGCATAGGCTACAGGCTTCTCATTACCCTGTACAAGGTAAGTGGTATAGAGAATGAGTGCAAGAGAGTAAGTGTTTCTCCTTATTGGCACCTGATGACTATAAGCTTAATCATCGTCTTCAAAAAGGAAATAGTTGGGATGCAGTTGAGAGAAAATGTCATGTCCCTCATATTCAGGTCTCAACAGGTTAAGGTAAATGAAGACATAAAAACATGCATTGTGATTAAAGCCAGATTAAAGTTTTTGCTAAGTCATGGCAAACATTAAGTTTGGGAGGTGGGGGTCCGAGAAATCTGATTTGACGTGTCAAACTGATGCATGTAGCCAGAAATTTGACTATAATCTAATTAATTAAAATACTCTAAATTCACACCACATTTGAATTTAATATTTAAAGTCAGTATTTGTGTAATATTTTTTTCAATTCAAACTGCAGAAAATCTTTGCTTTCCTAATGGAAATAAACAGATTGGAACTGTCTGTCTAATTATAGCCTTAAATGTATATTTCAGAAGTTTAGTGTTAATTTGCCATTCAAGCCAAATTCATTAAAGCAGGTTGAAGTAATACAAGTTCTATTTTTTTTTATATATATATCTTTTTAAGGACAGTGTTGGTACAAAAATCTGATCTTAGCAAATCTTTTCAAATGCACTACTGTCAGTGGGACAGGTGTGAACTGTCTAGATAGACATTTCCAATCTGAGGGGGGAAAATGGAAAGAATCTGGTAATGTAAAGGGTTTACTTTTTTTTTTTTTGTTGGCTTGATGATGGCAGAGTTCTTGACCTGCTTGCATTTAAGTGGCTGATGTGCATGTGTGCACCGGAATGTGCTATAATGTGGGCGTAGGATCTTCTTTCCTAATGTTTCTTGTGTTTATTGAGGATGATTGGTAGTAATTGGTGGAGCTGATCAACTTCAGCACCGGTTCGATACATGATGCACTGAGGAAAAGGATTTCTCTGGTGATGTATCGGGTGTTCTACAGCATGTAGCACAAAGTCTGAGTTTACTAGTAATTAGATTCATTTCGCCTTGTGTCGCATTGTTCCATGGGTATCTTTTAGTCTAAAATCAGCATTGGAATCGCTGTCCCCTTTGTGATAGTCCCTTGGTGCAGTCCAACATTCCACCCACTCTTTAATATTGCAGATCATCGCAATATCAACCTGTCGACCATATGACCAGCGTTGTTCTAACTTTTCCCTTGTTTACTCCTCACACCACCATCCCATACTGTTTCGCCAGTGGGAATCATCAAATCAAATGTTTAATATTTTCTTTGTGACTCGTTCTTTTCCCATGTGGTCTGGCAAAGAACACACCTGCTTTCTTTCTTTGTTTTTTTTTTTTTTTGTTCCTTTTTTTCTTTTATGCTTCAAAGTACGCAGACCAAAGTCTTGTATGACTGAAGTGTTTTCCCCCCATACAGAGCTGAAAAGTTCTCAAAGATGGGATACTTTTGTGCTCATAATACTGTCGAGAGGCAGCATCTTCATTGTTAGGGTAGATTTACTTTGCAAAACATGCTTAATATATGAATACTTCATAAATATTCACCCCTTCACCCACAAATGTTAATCTGCAACTGAAATATTCTGATGCAACTAATTCATGAACGTAGTTGAATGAAGGTTATCTGTGTGTATAAATAGACTTCTTTCCGGAAGGCATTTCTTTTTTTATTTTATTTAATTTCTTTTCAAGAGAAGACATGGAGTCTGAGGCCATGAACAAGTACAATCTAGTTTCACCAAATCATTCTAGAATATCTCACAGCAATGGGCGTTAATACTTATACAATCACAGTGTTAATGTGATTCATCTGTAAATTATTCTACAAACTATATCAATATTAAATATAATTAAATATTAATGTTTTGTGTATAGATTAAATAACAATCCCAATTTGTCCAAGTTGCCGGGGGGAAAACGTATGCAATCCACTAGGTTCGTATTGACAGCAAATCCCTTTGCATTTTTAGACATGCATTCCTATGGTATATAATGCACAATTCACAAAATTTGTTTCTTACTCGCATTTTTTCTTTTGCGCTCTTTATTATTTTATTTTTTTTATACACACACACAGTAGCTTTCTTTCTTTTAGTTCTCTTGCTTTTTTTTATTTTTTTCTCCTCACTGTTCTCTCTCCTTCATCTCTCCTTCCCCTCTGTTTTTCTTTCCTCTTCCCCCTCTCCTTTTCTGTCACCTTCCTCCCTTTTTTCACCTCCTCCACCCCTTTGTTCTGTCTCTTGCAAGTTGAGCCCTATGTCGGGACCCCTCGCTGGAGACCCCTGTCCTTCTGCCCATGCTGTTCCCCAGAAGGTAACGTAAACTCCGTCTCACCAGGCCGCGTTAGTGTGCCAGCCTGACCCGTGGCCTTTTACCCCCCCAGATTGCCCTCTCTGGAGTTGTGGAGCAGTTCTCCTCCTCCTCCTTTTCCTCTTCCTCCTTCATTCAATCCGTTTACTCCTCTCACCCTCCCTCCCATTCCCAGATAATAATTTTCAATAAGAGCAGGCATCAAATAGCAGCTCTAGTTTCATCATCCTGAGTGTGAATTTAATGACTGCATGGTTTTCTGTTTGTCACAAATTTAAAAAAAAAATCCATTTGGTGTGTGTTACAGTAGCTGCTTCAATCCTCTTCTGTATGGCTGCATGTTATAACCATATGTCCACTGTGTGTGCGGGTGTGTGTGCGTGTGTACAGTCCATTACATACAGTAAATCAGAGGTTCTTCAATTTTTTATAACAAGGAACCTCTTTTCCCGGAAAATAAATGATATAGATCCCATCAGTAGAGCTTCAACAAACATTATTTAAGCTCTTCTTAAGCTGCTTGTGTTCATCTGTTAGATCCAGAACAGTTTTTAAAGACATTAGGTCCAAATGGACTTTGGTTATAGATTTATTTGGACTACTGATTAAAAAAGAAAAACATTAAATGATTCAAATGTGTAGTCAAGTAGACGTAATAACAACCTTGGGTGTGTGTGCGTGCATTTTGCTGAGCTATGATTGTGTGTGTGTGTGTGTGTGTGTGTGTGTGTGTGTGTGTGTGTGTGTGTGTGTGTGTGTGAGTGATTCGGTAAGACAGTGCTAACTCTGGTTTTCTCTCTGTGTCTCTTCTTCGGGAGAGAATGGGGCTGAATGTTGTGGAGGCTACTGGCAGTGCGTGTCCACTGGATAAGTTGCGCCTCCCGAAACCTGTCGTCCAGTGTGTCTCTGTCTCTGACATCGCTCTTGTGTCTGAGGAACTTTGCTTTGCCTCTCTGTGTGTAAAAGCAGCGCAGGGCTGTCTCAGCAAGCACAAACATTCAGTTATTGTGTGTACCATATTTTTCCTTCACTCTGTCAGCTAAATATGTCCATGCTGCATCCAGGTTTGCTTGAATTCAAAGAGCTTTTTGCATGTCCTTGTGTGTCTGCGTGTGTGTGCGTGACTGAAAAGGATGTTAAAAGGGATTGTCACAGGCTTTTAGGACTGTACTAGCATGGATTAACATGTACAGTTGGCCAACTGTGCAGCCAATGATTTCAGTCTTGCATGCCGCATTCTTTTTATCCATGCGCACAAATGTTTTGGAAAATGTTTGTTGTTGTTGCATAGGATCAAAAATGTGGATCTTTCCAGTCCACAGTAATAGTTTGAGTATTCTTTGGTGTTGGATCAGATTGGCTTGATTATACCACAGCACTGTTGAATCCTCAATTCTGATGGTCAGAAGATATTTACTTTTTTAGAACGGCGGCTCAGACAGTAGTGCAGAATTACTACGTTTATTATTAATGTGCTTACATACCTTATGATTTCTATAGTGACAAACAACAAAAGCAAAAAAAGGTTGCATACCTCCAACAAATTATGTTTCTATATGATGACATTTATTAAGCATTCATGGAAGTAGGCTTAAAATTTCCTGTAATACAATATGCTAAGATGATTTTTAGTCTTAATTAATTTAAATAGAAATGACAAATCATTCTGCTTGTTTTATAGATGCTCCACAAGTAATCAAGCTGCTGTGGTATAAGATGAGAATACAAATTTGGGATGTGCTGTTATTAGAAAATAATCATCCTCTGGAGGTAGCAAGGTGTTGTTTTTTAAGAAGAAAATGGCGACTGTTGCCCGAATAATGTGTGCAGACTGTTTACTGATCTCCATCACTGATTATTTTCCATTAACAGCATACTCCATTGTGTTTCATTCTTTACCTATTGTCAAGTATTCTTTGATGTGTGCAGAAGGTCAAACACAAGGTTAAACAAGATGTAAAATGCCATTTACTTACTTATAGCCAATCCCTGTGTCTGGGTGCATCCTTTGGTCTTTGGAAAAAAGGAGAACACGGAACTGATCCCTGTAAACGATCCTCTATAAAAGAAAATACAAGAATTTGGACTATAAGCAAGGAAAGCCTCAGAAGTGTAATTTGATTGTTTCATTACTCTCAAATGTACTTTTAAAATCAGAAAGCTTACCTCCACGCCATCTTCTGTGAATCGCCAGGTCAGACTTGTCCCTGGGTCAGCGCTCTTCTCCTGACCGGCTCCTTCCTCTCGCTATCCCGTCATTCCCTAACGAGAGACATCCCGGCTTGGCTGTCATTGCATTGTCTGTGTGTTCGTCCATGTCGAATCTCAGTGTGACCCACTGTGCTTCTAAAAAGTTTCCTCATCTACTTTTTCTCACGCTTTGCTTTCTTCAGGAATGGGCAAAAAGGACGACCCGAAGCTGATGCAGGAATGGTTCAAACTGGTGCAGGAGAAGAATGCCTTGGTGCGCTATGAATCAGAACTGATGATCTTGTGAGTAATCCACTGTTGTTTAAAAATTGCTGTGTGGATGCTTTTTAAAAGTGTGGAACACGGTATTTTTGGTATGTTATTATTATTTTTTTAATAAGTAAAAGTGTAAAGCCTTTCCGTCTTCTGCGTCTTCAGCGCTCGTGAGTTGGAACTGGAGGACAGGCAGAGTCGACTGCAGCAGGAGCTCAGAGAGCGCATGGCAATCGAAGGTATGTGCTATTCCCTTAACCTTTACCATATGAACTTTAAGGTTAGCACAAGGTTCAGGTCTTATGCTGGATATGCACAGAACTTCCACTGGGGTACAAGTGAAGATTTTTGCTGAATAATCATTAATATCAGTTGCATTAAATGATTTGCAAATTTTTATTATTAGTCATTAATTCGATTAATAGCTGTGGATAATTTCACTGATTACAATGTATGTAATGGATTTAAATGTAAGTCATCATGCATTGTTTTGCACAATGTTTTTCCATAGTTCACTTTTATATTAACTTGTACACCACAAGATGGCGCAGTTGCAATTCAGGTGATTTGCAAAAACGAAGATGTATTTTTAGAGGCCTTATCGTTGAAGGAGGACAGAGAGACGAGCAATATTTTTTCACTGCCTTATTGCTTTTTAATCTGTTTGTTTATACTATTTGGGTTTCATTAATTTGTCTTACATAACAAAACAATATAACAAGAAACATAATCTTCACTCTTCTGACTCGAAACAATAAACAAGAGTATATCCTATTGTGAATGTGTTTCTCTCTCTTGTAGACCATTTGAAGACTGAGGTGGAGCTGGCAGAGGAGAAACGAATCCTGAACGAGATGTTGGAGGTGGTGGAGCAGAGGGACTCCCTGGTGGCTCTCCTAGAGGAGCAGAGACTCAGGGAGAAGGAAGAGGACAAAGACCTAGAGTCTGTCATGCTCTCCAAGGGTTTTAGCCTCAACTGGGCTTAGTAGTAGCAGTAAATCCACACTCAGCAGGATCTTCAGAACACCGCCATGAAGTCTGGGACTCGGTTGAGTTCGCCTGCCTCTCTCGATGACATTCACGCATCTTCTACGATGGCTCAGGGTCGGTCTCTTCACCCGTCTTTCTTTTACACTTCAGTGGAAAGCCAGTCAAGCCTACGTGTCTGTGCAAGACATATATATTTTTCGTTTTTGGCTCAGAAAAGGAGTAAACAGGGACATTTCAAAAGGAATACAGCTTTTTAGAATGTACTGATTCGCTCTGTTACAGAGGAGAGAAGTCCATAGACTCTATATCCATTTTTTTTTTTTTTTTTACTTCGACTACTGATAGAAAGTATGAACACACTAAAGCTGAGATGCCTTTTTTTTTTTTACCCACAATGCAATGTGGAAATGATCAGTGGCAAATTTTTTAATCAGTCAATTAGTTAGGCCAGAGTAACATTAGTAACATTTATTCTCCTTACAGAAAAAAGCATGCAATTCATTTTTTATTTATTTTATTATTCATACAGTACTAAGAAAAATTTCAACATATCCTTGTATTTTCTTAGGTTATAATAAAATAAACGTTTAGTTTCATTCCCCCATTAGCCATCTCATTGTAGAATTAAAGACTAAAGGATATCCAAAAACAAGCATATCCTGTATTGTATATAGGACTTGGCCTTTAGCTCATATTAAATGGTGACACACTCTTAGTGGAGCTACTCATCTACAGCGTCTAGTGGCGTCTCTTTGTTCTTAAGTGATCTTAATATTATTCCTGTGTAAGTTTACAATCAGTGCTCTGAAATTCATTTCAAAAAGTCTCACTACAGTTTACAGAAACCGAGGAATATTGTGCATATATTTTATATAGTGGACACGTACCTGGGAAATTGCAATGTTGATGTTTTAAAAGATATCTCAGTACAGACAGTTCAAAGAGAAAGTAATATACAATCAGATCATTGATACATGGTGGATCATCTCTGTATATTCCTAGAATCCCTGACCTTTATTTGATATCAGATATCAGTATACCACGAAGTCCCTGTTACATTATTTGTCTCCTGGGTTTCTGAGGCCGAGCAAATCTGCTTCTTGTCTTCATACCGGAATCAAGACAAGAGACTGCATGCACTGGCTGTGTAGCGACATGCCTTTATTACATATTACATGTCATATTCACATCCACAATGTTCACTGACCCTTACCAAGGGTTGGATTTTTTTATGATTTTGTTTTTATGAAAAAATAAATTTGTACTACATGTGAGCATTCACACATCACTAACACACAATATCGAGCAAGAGCATATATTTGGCAAAACCATTTGTAATGCCTTTGGCCAAGCTGTATGTCTATTGTTCACATTCTACATACTGTAGGTGGATGGAGCCTATATTTCAGCTTGGTCACCATTACGCTGTATAGATGAACACAGACTTTTGTATGTATGTACAAGATAACTGTGAATGAAAAAGGGTTACATGAATGCAAGGCCTAGTTATTTAGACTGTGTAAATTGTTTTACAGAGTTTATTGGTATTTATTAACATGTGTGAAAATGTATTATATGTAAAGAAAATGGAACCTAATTTTTAAAAAAAATTGTATGTTGTCAGTTCTTGACATATGTAAATGCTTTCTGGTAGCTAATCTGCATATAAGACATTGGATGTATGTTGGAAGGAAATTAAAAAAAAAAGCTTTTGTTCCCCTATTTTGCTTTTGTTTGTTTAAAACATAATGTAGCTCCTGTTTAAGAATCATGGCAAAAATAAAATGAATTGCCTGGGGATTTCGAAATAGGTCCCATGAGGTCTTCGACCACCTCAAGGTACAGTGATGCCCCAAAAACTATGAAGGTTATTATTTGTTTTCATACAAACATCAGCTGATGAATACCAGCAGGGGGTGTGCTGGGCCACTCCCAAAACTTGAGTTACATATTAACAGTGGTTCTTTGAAACTCCTGATAATCTCCGAAGACAGTGGGGCAAAGTGAATGTCTTCGTGCACATGCGCGGGTGAGTTCAGAACGAGTTGACCCTTTGAACCGGTGTTTTGTACATTTGTCCTACCCATGTTTCCCCATGGATAACTGCTGTAGCGTCCTGCCCATAAATCCATGCTACTACTCCAAGTTTATAGTTAGTACTGAAAATGTTTTCTAATCGTTTGTGTGCTTTTTGCATTTTTCTTTATTTAATTTGCATGGTCAATTTAACAGTCAACTAGTATATTTGTTTCACAATGTTAAATCAAAGTGTCAAAAATATAATATTAAGCACATTTCTGGTCAAATGTTACTAAAGTTGCAGTTACAGTAATTTTAGGAATTCATTTCTGTAAAGATGCAAAATTATCTATCAATAGAACAACATATAGATAGTAGTAACATTTGACTAGAAAGAAGCTTAACTGTATATTTGGTTTGTTGTAAACTTATTTAAAGAAATCATAGATTATATAGAAATATAGATGGCTCGATTCGAGAATATTCATTTGTGGAGGTAATCATTTTTTGCAGTGCGTCAGGAAATTACCCCATTAAACTATTATATTTTCGCATTACTTCAACTATTCAGCTATAGGTATGAGATTGACAAAATAGTGTAGACTGGTGTAATTATAATTTTCTGCTGCTGGTCAATTTAGTTTAATTGAAATGCTTCTGTTGAAGGTGGTGTGGTGGCTTAGTGGTTAGCACTGTCGCCTCGAACCTTTGGGTTTGGGTTCGATTCCCGGCCAGTTTTAATTCCTGCCTCAATGTGCATGGGGTGTGCATCTTCTCCCCGTGCTTGGTGGGTTTCCTCCCACAGTCCAGAGACATGCGGATTATGCTAATTGGCGTTCCTTAATTGCCTGTAGTGTGTGTGCGCTCTGCTCTGGTTTGGCATTGTGTCCAGGGTGTACACTGCCTCATGCCACAAGTCTCTTGGTATGGGCTCCAGGCCCCCTGTGACCCTGTATACAGGATAGAGTGTAGTGATGGGTCGTACATGAACGATTCGTTCTTTTTGAACGAATCTTTAACGTGACTCAGAAGAACGAGTAGTCTCGGAGAGTGATTCGTTC
>JAQMYL010000037.1:11381540-11397337 GCA_030014365.1 Clarias pachynema | reverse complement strand
GCAATAGATTCAAAAGAACGAACGACTCAGACTAGAAGATATGAGAGGTGAGCTACTCATTCTGTTTATTATAATATATCCTTAGATGCATTGTAATAATTTCATTACCGAAACTATAGCCAAAATTTTGTATTGGGGGTCTTTTTATTGAAAATTGATTCAAACTTCCCAACACTAATAGAGTGGTATAGATGCAGTGCTTTGTGTAGTTGTAAACTACTTTGTAGTCAGTCTTTTTAAATCAAACACAGAAAGCAGACACAATACTATTGCGAGAGAGGATATTAACCTATCCACTATATTGAAATATCAACCATAGCTGGGTAAAGAACATAAGTTATCGCAAACTTTTAAAAAATAAATAAATAAAAGGCCCCAATTGAGGTGTACTAAGTTAAATGATATGAATCAGAGTACGGCGTGATCAAAACCGCGCGGTCACATGACGTGGGACGTACGACGTGTGACGTAGGACGCAGACGCGGAAGTGTTTCGAGGATCTAAAATCTAACTGTAATATGAAGTATACATATACAGTATGAGGGTATAAGGTGTGCGATTTAAACAGTTTTAGACTTTCTCCCTATTTCTGTGTTCGATTTTTTTTCTCTCTCGAGCATTTAAGCAAGCACTGCGATTTTTTTTTATTTCGTGAAACAAAACAACCAGATTAATGTAAATAAATAAAAAAACCATTGGTTGAGTCATTGAGTTGGGTGTTTGTTTAATTGTGACTGGTCTCTTTTAGTGGACTGCACTTGAGGATCCGTTTCATATATTCATATATTATGCTGTGGATAGATTACTGACATAAACAGTGTATAGACAGATGTGGGAGAAACATTAACCCTCTTGCATACAGCGTGACGTCACTCTCTGTGAGGACCGATAAACCCAGCACGAGGAGAAATCTGCTCCTGATTTTACTTTCTGTCTGTCTCAGCTCTTTGTACTTACACCAAGTTCTTTCAGGCGTGTAGGAAAAGAAAGCAGCTCTAACCATGCTCTCTGCTAGTTTTAGAGACTGTGCGGTAAGAGAAGTTTTTCTGTTACTGGATTGCACTGAGGGAATGATTCCTGTAGTTGTCGTTAACCTGACACTCTGTCTTGAACACTACACAGGGTAGCATTAAGTTTCGATTAATAGTCATATACAGATATCTTTCTACTTAAAACAGGATATTTTAGAGTATATTTTGTTTTGCTAGAGATTCGTCGTTATTGCACACTTCTTCACTACATTAAACCATAACCTTATAACCAACTCTTTGGTATTGCGCAACACCCCTCTATGATTATACAATATGTTGACACACAGGCAGTGATTCTGATTTCGGCTGTTGATGATTTTCAAAAATGTACATGCATACATAACCACACTGTACATACATTTTAGATTTTTATAGAGAAGACAAGACACTATCTACAGGTTTTTTTTTTTAAGACTCCAAATATACAGAGCATGCATTATGATTGAAGTGTATATGTACAGTACTAGTGTGAGTGTGCAATAACAGTGCTGTGTGCTACTGTAAGCGCATATGGTACGGGTCCCTCTGGTGCGATTAGGGGTAAGAAAGATTCCGTGACCACGACTTACGTGGGAACAAGGTATGTTGTTATGCCATTTTGTTCCCACGCCTTAATAAGTCATGAATACGTGTGGCCACGAGATACTACATGGGGATCTTTCTAACGCGTAGGAACGAAATAGCATAACGCATGGCCATGAGATACTATGTCGTGACCATGATTTACTAATGTGTCGGAACAAAATGGTATAACGCGTGGCCACGACATTGTTCCCACGCCTTAGTAAGTCATGGCCATGAGATACTAAATAGTATAATGCATGGCCACGAGATACTATGTTGTGGCCAGCTCTCAAGTACTCAAATCTACGAAATAGTATTACTGTATGTAGTGACATGCAGATTTAATGTTACCCATCAATCTGCCAGTGAACTGTTAGATTTACCATGTAAATAACATATACAGTAAAACCCAGAATGATTTACAAAAATCTCAACATGATTTTTGTAAAATACTAAACGAACAGGACATATAAAAAAAATATTTTTGGTATGCATGATAAGCGTGTATTGGAGAGACTGATTCCATGACTTACTAAGGCATGGGAACAAGATACCATGTTGTGGCCATGACTTAAGTCGTCGGAACAAAATAGTATAATGTAGTGACTTGTGAATTTAACGTTATCCATCCGCATGCTAGTCGACAATTAAATTGACCATGTAAATAACGTACAGTAAAGCACAAAATGATTTTTAAACATCCCAATACAAACATGAACCCTGGGAGTTGTAGCATGGATTTATGGGCAGGGCGTATAACATGACGTATTTTTGGTATGTGCAATAAGCGTGGGTAAACAGCTCGGAACTGTCGAGGCTGTGGGATCTGACCTGATACAGGACTTTAATGATCCGCTGCGAACGTAAGTTGTGAGGTTGGGTCTCCATGGATCAGAGTTGCTTGGCCCAAATCTAAGGATTTTGGAGGCATCTTAGAACTGACAAACTTATAAAAATTTTGTATAATAATGCTGATGAGTGGTGTTGATGAAAGGCCCCTGCACATTTTTGGCTAGGGCCCGAGCTGACTATAGAGTTACCTCTGTCATTTACTGTACCTGGGGATGAGATGGCACCAGAATAAACTATAGAAAAAGATGAGCTGTGTTGCTCTAAGCAGTGTTCTGCTGAAAAACCTTGGACAATCACCCACTTGACCTTCCACATGATGTAAAAGCAAACGTGATTTACTGTATCTGACCAGGCCACCTTCTTCCATTGCTAACTGACTCAGTTTCTGATGAGCTTTTAGTGGTGGAAACAATCCACACTATCTACTGTTTTTGGAGATACTTGATCTCACTTGCCTAGTAATTACAGTATATTAGATAATTATATTAGATAATAATAATTCAGTTCACCTTTAAGTGGTTATGGGTGATGAGTGTATAAGGTACATAATGTATTTTACCCTATAGAGTAAAACATCTTCACCTTTCTACATAACGATACTTGAAATGCATAATTTTTAGTGTTTACTGTTCATTAAATATTAATTGTAATACATTTGTATAGAAAGGGCAGCAAAGACATTTTCTGCTAATTCTTCTAGGTGAAGAAGGACTGCTGAAAATAGACTGTTTTATGACTGGTTTATGAATGTTTCTTGCCTATATATTTTATAGACTGCTTTTTATTCTAGGCATGGAGGGCAGAAGGCCTCCCACTGTCCACCAGCAGTAACGAAGCCTGCAAGTTATATGATGCCACACTCACACAGGTAGCTCAGACACACCCCATTTTAGTGCATTTTAGCAATACAAGTGAAATGGAAATGCGGCATAATACACAAAGCTGGCAAGATGTTTGGAACAAAACACATTTCTTTCTTGACCAGCTGATGAAGGGCTTATGCTGAATCATTCCCTTTCTTAGAGTATATTATATGGCGAGTTTTTTCAGATATAAGTAAGTGTCATAAGTTTCCATCAATTATTTCTGTGTATTGAAGGTGGCAACTGAACCTCTCATTCAGTATTTATTGTATGTAAAAAGACAAAGATACAGTACTGTATTTATCTTTATCTGAAGGTTTATCGTATTCAGAATGGGAGATACAAACGTGTGACACCTTTTGTGATACTTAAAATAAGGAAAAAGTTCAACCATGATGTTTTGATGTTTAATATTATATTTCTTAATTTTTATTGTGCCGATGAGTGCACATTTTTTGCACTCATCAGCACCACCAGACAAAAATTACACCTTCTAATTCCATTATCTCAGATTTTAATTTATTTGTACATTATAAAGCATTTCTGAAAGCATCCAAACTATGAAATAATCTCTTTTGA
This sequence comes from Clarias pachynema, assembly GCA_030014365.1. Lineage (NCBI taxonomy): Eukaryota > Metazoa > Chordata > Actinopteri > Siluriformes > Clariidae > Clarias > Clarias pachynema. The sequence goes on along the minus strand of JAQMYL010000037.1, from coordinate 11,393,448 downwards.
ACAGTTGATATTGAGATGTGTCTGCTACTTATGCTCTGTAAAAGCTTCATAAAGGCTCTAATCTGAGGTGCTGTTTGTTAATTGGTGATTTCTGAGGATGATAACTCTAAATAAACGTCCCCTCTACAGTAGAGGTCATTTTTGGTCTTGCTTTCTTGGGAAGGTCTTCATGAGAGCCAGTTTCACCTTGTTGAGTGATATTTTCCAAATGCACTTGGCAATACTATTCTTGCAAGAACTATTCCAGAACAGCTAACCTTCATGTCTTAAAATAATAACTGATTGTTTTTGTTACTTACTGTAGTTACCTAATTCCAAATGTGTTATTTTATCGTTTGGAAATCTGCAGTAGAAAATAAATCACTGCAGAAAAAAAACATTGAATTCAAAGGTGTGTCCAAACTTTGGACTGGTACTGTATATAAATTGCTTTGAGAAGGTTTTTTTTTATTTAGGGAACTGGAGTTTTATTGCCTGTATATTTAAGTACTACAACCTCCTATAAAAATGCATCCTCTCATCAGCTAGTTAACAAGCTGCTCCTGAGAAAACACTAAAATCTGCAAGGCAGGAGCACTCTAGAGCCTGGTTTAGGAAACAGTAAATTATTCTCTAAAGCTATCCGATGTCATTTCCTGTGTTCAGTATGTAACCTGGCGTAATGATGAGACCCTTGGAGGAATAGAGGGGTGTATGGCAGCACTCCATGCAGCTGACCCAAACTTTGGTATGTGAAATAGAGACTATAATATGTGGTGGGAATCAGCATGTATACATAAACTTACATAAAATTTTATCATTTGAACAGAGTTGATGTACACTATATTGCCAAAAAATATTCACTCGCCTGCCTTCACATGCATACAGTATGAACTTGAGTAACATCCAATTCCTAATCCATAGGGTTTAATATGATGTTGGCCCACCCATTGCAGCTATAACAGCTTCAACTCTTCTGGGAAGGCTTTGGGAGTGTTTATGGGAATTTTTGACTATTCATCCAGAAGCGCATTTGTGAGGTCAGACACTGATGTTGGACGCGAAGGCTTGGCTTGCAGTCTCCACTCTAATTCATCCCAAAGATGTGCTATTGGATTGAGATCAGGACTCAAGTTCTTCCTCACCAAACTCGCTCATCCATGTTTTTATGGGCCTTGTTTTGTGCACTGGTGCGCAGTCATGTTGGAACTGGTGTGGTGTTGTTTTTCAGGATTTGGGATCCTCAGCCCCTTACCTCCAGTGACAGAAACTCTTTATGCTTTAGCATACCAAGACATTATGGACAATTTCATGCTCCCAACTTTGTGGGAACAGTTTGGGGATGGCCACTTCCTGTTCCAACATGACTGCGCACCTTCCACCTTGTGGAAAACCTTCCCAGAAGAGTTGAAGCTGTTATAGCTGCAAAGGGTGGGCCAACATCATATTAAACCTTTTGGATTAGAAATTGGATGTTACTCAAGTTCATATACTGTACATGTGAAGGGAGGCGATCGAATACTTTGGCGATATAGTGTATGTGAATATGGTTTTTCTTCTGATTAGTTCCACCACAATGCTCACAATGTTTGCATGTTCACACCAGTTGTACCTCTTTACCGTTACTTTGCTGCAGTCATGGGTCATGTGATCAGCACTGGACTGCAGTTGGTGGGTACAGGCAGTTCAGTGCTGCAGGACCAAACGCTGGCCAATGCCGTGAGGAAGCTGCTGGATCTGGCCCGCTGCCAGGAGCTCACAGCCCGGGAGAAGCAGCACGTCAAAGCCGTCGAGCTCTTCTCGAAAGGGTGATTCTAGATCATTCGCATGCTGCCCAAACTCTGCTGAGCTGGGATATTTTTATGTATTATATTTTCTATTCCATTTCTTTATTTGCAGAAAAGTTGCTCACCTACCAGTCATTCAGAAATAACTAGGCAGAGAGTTCCTACTAAACTTATCAAAGACAATAGCCTGAGAAATTTTACACAAGTGCCTTAGGCTGTCCTACATCTTAGACCATATCTGTTTAGCTGTTTAAAATACCAATATGGTTGAACAAAGTTCACAGTCTCTTTACAACAGAAGCTTTAAATGCCTACAGGCTTTTCTGTATTCATTAGGAAGAAGGACAGTAGCAGTATACTATAAAAAAAAAAAAAGTTTAAAAAAGCTTGTCATATCAAATGGCAGATTCTGTTGTGCATTTAAATGCAGCTGTTGTCTAATTGGTATGTAATTACAGCAATAATAGATCTGCTTCGCTGTTCCGCAATATCTTTTACCTTTTTTATTTTTTTTTTTACAGTCCACTCATTTATATAAAAGCAGTTTGAGCAAGGCTTTATTGTTAAAGGCTAAACATAAGCTTGTGTTTTTCAGAGCCTTGGGCAAGGCCTGTGATGTGTGGGAGGATATTCTGGTGGAGCACCCCACAGACATGCTTGCTCTAAAGTTTTCCCATGATGGCTTTTTCTATCTGGGGGAGCAGATTCAGATGAGAGACTCTGTGGCTAGGGTTCTTCCCCACTGGAAACCACACATGCCTCTCTACAGGTGCCACACCACCTACAGTACACAGACTCCGGATGCTAAATAGCATAATGCTAAAAGTATGTGGACACCTGATCAGCATGACACTTTGGTGCTTAGTGAACATCCCAGGTTCTGCTTTGGTGTTTTAAAAGAATTTTCTCTTCTAGAAAGGCTATGGATATGGTGCTTATCTATTCACAAGCACATTAGTGGGTTTTTGGCACTGATGTTGGATGAGAAGGCCAGGCATACAGGCCACTTGAATTCTTTTGCAACAACTTGGGCAAACCAAAGGGTATCATTATGCTGGAGTTTAGTTCCCTTCCAGACAACTTCATAAAGTTTCATCATGTAAAGCCTGGCAAAAAAACTGGGTTAAGAAACCTTGAACACATTATCAAAATGAACGAATGTAGATCACTTCAACACTTGGTGAAGTTGCATTGTAAAAAAAATCAATAGTAAAAACCGCACACAATGTGATGACAACTCATAGGATCGGGACTAAACACCTGTGTGGCCATTAAAAAAAAAAAAAAAAACACTTGTTAGTGAAACTATAAAAAAAAAATCTGTGCATTTTCTAGGAAGCATGAAGTTTGAACCCTGGAACAATTCCAGAACAATGGGTGGATGAATACATATCATGCATATTGGCCACTCCAAGCCTCAGGAGGTAGTTTTATTGTGTATATGTCGGGTGGTCAGGTCTAGGCTCTGCAATGTCATGACCTGAATGCTCTAAATAAACAGGTTATTCAGGATGTTTTTGTTCCCTCATGGCACAGACATAATGCAGGACTCAAATTGTGAAAGAGTGTTTCTGGGAGCATGAGGAACCATTTTCACACATTAACTGGCCACCGAAACTCATCAATGTGTGTGGTAGTCGGGTGTCCAAATACTTTTGAATATATAGTGTATCACATTACCCACATTCACACCTACAGTATCTGTCTGTTTTTCAGTCTTTAAATAAAATCACTCCTGTGTTTGTCTTTAGCTATCTAAAAGGCATATATTCATTTGGACTTCTTGAAACGCATTTCTACGACCAAGCTGAGAAAGTAGCAAAGGAGGTAATCAATAATTTTTTTCTTAGAGTAAACAGTAAAAAAGTTTTGAAATGCATTCTTTATAGATCATATGCATCTTAGATGTATTTGCAGAATGACAGGCTTTATCTTATCATGTTTCATTAAAACTACGGTGATGAGACATTGCTCTGAGTAGGTGAGTCGAGGGTAAGAAACCTCCTGTGTTATATAATGTTCCAGAGTGGCTGTGAGTCGCCCTGACGATCCTGTAATAAACCAATAAACCCTCAGTCAGTGCTGTGTCAGGGTGTCAGGTCATAATTAATGGGACCGTTGTACCCAGTGGAATATGCCAGCTCAGGTACATTTAAATGACACATAAGAAGTAGGAATAGTAGGATTCAGAGAGACAGAATGAGAGCATGTGAGAGTGCTAAGAAACAGCAGTGAGAGTAAGAGTCCCACACTGCATTATCTATAGGCAAAGGTAATCAGGAATGACGGAGTTTGGGCTTTTTCGGCTGAACAGCAAAGACATTTGTTTATTCTCTAATTCAGTTGGAAGCTAGTGAATTATGGATGATATCCAATTTATTCTTGTTGTAGAGTTTGTGCTATTACCCAGTTGAGAAATTGTTGCGCTGGAGAACTCATGATAGGCCATAGTGAATAATGGGATGTGTTGGCGAATTTACATATTTTTGAATTTCCATTACATTGGGTGGGGATGAGCGGTTCGAGCCTTCTGCTTGTATGATGTTCGTTTGATGATCATTTTTTTCAAGCTGGAGAAGAAAATACACAGACTAGAAGCAAATTTCCACTCTTTAGGACACATCATTAAATTCGTTATAACTCTTTATAATCTCTTTACAGATGTTAGATTAGTACATACAGTAGAGGAAGGATGCAGGACAACCAATGTAGCTTGAAATAGCACGTTTCTACCTGGGAAAATGAAATTCCCAAATCCTACAGTACATTATGTACTTTTAAACTATATTATTATTATTATTATTATGATTATTATTAGTAGTAGTATTATTATATGCATTGTATAAATATGTTTTCTATTAAAATCCATATTTATGAGCTAATTTGTTGCTCTGGATCATCCCCAGGGTCTTGCTTTAACTCGTGAGGATGCCTGGTGTGTCCACTCTGTAGCTCATGTGCATGAGATGAAGGCTGAAATAGACAAGGGGCTGAAGTTCATGGCCTCCACTGAGAAAGACTGGGCGGTCTGTATTCAACATTTTATGCTACATACTATAGGTACATGTAACATTATGAAATCTTTACCACTTTTGATTACAACTTCTCTCTTTCATTCTAAAGGTGTGTGACATGTTGGCATGTCACAACTACTGGCACTGGGCTCTTTATCACATTGAGAAGGTAATATTTTTCATGCTGACGAGCTCCAGTCATCTAGCTATTTCTATTAACGACTCCATATGTATGTAATGAAGCGTAGCCAGGAGGACAGTCTAACAGGTTAAATGTGTATTGGGAATGAAGTCGTCTCTTGGGAAATTGCATCCACATGTCCACTTCGCAGATGCCAGCAACAGTTTTGAATGAATTAATTCAGTTCCCATTCCCAGGTGGATAAGTTATACAGTAAAAGTATGCACACAGAACAGTCATAACACTAAAACACTAAAAACATTCACATGTCTTTCCACCTGTGAGGTGTGTCTGGTACCAGGATATATACAGTATACATATACATATTATATGTCATTTTACATAGTTTATTCTGCATTCAAATGTTCACTACAATGCTGTCAACATACATTTCTTTTAAATTTAGCAGGAATGTTTTATATGATTTGATTTTCATGTCTTATATTTTTGTCTTTTGGTCTTCAGGGAGAGTATGAGGCAGCATTGACAATCTTTGATGAACAGGTTAGTGGTCTAAAAATTGCTCAAGTATGTGTATGTACTGGCAAAAGCACTGATGTTGTGTTGAGTTGTGTGTGTGTGTGTGCAGCCCAGGGAGTGGTAAAAGCAAAAGTATGTTTCATAAAGGCGCAACAACACTGACACCCTATTCCGCCCCTGTGCCTTTTATACAGAAGGGCAATGTGTAATGAAGGCACAGCATTTCTGTCTTGAACACGCTGTGTGAAAGGGGTTACACTGAATAAAAATGGACTTCCAGTTTAAGCATGGAGTGAATAGGTGGTAACTGGTACGGCTCCTGACCTACTTTAATTATTTCACCGATTATAACAGAAATACGCTACCTTAATTCGTTTAGCTGATGTTCTAAACAAAGTTGGAACACAGATAAACTACATAATGGCGTCTAGAATGCAACTGCATAATAAAACTGGAGGAAGAGTTGGCGAGGCCTCTAATAAATCCGACCATCTCCATAAATCCATCTCCTATCGGACATGGTGCAAGTAGTCCACTCACTTTAAAAAACTGAACTAGTAGATGCTCTGTCACCGTGAACACGACTCTGGAACAAGTAAAATCATACTATGAAGACCACGACCAACGTCTGCGCGAGGTAGAACACGGGCTAAATGATTATAGTGCCAGGCTGGTAAGCGTCGAGGCCTCTGAAGACGCGCTAAGGAAGGAAAACGAGTATCTAAAGGAGAAGCTAGATGATCTAGAGAACCGTTAACAGAGGGTCATGGGCATTCCCTAAAAGCTTGAGGGGTCAGACCCAATTATATTCATGACAGTCTTCTTTGAGGAAGTACTGGGTAAGGATTTCTTCGAGAGACCTCTCGTTATTTCGCGAGCTCATCGTATCGGTCCCAAGCTAAATAATGACGCCAAGGCCAGTCAGAGCAAACCCAAAGTATTCTTGGTGAACTTTCATTTTTTTTCAAGTCAGGCACCGTATCTTCCAAAGACGTATCTTCCAAAGACGTTTTCATGGGCACAGGGTGTTTTTTCATGAGGACTTCAAAGGGAGCGGCATTTAAGGATGTGAAATTGTGGCTTTACGGGAAAGGAGTCAAATTCTCCCTCCTGTACTCTGCAAGGCTATGTATTACTCATGAAGGGAAAACGTTCAGCTTTAACACACCAGAAGAAGCCAGCGATTTTTACTTCTCTCACTGGGGTGAAGATTGAGGTGAAATACATAACTTTATCCTTAAGGATATAATTTTTGGTTGTTCACTTTAAACGAACTAGGACTCGACTTTATCAGCTGGATAAAGTTAACAAAAGGTAAAATTCAGTTCTTAACTTTTTGTAGGAGGGTAGCCTTACCGCTTTATTCTTTGATATTTTGCTATACTTAGGAAGGTTTTTGTTTTGCTACATCTGCGATCATCCTCAGTTGTGGAATTAGATCTAGGATTTATGTTTTTTTTTTTCATGTGGTTGTTCATGTTCATGTTCGGTTTGGGGTTGGGAGGGAGGGTTTTCATTTTACATCCCTAATTACTATATACTGCATTGTGTTGTCTGTTGTTGAATCCCATCATTTACAGCTTATGGTCACAAATTGTTTACTTTTTTACTTTTTCCCCTTTATGCCTTTTTATTTTAGATATTATGCCCTGCATACACTTGAATATTACATTACACAGTTGACATAGGTGGTAATGATGATGGAGGCCATCTTGTAAAGTTTTTGTTATGGAATGTTAGGGGGCTAAATGGCCCTGTTAAAAGAATAAAAGTTTTTTCCCCATCTTAAACATATTTAACCAGATATACAGTAGGATTTCTTCAAGAAACACATCTCAGATTGGAAGATCACAATAGAATCCGTAAATTATGGGTCAGTCACATTTTTCGTTCAAAATTTAATAGCAGATCCAGGGGTGTGGCCATATTGGTTCCAGTATAATTAGTGATACTAATCACTAATGTGTTATAGTTTCTGGTTCTCTTTTTCAAACACCAGTTGTTCTAGTAAATGTTTATGCACCCAACTGGGATGATGTCCAATTTGCAAACAACCTTTTGTCATTAATTCCCAAGCTTGACACTCACCCTCTGATATTTTCGGGAGACTTGAACTGTGTCATTGACCCCTTGCTTGACAGATCTACCATAAGTAGCATCTCTTCAGATATGGCTAAGGCTTTCTCTACTTTTATGAAGCAAAATGGCTGTGTGGACCCATGGAGGTTCGCCAACCCTTCAGTTAAATAATTCTCTTTTTACTCTCATGTTCACTACTCTTTTTCTAGGTTATATATTTTTTTCATAGATAGTTTACTTATTTCAATGGTTAAGCAAATTGACTATTCAGCTATATTTATATCAGACCATGCATCTGTTGTGCTAGACTTAGACTTTCCTTTAAATATCAGGGAACGACCACAATGGAAACTCAATCCACTTCTGTTATCCAACAAAACATTTTGCGACTTTCTCTTGACCAGCATAGATACTTTTCTTGAGACTAATAAAACAGAATGATCTTGAGCAGGGAGAGATCAGTAGCAACATCATGGCGATGAAAAGCGGTAGATCTCTAGGACCTGATGTCTACCCTATTGAATTTTACAAGAAATTCAAGGAAAAACTTTTGCCAATCTTGCATGAAGTGTTTAAAGAGTGTCTGAAATCTGGACCCTTGCCACCAACTTTCTCAAAAGCATCTATTATACCTCTTAAAAAACAAGGACTCTACTCAGTGTGGATCATACAGTCCTATTTCTCTTATAAATGCTGATACAAAAAATTTAGCTAAGGTGTTAGCCCTCCACTTAGAACGTGTCCTCCCTACAATAATTTCAGACGATCAAACTGGATTCATCAAGAATCGTCACTCTTTTTCTAATATACGCAGACTAGCCAATATAATGTATTTACCTGATCTTTCACCTAGTCCTGCGATAATTGTATCTTTGGCTGCAGAGAAGGCTTTCGACCGCGTTGAATGGCCATATCTGTTTGAAGCTTTAAAAAAAGTTTGGTTTTGGCAAGACGTTTGTATCCTAGGTTAAACTTCTCTACCATTCACCTTTAGCATCCATTCATTCAAACCAATTATTCTCGGTCTGATTACTTCCCAAGAGGTACTCGTCAAGGATGCCCATTATCCCCACTTCTCTTTGCAATTGCAATTGAACCTTTATTGGTAGCACTGAAATCAACCACGTTGTTTCAAGGAATCAAAAGGGGGGATGTTGAACATCGTCTGTCTCTTTATGCGGATGACCTGTTGCTGTATGTTCGTGTTCCCATAACTACAGTAGCTGCCCTGCTATTATATCAATATTGGATAATTTCTGAACTTTTTCAGGTTATAAATGAAATCTTCATAAAAGTGAATGCTTTCCCATGAACAATTTAGCCTTGCAGATCAAACAGGAATTACTGCATTTTCGTTTATCTCCTGAAGGCTTTAAATATCTCGGAATAAATATGATGCACCCTTTTTCTTCCTTGCTCCTTGTATAAACCTCAGTTAAAAGAGATGAGGGCTGAGTTGGAGAGGTGGCATAGTCTTCCCCTTACTTTAGCTGGAAGAATATATTTAGTCAAAATGATGATACTTCCAAAATTTCTTTCCCTGTTTCAATCTTTATCTTTACAATTTTTTCTGCCCAAGTCTTTTTTCAGTTTAATCAAACAATCTATTTCCTCTTTTATCTGGGAAAACAAAACTCAGAGGGTCAACAAGCATACTGTATCCTTCCAGAGGAGGCATGAAGTAGGTGGCTTTGGGCCTTAGTTTTATTCATTATTATTGGGCATCTAACATACAAAAGATATTATACTGGCTTCACTGCTCTGATACAAATTGGTGTTTAGTTGAATCACATATGTCACTCTTCATCTCTCCCAGCTTTAGTATACTCTTCTTTACCCTTCAAAGCCTCTCGTCTTACATCCAATCCCATAGTGCTTTCATCTCTTAGGATCTTTAACCTTAGGATCTTGTTTCGCGATCACTATAAGTTGACATCAGCATCAATTCTGGGCCCTACAGTATATATAAGAATCATTTATTTCTTCCCTCTACATTTGACTCATCATTCGGACAGTGGGCAGTCAGTGGTCTAACATGTTTTAATGACTTATATACCAGTGGTTTATTCAGTAGTTTTGAAGAACTTTGCAGAACTTATGAATTCCCAAACAAGCACCTCTTTAGATATTTTCAGGTTAACTCTCAATTTTAGTACCAAAGGTCTGATTTCCATATTGTATTCTAATTTATTGTCTTTTGAAAATTACAACCTGCATAAAATTTAATTGTATAAGCCCTAATCTAGCCGAGGGTGATGATGAGTGGATCCTTTTAATTGCCACCTTCCAAAATGACTCAGCTTCCCATTTTAAGTTTTGCATCTACGTAAGGCCAGGCTTGCTGGAATATACTGTATCCTGGGTTGGATGCTTCTTGTGATCGATGCTCTCATTCTCCAGACAACCTGGTACACATGTTTTGGTCTTGCCCTGGTCTAGATAAGTACTGGGCTTTGGTCTTTAGGACTCTCAGTGATGCTTTGGGGGTTAAGTTGAGACCCAACCCTTTAGTAGCAGTTTTTGGAACACCAGACGATATAACAGATGTCACTTTGACAGAAAGACGGGTCAGAAAGACATCATTGCTTTTACTTCTCTTCTTGCTTGTAGGAGAATTTTGTTGGGCTGGAAATCCTCTACCCCTCCATCAGCAACAGGCTGGCTAGAAGACGTGATGATGTTTTTAAAACTAGACAAAGTAAAATTTACTCTGAAGGGCTCAGTAAATAAGTTTTACTTAAAATGGAAACCCATTCTGACATACTTCAGGGATCTGAGGGAATTACCTTACAGATAATTTGGCATGTGATCACTTGTTTTGTATTTATGGATAGAGACATTGTTTCTTTTGCCCTTTTCTTTTTTTTCCGTTATGTTGTACAGTAGCTCTGTTAAACAGTTTGGCTGATTAATTCTTCTGTTTCTTTTGCCTTTTTGACAAGCAAGGGCTTTTATCTAAAGTGTTGTGACATAACTGTGGTAGATTACCACAGTTAAATCTTAAAGAAAACACTATGCAAGTGTAACTGTAGAAGTACGAGTGTGAGACAAAAATTATCCGCACTCTGGGAGCAAACAGGTGAAAGTTTAGGCCTCAGCTCTTCAATAAGCATCTCCCTGTAACAAGCACTGTTGAGTGTTAAACCTTTTTCCTGATCATGTTCTAATCCCAGAAAACTGTAAGCATCAATTTTCCAGCTGTCGGTTGACTTTTGAACTTTTTCCTGGTTGGTTTCTGTTCCATACTCTGCCGTTTACTCTAAGGTTCCTAGTGATGAATCCATGTCTCGTCACCAGTAAAAATTCTCTTTAAGAAACTTTCACCCCTTCTTAGAGTATCAGTCCAAATTTTGTTTGCAGATATCCAAACCCGTCTGATTAGGCTCTTCCTTGAGTTGTTTCGGCTCCAGGTACACCCTCAGACCACGCTGCTCCTCTTTCATGTAAATCACAAGTAAGACATCCGTTTTTGCTCGCACCGCATGTACTGTACAACTTAACTATGGTAACATGTTCACACCTGCGCATCAGTGACTAGGGAGAAAGCACTGATAAGACCGTGCGAATAACTTTTGACTCACCCTCGTAAATTTTACTCTTATTGGCAGCACTAAGTTCTTTAATTATAAAGCATATACTTACACAGTATAGTATTTCACAGTTCTGTTAAATCATGGCATAAAAACCACGCATTATAATAAAGAGTCTCGTGAATGTTCCAGCTGTCCCGTCGCTGTATAAAGTCTGGAGCCATGCTGGACACGGTGGATGTCTGTTCACTTCTCTACAGACTGGAAATGGAGGGTGAGTTACAATCTGAACACTACAAACACTACAATCCTATCTCTGATGGAAACAGTCTTTGTGGAGTGTACACAAGAATTATTGGCACCCATCATGAAATTGATGGGTGCCAATCATGAAATTGAGCTAAATGTTACATGACTTATGCAATTCATCCAATGAGTTATAATTTTTGTAGGTACAGAGGTTGGACAATGAAACTAAAACGCCTGGTTTTAGACCACAATAATTCATTAGTATGGTGTAGGGCCTCCTTTTGCAGCCAATACAACATCAATTCATCTTGGCAATGACAGATACAAGTCCTGCACCATGGCAAGAGGGATTTTGAGCCATTCTTCTTGCAGAATAGTGGCCAGGTCACTATGTGATGCGGACGAAAACGCTTCCTCCTCCAAAACACCCCAAAGTGGCTCAACAATTAAGCCATTTTGTGCACATGATCCTCCAGAATGGTTTGGTAGTCCTTGGCAGTGACGCGCCCATCTAGCTCAAGTATTGGGCCTTGGGAATGCCATGATATTGCAGCCCAAACCATCACTGATCCACCCCCATGCTTCACTCTGGGCATTCAACAGTCTGGG
>JAQMYL010000037.1:11365415-11375725 GCA_030014365.1 Clarias pachynema | reverse complement strand
CCTTGTTTTGGATAGCTTTAGATTATGGTTGCTAATATGTATTTGGCTCCGTTTTGGTTAGCTTATAACACTGCTATCGGTAATGTTATTTAGCACAAACAAGCTAGTTCCAGTTGGCTAATACTATATAACATATAGAGTTGCAAATGACCTGCATATATGTACATATAATATAGGAAAACGGCCAATTTTATATACGTCACATATATTAAAAACCTATATTAAAACATATATGTTTATATAGGTTATTTCCGTGTGGGTGCTGTTATGCAACAATTCTACAAGCAACATTTATCATCAATAGATTGTGCCTTGTTTGTTTATTAAACAAGTTATTTGGCTCCCCTACAACTATCCTTTAACAACTCATTGAACTAACTAACTGTAACAGGTAGGACTAGAGTTGAACTGGCAACCGAGTTCAATTGACAGTTATTAGGACACCTGTGATACATATAGTTAAACTTCCCAGTGCTGTTGTACTCTAGATCAGCACTCTTGTCCAATCAAATGTTTTGGTTGGAGAACTTGGTGGCCAAAAGAGGAGTTTGCAATTCACTTTCATTTTTAGCTATTTTTGTGCAGAGGTGGCACCCCGGCTTCAGAAAGTAAAAAAAAGTCCTGCCACATATTTGTTCAAGCCATTAACCAATCCAGCTGATTTTATAGCCAGGTAGGCTCAAATTAAGTAGTGACATCACATCACCTGTTTTATGCACTAGGAAGGGGTGTCAAAAAGTTCAGAGACTAGTTTTGTAAAACGCTAACAGATGGCAGCACAAGGCTGTATGCACAATCACAGGGAGAACTGACTTTCATAAGTCAGTGTGCCAAAAGACATCATCCTATGTACATTGGGAGCTGTGCAACTGGTACAATTCTGACCATGTGCATTACCATGTCTATTATTTCATCATGGACAGCAAGTTGGAACAAAGAATGTACAATTCTGTGTGAAACTGAGTAAATCTACCACAGAGATGATTGACATGATGTTAACGTTAATGACGACGCTGCAATGCTACAATAAAAATCGTTTGAGGTGTTTTAAGTGGCACGTCCGCTTCATCACTGTTAGACGATGGGAGATAAGGAAGACCTTCAACGAACTCAATCCCTGAAAATGTTGAAACCATTCGGCAACTTGTGTGCGGTGATCTTTTGAGAAAAATCCACAACATTGCTGCCAATCCTAGCAATCTTCACGTGTGATTTGATCGTGCGCTGTCTTGCCGGCGAGTTCGACCCCAGGCTGCTGACCCAGGAGCAGAAGGAACATCGCATCGTAATCTGCCAAGAACTTTGTCAGCATGCTGTGGATGACCCGTCATCTAGTCGAGGATCATTGCCAGTGACGAAACTTGTATTTGGCTATGACCGTGGAAGAGGCCATCTTCTCCACGACCAAAAATGCAAGGTCTGCAGCTCGACCAAGTGATTGCTCATCGTCTTTTTTTACTTCAGGACATACTGTATTTCAGAATTTGTCCTCAGGGCGCAGACCGCCAATAGCTAATTCTACTGACAGGTATTAAGTCGTCTGAGGAGACATACAGTACAGTATGGTGAAAAAACAGCGTGTAAACAGAGCTAATCTTGAAACATTTTGATACCTGTATAATAATAAATGTAAGGTTAGTTTGGGCAACACAGGATAATTAGGTTAGTGAAATGTAATAAGTTTCATAAAATTGAGATTTATGATGATATCGAAGAATACATTTGATGGATGATGGGGTCTTTTAATCAGTATTTCCATAATAAATAATGCTAAGAAAAACAGTAAATTCATCCACATTTCTAGATTTTTTTAACTCAAGCCAATGCCAGCTTTTCACATACTTTAACAAATTGTTGAGATGAACAACTCAAAAGGTGAGGATGTGAAAAAATGTGGCTCATTACAATGCAGTTTAAGAGCGCCAACTATTTAGATTTATTCTCCCTATATACCTTAAATGAGACAGCAAATGCTTAGTGCAGTGAAAATAATTTGAAGCAATGCTGTATCGATTTAGGTCTTTTTTTTCCCTAATGGGTGAAGTGAGACATGCACAAATCGATATGACCTCCTGTTCGTCTGTGTTGCCACTAAAACAACAAATATACTCAGTTCCTCTTTAATTTGAGCAAATCTGACATTTTGGGACATTATCAAAGCTATGTCTTTTGTACTTTTTGTCCGATGAACGTAGAGGAAAACCATCATTCTAATAAATGACCTTAATGTGATACTGATGTTGTAGTGGGTACATCATTAGCAAACAGTGTTGTATTTCATTAGAATTTTCCAGCATGGACTACTTAAAAAAAAATACAACTAATTAAGTGCACATATTTATAACTTGCTTGAATGGTTGTGTGTGCTACCTGTGGTAGAGCCAGACCCAAAACCAGAGTCCCGACTAAAAGCAGATGAGATTCAACCCATGTCGCTGCTCTGTCTGCACATCCGTCTGTGTAAATGGACTCTGCAGCCTTCAAGTGCTTTTGAACTTCAACCCCAAAACCACATGTAGTGTTGTTCACAGTCTAAAAGAACGTGAGAGGAACACTACACTATTAAAATGTACTTATTCCATAGTCACCCACCTTAATTTTCATGGTTTCTGGCTTTTTCGCACAAACAGCAGGTGGCAGTAATGCCTCAACATCAAATTCTTCATTTCGTTCCTTGACCTTATATTAATACATAATCCCCGCCACTGGCATTAGATTTTGACATAAGCATTTCTTGGAATAGCCCACCATGATTACAGGGAAGGTCGCGTTAGTATTTGTTGCATTTATCATTGTCTAAAGGTTATTGGGGCACGTTATGTTAGATGCTATGACAGGTCCTGCACAGAGCAGAATAACAAAGCTCATCAGTCTGCACTGCAGATGGTAATTAGTTGCACCCGGCAAGTCCCTTCTATATTTCCATAATTGCTGACTTATATATCAAGCACATAGCAGAAGCACCTCGCACTCACCTCTGTAGGTGCAGGGGTGCAACAGGAGACAGGAACTGCACATGTCTCCTCGCTTGTGTTTCTCTGACTGCAGTTAAAATGGATGTTCCAGGACCAGTCGGTGTAGTTATTCCAGCCACAGCATCGAAACTAGGAGGTTGGACAGGACGAGAAGTTAAATGAATGCTATTAGACCATTAAGTACTGTAGCTCAGTGGTTATGATGTTGGAGTGCTGATCAGAAGGTTGAGTTCACATCTCAACACTGCCCCTTCTTTAACCTTCAGCTGTTAAGTTGTACAGGCTAAATGAGTTAAATACAAGTTGCTCTGGATAAGGGCTTCTGCCAAATGAAACTTTTAGGCTAAGTTCATAGGTTCACAGCCCCCACATTGGGTGTGATAGAATAGGGAAAACTCTGAAATGTGCAGGACAGGAGGTCCTCCAGGACCAGGGCTGAGAACCACTGGACTAAGTGTTACAAGTTTGTGTTATGCATGCGTTATCACTCTAAAATGTACACGTTATATATAATTTGGCATGTGTTTACGTTCAAGCCGAGTGCTAAATGACAGCCTGTGCATACACCTATCCGGACCAATAGAAAGCACAGGACCTTCAGCGTGGGGCCGTAATCATTACTGGCAGGCAGATTATTTATACACACACAAGCGGTAAGCTCAGCTGGAACACAGACGAGCACGATCACCAAAAACTCTTGAGAAGTGTGTATTTAGTTTGGCTTAATGACCTCTAGGAAATCTACTGTATAAAACATTATAGAAACTATGTTTGGTTAATGAATGACAAGGGTTGTCTAGAAATCACCCGAAATTACAGAATGAAACAGAAAATTGGACCTGACCACGAACATAGTCTCACTTTCTTTGAGAGGACCTTGCTATGACCTCCAACAGCCAAAATTCAACAGTTTGGCTATTTTAGTAAAAAAAAAATATATATATATATAAAAAATTAATAAATACATAAATAATTAAATAAAATACCTCCTAAAGAGGATCAGCCGACTGTCCCGGAGATCAAACTATCAGATATTCCTATCCATGTGAACAACAATAAGTCCCCACCAAGATATAAAAACAAAAACCACACACACAGTACTTCACATTTTTTTCAGCTGAGGTATTCTGCCAAAGAAAAAAAAAAGAAAAAAAAAAACAGTTTCCATCGAACTGCTAAACAAACACAGAATGCCATCCAATCAGTCCATTTATACCCAGCACTACCTTCTGGTGCTTGTTGCTGATTCCATCTGCTCTCTGCGTGTACCCTGCTGTAAAATGTTCTGCACTGTACTAAATTATATTGCATGGTACTGTATTCCTTTAGCGATATCGAGTGTTGGAACAGTACCCCAAAGCACATTCCTCCAGCTGTGCTGTACAACCCTTTAAAATCCGAATCTGATATTTACACACATGCCTCTTGCTGAATATAGTCCATGAGATTTTGAAGGTCCAGGTCGTCACGGTAATGCACGATGGCTTTCTTCACAAATTTCCCCAGAGCATCTCGTGTCTGAAAGGACAAAGTTATACACTGTACATGTCAGCAGATTTGCCTGCATCTGTCTGGGTTAGTATGCAAATGTCCTAGGGGGAAGCACGCGGGTCCTTGCGGCACGCTTCTAACTGCTAGCAGGAGGGCTAATACGGTATGACGGCTGTGCTAACGTGCTTTAGCATTCTAATGAACCCTCGTCTCTCCCCCCCATAGTTCTCCATTTTTCTTTTAGGATTGCTTCCTTCACACTGAAATTTTCTGTACATCCTGTGATTGAGTGGAAAAATGGTCTGTATTGATTGTGCAAAACTTGGGAGCAGAGTGATTTAAATGGCAGAACGGAGAATGATATGGCCACTGTGGGATCAGTGTCTGCTATGTGGATTATATGAAAATGATCGAACAAATATTAAATGATGTCTTCACACTTTGTGTTTTCCTGTTATGCCAATGACAGAGTGGACTGGTGTTCACACAAAATCAATTACAAAAATATTGATCGGATAAAGATGGCGGCGCGGTGGCTCAGTGGTTATAAATGTCCCATTGCACCTCCAGGTTCCGGGTTCGAGTCCCGCCTCCTGTTTGCGTGCATGGAGTTTGCACGTGCTTGGTGGGATTCCACTGCATGCTCCGGTTTCCTCCCACAGTCCAAAGACAGGCAGATTAGACTAATTGGCGCTCCCAAATTGCCCATAGTGTGTGAGTATGTGTGCCCTGCGATAGATTGACACCCCATCCAGCGTGTACCACGCCTCGTGCCCTAAGTATCCTGGGATAGACCTTCATGTCCGCCTGCAACCCTGTATGCAGGATAAAACGGTATAGACGATGAGTGAGTGAGTGAGTAAACAGATGCGGGATTTCACTTCAAAAATGTAATCATGCAAACAAACACAAAATCCTCTTCTCACCTGGTCAGAGTAAATGAAGCTCAGGATTGCTATTATCAGTTGGGCGAGGAAGATCAGCGTGAGGCTGAAAGAAAACTGAATAGAACGAACAGCATGAATCACACCAGGTCTTGTATATGATCAAGGAGTCCATGTCCAATGATTTCTACAGGTGCTCACTGTTTTAAGGAGTGGAATGTTTTCTCGCAGTGCTCCGATACATCCACAGTAGGTGATAAAAAACATGACAACACCCACCACTATTAATATGATGCCTGGGTTGATGAAGGTGTCTTGAACCGGCTCTGAAAAACACAAGTCCAACTGACTTAAATTGGATTACAGATTAAATGTAACGTGCTAGGAATACAATAAAATAAATGCAAAAAAATTGTCATACCTGTTGCTTTGTGAACTGTAGCATATACTCCTATAGCAACAATGCATATAGAAAACACCTGAAAGAAATGGGGTTGATTAGTCAGTAGGTGTGTTACCAGCAGTAGTCTTTCTAATTTGTTGTTTATTCAGAGTACTAGTCATACTAGAAGTAAATTGGTAGTGTCCATCCATCCATCCATCCATCCATCCAGGAACCACTGTAGTCCAACTAGGAACCATGGAGGCCAATGGTGACCATTGTATTTATTCCCATTTTCTACGACCGTAGTAGAACATCCAGTCAACATTCACATGCTTTGTGATTTTGGGAACACCAATTAGCCTAATCTGCAGGTCTTTGGACTGTGGGAGGAAACCCACCAAGAACATGCAAACCCGATGCAGGAATCAAACCCAGGACCTGGAGGTGCAAGGTGACTGTGCTAACCACTAAGTCACTGTGTATCCAATACATGTTTTAGGAGTAGTAGTATTACATACACTGGTCAGCCATAACATTAAAACTCTAAACATTAAGCTCAATATTTTTCTAGGTTCCCTTTGTGCTATTGTGGCAGCTCTGGTCCCTCGGGCATGACTCCACAATACCTCTCAGGGTGTGCTGTGATGTCTGGCACTGGGACGTTAGCAGCAGATCCCCCGGGTGCTGTAGGTTGCGGGGTGGAGTCACCAACAACTTGTTTGTCCGGTGCATTCCATGGATGCTCGGTCGGATTGATATCTGGGCAATTTGGAGGCTGAATCAAGAACCTTGAATTCTTTGTGCTGCAATGTTTTTTTTTTCCCTGTGGGATCTGACCAGACGTGCTAGCCTTTGGTCTCCGTGGGCATAAATGAGCCTTGTGCCCATGATCCTGTCACCCCTTAATGGAAACAGTATTCCCTATCTGCAGTGGCTTGTTTCAGCAGTCCAAGGTTTTGACTTGAGGTGGGGACACCACCTTCAGAGGTCTTGTGGAGTGACACCAGGCCTCAACAATACAGAACTGTTTTGACAGCACAGGGACAAGGTGGACCTACACAATATTAGGTAGAGGTCATAATGTTATGACTGATCAGTTTGTATACAGTAAATACATACACCTTATATATAAATGATAGGTAAATTAATGATTTATTGTCATGTACGTGTTTAGAGCTTTATCAAATGAATGTTTAACAAATTAAAGATTTATAATAACAGTTGCGGTAATTTTCAAAGAGGACTCAGCAATTCTAAGCAAATGCACGTTTTGTCAAATTCAGTCTATATCTCCTCATGGTCCGCTAGCAGGCTGTTCTGTGTGTGGGCTGGAAAATAAATCTCCCAGACCTGGCTCTGTAAAGAGGAAACAAACAAAGTGGTGCAGACCGTGCTACACAACACTGTTCAAGCCAGTCAGCAACAGAAGACGTAGTGCTTGATGATGTTTTATATTATTTTTGGTCACAAAGTCCAGATGTTAGTGTTGCTGCCCTGCCAACATGTGTGTGTGAATTTGGGGGGTGGAGCTTCTGAAGGAGCACGTAATGGAGTGGTACTATTAACACTTGTTCGCCAGTCCTGCCACCTCCTCCTTTAATAGCATTGTCCCAAAAGTCTCCATGCATAAGGGAAATAAACACTTTTAGCAAAATGTAATTTTATTTACAAAGCATCATCAACCATTTCATTCTAAACGCACACAGACATCTCTCCCACTAATGATGAACTTGTGTTAACACATCTTGTGTTATGCATGCAACCGTACTTCGATCTGCGCTGTAGCTGGCACCATTTTTCAAAGATGTTTTACTAAAATGTTTAGTGTTGATGCGAGCTGTGAAAGTAATAACAATTGTTCAAGCTACATTGCAATCTTAGCTACATCATGTGTATTTCAAGGGCTGTTCAAGTCAAACTGAGACTTTCGATTGTGGAAAAGAAGAACAGAAGTGCTTGAATACCATCAAAGTAGAATTTTTTTCCCAGTGCTCTGGAGACAAGATTGGACCACCTGCTCCACCCAGAAGAACTATTTCACAAATTAGGCCTGATAAAGTTGTCTTGGAATATGCCCATGCCATCATGAAAGGAAAAAAATTCTTCCAGTCGTGTGAGTTCTCATCACACTGTGTGTGGAAATGATCTTTATCACTATTAAACATAGCTGGCATTTCTACTATCAATTTCTTTCTTTTTTTTTTACCTGTAAAACTTCACCAGTAGTTGAAGAGATTTCTGATTATAGTCATTCATTCCATCCACCCCCCACCCCACCACCACAATTCTTTTGCACTAACCTGTCAGATTTTAATGATGACAGTTCATAAAATGATTCCAGTTATTCCAGTCATTTCCTTAGTTGTCTTCTTTGTTTAATGAAGGCCAACAGTTTTTTTTTTCCTTCTGAAACACTGCAACATCTTCTCCATGACCACAGGATACTTCTTCTGACAAGGTTGTTTAAAGCTCATTGATGCATGTGGTAAGAGAAGGTTCGCCCATCTGGGTTGATCCCACAGAAGAGCTTATGCTTTAGTATAAATTATTCAAAAAGTTAATGCCGGCTTTGATGAAAAAGGTGTCATAACGCAGATCATTGCGGCTTGCTACGTACGAGGCTTGCTATGCCCATTGACCTTGTTCTAGTACTGAAAACTCTTACAAATGACACATGAGCCTCAGAACTGGACCATGTACTGTAGGACTGGAAAAAGGCGGCTTGGTATGAGTTATGTAAAAAAAAAAAAAAAAAAAAAACTGGGTGCATGTGTGTCATTTACCTTGAGAAGTCATGGCACCGGAATGGAACCTTGGATGCAGGTTTTGGACGCGTACCACCTACCTAAACAAACATTGTTGCTGAGCAAGTACACCCCTTCATAAAATCGATCAAGTAGGGTTTGAGAAACATGACAGAGAGTCCAAGGTTTGGACAAATTGTACAAAGTCTGATCTGTGGGGACGCCACCTTCAGAGGTCTTATGGAGTGACGCCATCAGTCAATCTGAACAGTACAGAACTGTTTTGACAGCACAAGGACAAGAGGACCGACACAATATTAGGTAGAGGTCATAATGTTATGACTGATCAGTTTGTGTAAGTACATACACCTTATATTTACAGTAAATGATAGGTAAAGTAATGATTTATTGTCATATATGAGTTGCATTTAGAGTTTTATCAAATAAATATGTTTTAACAAATCAGCCCATTAACCCAGTGTACTTAAATGGAGTTAAGCAAATTTACTAGGATAATAACCGTATCTTTAATCTGAAACAGAAAATAGTGTTTGATACTAGTATTAGATAGATAGATAGATAGATATCGGTTGAAATATACAGCTAAATAGGTTTATTTTCTGAGGTTTAAACCCTAAAGGCTCGTTTCCTAGAAACGTCTTCTATTTAAAATAAATTGTTATGTCAGCGGCGACTCTCCAGTCATTTGCAGTGTTGGATGTGGTTTCATCTCTCCTGGGCAAAGCAACCATTAATCTCTTCTTTGTGGATAACAGAAGCTGAGCTTTAGATCTGTTCCTCATATGGTTTCATAGCAACACTTCATAGAAACACATAGTTTCACTTAAAACTGAAAAAGAGTCTTCACTCCTTATCAGTGGTCTTAATAATCTGAGCATATTAAAAGGCTAATACGACATGCACTGTCATTACAACAAATCGGTCAAATAGGGCATAAACTAATCATTATATAAACCTATATATTTAAATATAAAATCTGTTATTATATACCTGTACTCACTTGCCCATACAGTCAGTTTTTAATTTTTAATGCAATTTTTATATCAGGTGCTCAGTATGTGTAATATATTCTAAACAAATGAAATGGAGATGTCGGATAGTAATAGGGACAGATGGCTCATGAGTGATGAGTAAACCACCAGCAGTGGCGGTTTGCTTTTAGAAGAGAGTTCGTTCTCCTTTGTGTCCTGGAGCACTGCCGTGTAGCTGAATAAGCCGGTAAGCTGGTGCGATTGGGACAAAGGGCTGATGGATTATGTTGTAGCATTGTGTCCTGGGGCCTGGCTGCAGTAAATAAGCAGATCGGGGTGATTCGGTGGTGGCAGGACATGCTAGCTCGGTGGCCGGGTCTCTGCAGTGTGCCATGCTGTTATTTCTCCAGTCCAATACTAAAGCACACGCACACTCGGTCGCTTATAAGCATTCATCACAGTCAGTCAATCTTAGTTAGCCAGCTTGTTTGACCAACTGTCAATCAGCTACAGTGGGCTGTTAATCCATGGTACATTTGGAATTACAAACCTGTCTATAATAGCAACCACGCAGCCGTGTGGTCCCACTAACGCACCCAAACATGAGTCAGAGCAAGGTGGCAAACGTGAAAAATAATGTTGCGGTTAGAGCATTTGGATGTACTTGTTTTTGGTACACACAGCTCCATGGTTAGCTGGATGCTTTGTAATTTATGTTTTTCATATGCAGAAAAGCCGCTGCTATTATATGCAAATTCGAAGCTCAAAAAGCTCAACAGTGGCTGTGAATGTTAAAACATTAGAACTGCATATTGTAAAAATACACTCATGCATTTTAT
>JAQMYL010000037.1:11351479-11365315 GCA_030014365.1 Clarias pachynema | reverse complement strand
CATATTTTAAAAATACACACAAGCATTTTATATATAGATATATATATATATATATATATATATATATATAAAAACAACAAACAATCAAACATGGTAGCTTAAACCTCTTTATGTACAATAGAATGCATTTGTTTGCACAATTTTCTGCACAAGAACATATTCATGGCTTGTGTTCAGCAGGTGAGAGGCTTTACTTACCCAAAATAAGAAGCTGGAGAGGAAGAGAAAATAACGGATCCAGGGATTGATGAATGAAAAGGTTTCTGCCCTGCTGAGATTCAGGTCCCTGTCCATTGCAAGCACTAATGTAAGAGGCAATTTCTATAACACAACAACCACAAAAACAAGCCACCCAACCGGAGGGGTTATTTCGCCGACTATTCAACAAGCCGGCTGAATGACAGGCAACGGATTCAACAGCGTTACTCCATCGGTGCAGGCCAGAGAATTACTTTAAACAACATGCCTCTGGCCTGCACTGCTAGTGAATAATCCTGAAGCTTTGCTCCATTGTTATACTGTCACCACGACTGAGTAATGCGCACAGAACCAACACTGTTGCACGCTGACAAATTTGGCAAGCTGAACATTTGATGAGTGCTTCTAATGTTCACACTCAAAGCAGAAAAACACTGTTTATAGTCGAACAGTAAATTAAACTACGGCTGACAGTGTATCCTTTACATGCCATAACCTGTCACTGGTCCATACCATTATATGTTTTAAAAACGTCATAAAGCTCGCTTTCCACCATCGAAACGACCCTGAGCCAGGCCCAGAAATAATAAAGAAGAAGAAAGAAAGAAATAACTCTACACTGAACTTCTTAAACTTTAGGTTTGAGTGTCAAAAGAAATTTTCTAAAAAACAAACAAAAAAAAAAACAGAATTATTTCATATTCCACAGTATACTTTCTTTTTGCAGTCTTTACCAATAATTATTTATAACCCAAACAGATTTTGCCACAGATTTTGCCAAACAATGTAATCATTTTCCATATACTGTATTAACTTTGCAGTTGCCTGGTTAAAACACATTTAAGTACTGTATGTGTATTCACAGCATCTTCCATAATGATGTGCTAATGTGTTCATTTTTTACTCAATTCTTCATTTTTGAGACAGGTCTTGCTCCCCCTGGCCATGAGTGAGCCTTGGGTGCCCATGGTCATGTCACCAGTTTGTTGGTGTGCAATGTTCTTATGTTCAACTGGCATCAACTGGTGTTGATGTTATGGCTGAACAGTAAATATTTAAAAGCTAGTTTAGGTCAGGTGGCCTTGTACCTCTAGAGTCCGGGTTCGATTCCTGGCCAAGCTTGATTCTCGTCCCTGTGCTTGGTGGGTTTCCTCCCATAGTCCAAAGACATGAAGATTAGGCTAATTGGTGTTCCCAAATGTGTGGCCTGCAATAAATTGGCACCCTGTCCGGGGTGTACCAGGAGTGAGTAGTGAGTGAGAGTAATTTAGGTCACCAGAAGGTGGTTTTGGTGGGAAATCTTGAGTAAAACATAGCTCAGCTTGTCTGTGTGTATCTTTCACTGAGAAATGACGTAGAGACAGAGTTCAAGGGGGGACCTTGACACCTCTCAAGAACTGTTTGTGTCCTCATCATAAGGCTAAATATGCCAGGATTCCTACTACTGTATGTAGGCTACTGTAAGTATCTACAAACAAAGTAGCGATAGACGAGTAACCCATCGATTCTATTAATTAATTCTATTAATATTTCCATGCAAACAGCATGCTTGGGGACTATAAGCATTACCTGAGCCCCAATAACTTGACAGACTTCTCACTCATCTTCTATATACCGCTTTATTCTGTATTCAGGGTCGCGGGGACCTGGAGCCTATCCCAGGAGGCTTAGGGCACGAGGCAGGGTACACCCTGCACAGGGTGCCAATCCATCACATACACACACTCCCATTCACACACTACAGGCAATTTGGGAACGCCAATTAGCCTTTACCTGCATATCTGGACTGTGGGAGGAAACCGGAGTACCCGGAGGAAACCCACCAAGCAAACCCAGACCCTAGAGGTGCAAGGTAACAGTACTAACCACTACACCACCGTGCTGCCTCAATCACATCAATTAAATGTTAAATCATACATGTATTAGTGGCTGATAAAATACATCAAAATGCAAAATAAATTTGTAGTTTAAAATCTAGTACATAGACGTATTACAAACTTGTGCCAGGTCAAAAACGGTCCAGTCGGAGTGTCCTTTTGTACATGGAGAAAAGTTTTAGCCTACATGAAACACTTTGAGGACATGTTGTTCCATAAATGCCGGTAAGAATGCTGCAGTCGGTCCACTGTTTCCAGTGAATATTAAACACAATCAACTGTGGTCTTAAGGGAAAACATTTTAAAGTGTGTTATTGTTCACTGCTACAATAAGCTGTAGTGTCCCATTTAATTTAATGTGTAATGTCCCTCGTGAGCATGGTCTATTAGTGATGCAGCACTTCATTTACAGCGGGTCTCTACAGAGCACTTTGGAATTGTCTGTGTAATTGACAGAAATCATTCAACATACTTGTAAATACTGTCACATTTCGTTTTTAATCATGAGTCTGTTGGTTTTGGAGTGGTATAACCGTCTTGTGCCCATGGTGCTGGTGCCACTGGTGCTGAAGATTTCTTCTTCTTCTTCTTCTTTTTTTGTCTCTTTTATGTATTTTTTTAACCCCATTTTCTCCGATTATCTAGACCTGCCATATTATATGACAGCTACCATCTGGAGAAATTCCTCTGAATCGTGAGAAGCCAAACCACCGCATCACCGGATCGAAATCGGTGTACATGGTACTTCAGGGGGCAGCTGAGCACACTCAGAATTCACTGAACATTGCACCACCTGGGAACTTATGCCAAGCCCTTTTAACAAAGCCATTAAGCGACTCATATAGCCTTCTCTCCCTGAAAATTTCATGCCGACTTCTCCCCGGGTTATTGTTGCTTCCAAATGGCACTTAATTAGTATTCAATTCAATACTTGCACACCACCGGGGGCTAAGAATCACCTGTGTAATATAAATGCCAGAAATGTCATGATGAACAGGACTTATAATATGATGAACTAAAATTAGGGAAAACATGCATGGGTAATACTGAAGTAGCAGTTACAAAGATTCCTTAGAAGGACAGTGGCATGATACATGCCACTGACAGCGGCCATGGTGATGACGTCCACTACACAGAGAAACATTTATCCTTTCTAAACTAGTATCGTACGGTGCATACTGGGCACAGCAGGAAGCTACTGTAGGTTCTAGTTCCCCCTCAAGGTTCGACTTTATGTGATGCTGCAGAATCATCCAGCCATCAGTGTATGCATGACAAGCTTATAACCAGAGAATGGAGATTGATGTAGCTATACGTAGCTATTACATTGTCCAAGTGACCCAGCTATAGCAGTGTCTTGGAAGAGGGGTTGAAGTTTTCAATTTTATATGATTGATGTGTGGTGATTTTTTTTTGCTCACAGTTTGTCCGTGCCTCCGCACTGCTCAGGGTCTATAAGGTAAGCATTCTCTGACTTAGGAGGACAACACCCAAGCAGGGGGATAGAAAAAAACTTTGGTAGCATTTTTTAAAAACTTTCTTTTAAGATCCACTTTAAGAAAATAAGTTTCCCCTCTCCGGACTTTTCCTTGGACATGCTCGATGGATCTCACTGGTGTTGGGGAACTATTTAGGTTCCATGATATACAGTAGTCATGATGTATGGGTCACCCTTCCTCCGTGGAGCTTTCTGGAGTAAGCAGTGATGGGTATTGGACCATGGAATCATCAAGTGTCACATGAACAGTCCTTTTGACTTTTAGCCATTCTGGTTTTAACACCGTTTGGAGATTAGAAGCAAATTACATGTCGAGTTGAGTTGGCAGAGCGCCTTAACCACAGCTGTCGAAAGTGATGGGTAATAAGGCCAGCAAAGCTAGCGATTGAAAGCCAAATTGAAGCTAATCTCAAAGTGGACAGCATGAGTTTCTGTCGATGAGGCAGAAAGCAATGACACAAGCCCTATCGTCAGCTACAGGAAACCTGTAGCTCAAACCGCAGGCACGAGTTAGCATGTGGATCGCTCCATATGGTGTATGAGAAAAGAGGGAAGGGAAAGGTGGCTGAATGATAAATTGGAAATATTGCATCATGCGTCACTTTCAATGTGTCGCTTCGTTGAAAGGTTTTGGCATGCATAATCACACTTGGATGGAATATTCATTAAATATAAATGACTACATCATGACAGAATTCTGCGACACACTTTCCTTTATTTAAAAAATACTAGGATTTAACGAATGACATTTAGTGCACCACCTAACATAGATATTTATAGTGCTTTACAAGTAGCAAAAACCTCCACAGGACAAAATTTGGGTTGGCGTGAAATGAGAAGTGCCAAGACACCATGACATTAAAAACCTGACTCGGGAAAATAAATTTCAACTCTGATACATACTGTAGCCTAGCACTGGGTCAGGACATTAATACAAAAATATAGATATGGCAGAAATTAGTTGTCCAAATCCCTTATTTCTAACCAAATTAGTCATTTATTGGCAGTGTTTCAAAAGAAAGAGTAGAACATATGGATTTATAAGTTTTATAATGATTACTTTGAACTGTAGATATTATGCTTTTTCGCACATACGAACACAAAACAGCAACACGGACAAAACAGAGTTTCCTAATGCTCTCAAAATGACAAGTAAAAAAAAAAAAAAAAAACCCACGCAAACAGCGAAATGCATATAAAATTAGTTTCAACGGCAACATACAAAATGTACAATCAGAAAAGCCAAACTTTTTATGTAGTATGTCTGTGTTAAGCCAGAAATAATTGTAAAGAGATCAGATGATGAGGAACTACAGTAACTACATATTGAGCTTAGCACAGTGTGAAGAACAGCTCAGTAAAAGAGACATCTTTTAGAAAACAAAAACAAAAAGGCTTCAAATCATATTGTACACTCATGAATGCCAAACTAGAAAGTCACTTGTCACTTTTTGAACGTGCAGCAAGTATCACTCCATCATAAACACACTCCGACGTGAAAACCCAACAGAATCAGAATTTACTCTACAGACTTGATGTCCAGGCAGTTGAAACGTTAAAATTATGCCAATTTTCTTCACATAGTGCTGAACTCAGATTTAAAGAAAAATAATATATGACAGAATACAATTACAGCATATGGAATAAAAACAGACAAAAATGACAACTGATATACAAAAAAAAAAAAATGCAAAGAAGAATGCAAAAAGAAAAAATATATACGAGTTAACCCCTTGCTTTGAAGTAATGCAATTTGTTTCCCCTTGTGCAGTTAGATTATTACAGTATTACAGAAAGCTTTTGTTTTTCATACTTTAAAGCAAACCAATGGGGAAAAAAAAAAGATAAGCAACAATGTCATTAAACACATGCATCATAGTATCCATAGTTATAACTGAGATGATATGCAGGAAAGAAACACCGACTTTGGCATGGCAATAACAGATAAATTGAATTTATTTAAAAATCAAGATTTATAAAATTCAGTCTGCTTGTGGCCACAATACTGATTTTATTTTTGAGTAATGCCATACCTCATTTTAAATGAATTTAATAATCTGGCTGCAGGACTGAAGTCTAATTTGTGTTTATATTACCAACAGGTCCAATATTATCGAGCTAAAATATATGTCCTGACTCCTTCACAAACCAACACCAGGGGACGAAAACAGTGCAGCATGTAAAAGACCGAGCATGTTACCAGTTCGGCTTTTATTATGAAGCATAAAAAAAAAACACACACACAAATTCGAAGTTACTAATGTTTCTTATAAAACCGTGACTTGAGGCGAAAGCAACCTTGTGCGACACAGCTCGGTGTTACCGTTTGCCTCCGTTAGTGCAGCCTTTCGTCTGCGATGATTTCAGCTCCATGCCAATCCCAATCAGCCCCTACAGTATATCCACTAGATGTTAGTAAGCAGGAGTTATTGTGTTAGAGTCTGTACTGTTTCTTAGCAATAGTTGATCTTTCTCCTCACGTCCTTACGCTCTTAAGAACCTCAAACAGCATCTCGCATAGCAGCAACGCATAGTGACAGCGGTTCTATGCTCACCCCGAGCAGAATACAAATTCCAGCCATTCTTCTGCATGTCTAGGATGAAAATCTGAACTGCTGACCACCCCTGGTCCCTGATTGTAGAAAACCAATTTTTCCAAACTACAGTGAACAGCGGTACTGTTCCGCCGCGATTAGATGAGCCATGTTTTTTGTTTTTTTTTTGTATTGGGGTATTTTTCTTTGACAACCTGCAAGTTTCAATGCTTTAGGAGAACGCCATGCTGTCTGGGTCCTGGGCTGGAAAAGATGGATGATGACCCGTTTCTTACCAGAATGTCAAACAACAATTGCAGTCTGGACATTATAATTGATGCTCCACTGGACAGCAATTAAACCCTATAAAACTCGAAGCTAAAAGCGCTGGCTTTGATCTTTCACTCTCCTCTAGGAGAAGCAGATAGAGATGACAGGTTTAGCTGCTAGAGCTTGGATCTGTACTAGAGGTATAATACAAAACTAGCTGATCTAACAGGAATGTTAGTTGAAATAGAAACTACCATAACCTCTGTGGCACAACCTAGCCTTGAAAATGCTTGAAAGAAATGAATACAGTAGATGATGAGAATGAGTGGGGAAAATTAAAAAAAAAAATACACTTTGGATGAAGAGCTCAGGTACTGTATACAGGAACACTAAAGAATGCCTGACCCTCGTTCTCTCAACGGTGTAGGAAGGCTGCTTCCTTAGCGACAACTGACATGTCTCTTTGCATGGCTCTGAATGTAAAGTTGACATGCGAAAGATGAACCAACCCATTTAGTAGAAAAGAAAATGTACAGTGCAATGAAAAATAATTAGTAACAGATTGCTGTTTATCTAAATTTAAACACGGCATCATGGATGTGTATCTTAACATGGGGGGAAAAAGGAGAAATATCCACAGTCGTCTGACTTCCTTATGTAACACTCGATCCACACTTGAATTTTCCAACTCAATTCCAGTACTTGCTTCCTTTTCTAATCATTCAAAATATATCTGTGATTTCGGTACTTAGAACACCACCAAGCACCTCTATGACCATCCTCAGCATCCCAGAGTCCTACTCAGCGAACACAGCTATAACACTTCACTCCTCTGATGCGCAAAGATGAGAATTAAAGGACTGGGGTTAAAAAAAAAAAAAGAACAAAATAATCGTCCATTGAAACGACGCTGGTTTCCTTCAAGGCCACCCAGGACGGAACCCTTCGTCATTTTCATTGCCGAGGGAATTTGAATATGCGAATAACATTTAAAAAGCACGCCACCCGGAAGATGGCATGGTTAGTCTTTTATATCTTCTCCTTTCCTTGCAGGATGGGAATTATACATTAGTAGAGCGATGCAGTTTATTTTTGCCATGATATTCTCCTTCCTGCAGTGGTTAGTTAGTCCAAGCATACAAAAAAAAAAAAAAGATTCTAAGAAGTAGCGAAGAAAAGGAAACGGCCATTATGGGGATTCTTGGCCAAAGAGTTTGAACTCCTTCCTCTCTGTCTCTCTTTCTCTTTGGCAGATAAGTGGTATCATGAGAGAGAAGAGAAAGAAGAAGAAACGGGACGCATGGCTGATGTCTGTACAGGGGAGAACAGGAGATAAGGTTAGGGTATTGTAAAGGAGCTTTTCTTCCCGAATCAGTCCCATAAGCCTCTGTCTGTCCTGGTGCTTGGCTAGGCGTTGTACTTCTTCCCTGTTCTGTGGATCTGATGAAACAACGTCATGGAAAAGGCCATACCCAGGAGCTGCAAAACAAATAACAGATGCAGAAGGTGAGAAGTGCGATCCAGGTAGCCGGAACTCATCTCAAACAAACCCAAACACAAAATTTTAATGTAGCATATATATTAAATATACATAGATCGAACACTCACAGGTCAAAAACACACACAGATCAATCACACACACACCTCAACGACATACGTACAGTACAGCTTAAATACAGTCAGCACATACATCAAAGACAGACAGCACATAGCTCCAACACTAACAGCTCAGACAGTCTTCAGACACACACTGCTCAAATATACACACAATTCCACTGCACACAAGTCAAACACAGCCGGCACAGAGTTCATACACATCACTAAAAACACACACAAATCATTATAGGTCAAAGTCGGCCATCTCAAACACACACAGCATGAACACAGCCAGCACATAGCTCAAAATACAGACGGATCAGAACCCAGTCGGCTCACGGCTCAATTACGCTCAGCTCAAAAACACACACAAAGCACAAACGCACAAAGGATGCTGCTGAACAGTGCACTTTGAATATAAGGTTTGTAAAACGCTGAACTGATATAAGACTTTGTAAACAAGCCTTATCCAAATCACAGGGGAGGAAGCTGGCGTTGCCGCACATTAGTGTTTAGCGTTCGCGCTGTTTTTCTGCCTTCAGATGAAGTAACGTGTGATGTAGAGAAGCATTATTGCAATCAGGGAAAAATTGAGATGCACTGTGAACATGCAGGCTCTTTGAAGTTTCCATTTCAAACCGTCCCGCATTCACACATCAAACAAACTCGACAGTCTTACAGCAGCCATTATCCTAAAGTAGCAACGTGTGTTTTTATTACGTCTGCTTCATTTTGGGTTTCCTTCTTCATCCCATAGTCAGAAAAAAAGGTTACATTCATGATTTGATTTGACTTTAATCAAAGCCCCAATTGTATATCAGTACTCTATACAGTGTGATCACTTTAAACTGGTATTTCATTATCTGTTATTAAATATAGATTTGGTGCTTGTTTGGTAAAACTAAAGTTAGTTGTATTCCCTCTAAAACCACATCAGGTACAGTTCAGTGCCTGGGCTACTGCAGATACAGACATCTCACCTCTAAACAAACATTGTATTGACATCTGCCAAAATGCAGGAGAACTGAACCAAACATTACGAAAGTGTTCTGACTTGTGTTCTGAAAAATCAATGATCTCCTCCTCAACAGGCCAAGTGCACTGTGTAACCCTTAGATGCATTGTGCTCTAAAATGTGCTGCTACTACTACACTCCTACTACTACAAACACGTTGAAGTGATTCATGTAGTGTCACTGTGTAAAATGTGAATTCTGCGCATGTAGCATGTGAGTACTGAATGAATAAGATGTCATTATTGGTGATTAAAATATGTGACTACTGAATATACATATTACTGGGTGTGTAAAATGTGATTACTCGATATAATTATTCTATAAAATGATATAATGAGCATGTACATGCTGAGTATACATGATTACTATGTAATGGGATTACTGTGTACATGTGATTACTGAGCACTTGAGATATGATTACTGGGTTTATGTGATTACTGAGCAAATACTGGGTGATTACAGAATGCACATAATTAAGCATTTACGATTGGATTGCTGAATATATATAATTACATAGCATAAGATATGATGCTGGACATATGCATATAGGATGTAATTACTGACCATATACTGTAAGATGTTATTACTGAGTAGAATAATAAAAGATGTGATTATAGAGCATACAAATGTGATTGCTACAGTATGTGAATGTAATTAGATTAGATTAATTTAATTCACTCTCACTCACTCATCGTCTATGTCGCTTTATCCAGAGACTTTGGGCACAAATTCACAAGCTCATTCATGCATTTTCTGCAATTTCGGGTATGCCAAAAAACCTAATCTGCATGTCTTTGGATTGTGGGAGGAAACCCACCAAGCTTGGGGAGAACATGCAAACTCCAAGCACACAGAGCCCGAGGCGGGAATTGAACCCGGACCCTGGAGGTGCAAGGCGACAATGCTAACCACTAAGCCACCAGATTAGATTCAACTTTATTATTACTGTACATTGTAAAATACATGTACAAAGCCAAGGTTTTTTCCAGTTTGCCTCTAACCAGAAGTGCACATACAGTACGTGGCCTACTGACAATAAATAATGTTGTAAAAGAGGGTAAGGGTTCATATTTACAGGAGGAGTGAGAGAGTGAGGTGAATTACTGAGCATATAATATGTGATTACTATGTTTACGTAATTACTAAGCATATGTGATTACTGAGCATAACAGATGTTATTACTGAGGGTATTTGATTACTGAGCATATAAACTGCCCGGCCAAAAAAAAAAAAAAAAAAGGCGCCCGCTATAATATTTCATTGGGTTGCCTTGTGCTTAGATTACAGCCGTGACATTGTTCCGATACGCTTATGCCATGTCATGACATTTATTTCAGTTCACAGTTGCACCAATTTCTCTTCAAGATCTTGTATCGATGATGGGAGAGTCGAACCGCTGCGAAAAGCCTTCTTCAGCACATTCCAAAGATTCTCAGTGGGGTTAAGGTCCAGACTCTGTGGTGGTCAATCCATGGATGAAAATAATGATGTCTCATGCTCCCTGAACCATTCTTTCATAATTTGAGCCAGATCAATCCTGGCATTGTCATCTTGGAATATGCCCAGGCCATCAGGGAACAAAAAGTCCATTGATGGAAAAACCTGCGCAGTCAGCTGACCTCTTTTTTGGACATATACTGTAACACTGCTGAACCTAGACGTGACCAACAGAAATAACCCCAGGTCATAACATTGCCGCCATAGGCTTGTACACTAGGAACTAGGCATCATGGGTGCATCACTTCATTCACCTCTGTTCTTACCTTGATGCACCCATCACTCTGAAAGGGTAAATCTGAACTCATCAGATTTTCCAATGCTCCCTAGCAAATTGAAGCCTTTTTAAAAATTATTATTTATTTATTTTTATTCAATAAATCTCACCAATAAATGGTTCTCTTATGGCTACACAGCAGTTTAGTCCCAATCCCTCGTCACATTGTACTTCTGGAAATGCTCTTACTTTCACTATTAGACATGTTTAATTGTTCTAATGTTGTTTTTTCTATTTGCTTTTACTAAGCGCTTAAGTGATCTCCCATCACACTCATCAAGATGATGGTTCACCACTATCCTTCCAGGTTTTAACAATGCATTTTTAAGTTTTTAACTCAATTTTATTAGTTTCTACAATCTCCTTTTCTTTTCTTGATGCAAGACAATAATTTGACCCTTCTAAAACAGAGTAACATCTTTGCCATGACCACAGATATGTCTTCTGAAATGAGAAGCTACTCACTGCATCAGTGAGGGTTAAATAACTTGTTGAACCATATTAATTACTGCAGTAAAAATTATAATTACTGTATGTAAAGTCCCAGCAGATCAGCCCATCTGACACCAACATCCATGTCATGGTTAAATTCACAGAAGTCACACTTTCCTTCATTCTGATGTTTGAAGTGAACATTTACTAAAGCTCTTAACCTGTACCTGTGTGACTGTTTGCGCTGTGCTGCTGCCACATGATGGGCTGATTAGATAACTACATAAAATAGGAGGTGCTATTAAAGTAGACAGTGTGTGTATAAGATGAGATCAGGAAGTGTATAAGATGTGATTCCTTATCACATAAGTGTATACAATGTGATTAGTGGATTTGACACTAACTGAATTTAAGCAGCATGCTAATAACTGTACTGTATAAGTGTATTTTATAGGAGGTGAACAGCTTCTGAGTAAGCACTCCTCATACCCTCTATACTGTACCTTTACAAGATATGTCCTCATGTGTGCCAGATGGAGTATATTATGGTATGAACATATATCTGATTAACATATGATATAAAAAATGTTGATCTTAGTAACTCCCCAACACACATGTAGTGCATTGTTTCCCACCGAGTGTGTAAATACTTCTCATACGTTAACATTTGAGCACAGCAGGGTCAGGCAGCGGCCACTGACCACACTCATTACTTCCAAGCTGGCATCCAGAGAGATGGAGACAGCAACCTGCAGGTGAATGTGTAGGGAGATGAAACACTACCCCGGCATCTCCCCCAACCACCACCACACACTCATGCATCTTAGCAAATATTACAGACATGCTTACTGCCACAATTGCTACTACCTGGACAACCAAGATGCACAAGGCGATAGTCCCGAGCAGGTGCTTGTTATCATCCAACCACTCCTCCACCTTTTCAAAGCAACCCTGCAGGAAACAAAACACATACACAATATTGACTTTTCTAATACACTTATAAAATATATAGAGGTTTTAAAACAGAGCATGGCCCCTGCTGTGCATCATCTTTATCTGATATTGATCAGCTAGTGTGAGCATTCTCAAGCTCATTTGGACACTCTGCAGCATGATTTTACAGCCATATAACAGTAGGTGTATAAATGAAGCTTATATAATTAACTGAGCAAGAAAGATAGGCTTAACATTTCATCGCTTTATAATGACATCTGCAATTCTTGTGCAGAAAAAAAAAATAATCTCAGCTTGGTTTGGCTTCTGTATGGGGATGTAAAATGTGCTTGACATATTTTGCAGCTGAACACTCAAAGCTCTTGCACCGAGTTGAACGATAGGAAGAGCTTGTCTTGTGAACTTAGAGCTAGGAAACACTCTGACAGGCCAACATACAGTAGTTGAGATACAACACAAATTCACAGACTGTATGACATACCGTAACATAGTGGACTGAATGAACAATATTCACTGTGAGATAAATCTAGATTAAAGTACTGAAACCAGCCCATCTGGCACCAACATCCATGAAATGGTTCATGGTTAAATTCGCCATGGTTAAACATGAATTTAACCATGGTGTGGATGTTGGTGCCAGATGGGCTTTAATCCAGATTTATCCCACAGTGACAATATACAAAATCAGCGAAGTGCCAAAGTTATGGGACTTCCTTAAAAGTTTAAAACGCATCCCCACTTAGAAGTATAATTGCGTCGGTCTGTTTTCTAATTTAAAGGATTAAAAAACAGGCTGCTTTTAGAGCAGCTCAGACATAAAGGGAAGCTTTCCCTATTCTGTGCATTTAATTTCCCTACAATCATTAATAAAAAAAAAAAAGAAGAAAAAAAAAGAGTGAAACAACCAACATTATTTCATGCTATAACTGAGTGAACAAAAGAATTCTTTACTTATATCCCATATGAATCAAAACTGTCCATTCATGTCACATCAGTGTTACTGTTCTAGACCACATATGTTCAGTGTTTGTTGTTGATGCATTTATTTTGCTGCTCCACTCCCAAGTGTGTGATTCCCTGGAGAAAAGCTGAGAAAACATCAGCTGTGCTATTGTCAGAGCACAGAATCGCTGCCAGTTTCACATGAGATACAGTGCTCTCTCAATTAATATTCTGGGAATAAGCTTGCTTTACAGGGGGTCGGAAACCATCTTTTAAACCACTCTGCCCTCCAAATCCTTCCCAGCACACTAAATAAGTCAAGCCGCAAAAGCTGAAGCTGCTTCCTTTTGTTTATAGAATGGGATTCAACAAGGATTAAGATAATGAATAATCACAAAGCCTTTCATTTGTTCATGTACTCGGTACGCCACTTAAAATTTCTTCATAAAGTTTTATAAAATGCAATATGAATGTTTGAATTTATGTATAAAATCACCCATCTCCAAGTTATCTAACAAACAAACACTTGTATCCATATGAAGTATCCAATGAACTTGTACAATCTTTAATCGGGAATTTACCTATTTACAGTGTTGTTCAAAATAATAGCAATGTGTTGAAAAAAGTGAGTAAAGCTCCATATCCATATAATAACTTTTAATTTAAATAACATAAATGCATTGGACACCCTGCACATTCTATTCTGAATCACAACATGAAGAAAAATGTGCTAAATGTATTATTAG
>JAQMYL010000037.1:11332622-11349843 GCA_030014365.1 Clarias pachynema | reverse complement strand
TTTAAGTTAATATGGAGTCCAGTTCATTATTGGAGGCTCAGGTAGACTGTAGGAAACTCCAGTCCTGAACTATTGAGCGAATGAACACATGAACAGTACATTGGTGTACATTGTCCTAGAGGCATGGCGCATGTGCTAAGCAGTGAAAATTAGGTAGTTTGTTGGATTTAACGGCTGATCCCTACAGTACAGCTCTTCCCCAGCAGTTCAAATGAATGAATGCGTACCATCACACAAAGGCAACAGGTTTATTAACCAGCTCAGCAAGCTCTAAACACTTAGATTTTTAATTTTTTTTACATTTTAGATTTATTACACCATAACATTTTAGCCGAAACAGAATTTGTTATGGAACTAATTATGAAAAAGAGACAGGAGATTAATCATTAAAAGAATAAATAAAAAAAGGTCTGTTTTAAATAGAGCAGTCTTTATAGTCAATGCAAATGCCACTCCATTGTATCCTCTATATATTTATCTGCTGATGTGAAGTGTTCTCATAGCTCATTTGAACAGAACGTTCCAGGAAAATTCAGATAAGCAGAAAATTACTAGTCACAGCTTTATAGCTGAAATTTTGTTTATTTTTACCTTGATTTTTAATTAATCAGGAAGTCTGGCAAGCATTTTGGCTCTAGCTGTTCATAATAAATAACAAAATGATGCTCTGTTATCGTTGCTCAATTAAGCCACATTAAAATGTTCTCTCATTACAAAACTGAGCTTTGGTAATTGGCCAAAGAAATAACCCATGTTTCACACACACACATCCTCTCGGTCACTCACTCGCTTCCAGAACTCGTTGGTGACGTTGCGTCCGCAGTCCTGATAGTGCTCCTGGCAGCAGCGGTCAGGTACAACCTTCTCCTTTAGAGCGTCGTGCCAGTCTGTAAACCCAATCACGCCACAGCACTTCCACTGTGCAATGCAGAGAGAGACATACACGGCAAAGTCAACATTACTCAGCTGATGGAAGGGAGAAGAAATAAGACAGAAAGCCTGACTGCAGTACTCCGCTACTTCTTCTATCTTACCCAGTAATTTCTCACTTCAGCTAGTCTCTAACAGTCACTTGCTACAAAAGGAACCATGAATCAACAGTTGTCAGGAGCTGCCAGTTCTTTGGGATTGATCATTTGAAATTCAAATGCACAGAACCGGTTCTTGCTTTTAGGTGCCTTTAGGACAGAAGCAACTGATCTATAAATAACTTTTATATAGTTTTGCACACAATGTGCTGATAATGCGGTACAGTACAGTATGTGCATACCTCAGCTTGGATGATGTTCCAGGCATTCCTCAGACCGACGTTGTTTTCCGAGTAGTACAGAGACAGGCCGTCTTTCAGGTCCTGCTTGGCATTCTCACTGACCTAAACAGCAACAAGGCCAGGAATAAACATCCATCATTCGTCCAACAGTTAGCACCAGAGACAAAAACAACTTCGGCAGATAGATACAGAATACATTTAGAAAGGAGATTATATATAAAGATAACTTTCGGCTTTCTTGACCACTTCATACACGGTACCGTGCAAAAGTTTTGAGCACCCCCAAATAAAATTGATTTATGTAGATTCAAATAAGGAGTTTGCATGTTCTCCCCGTGCTTGGTGGGTTTCCTCCGGGTACTCCAGTTTCCTCCCACAGTCCAAAGCCATGTAGGTTACCTCATTTCCTGTAGTGTCTGTTCCAACCACTCAGTATTCAGCATCACCAGTATACTAATCAACGGCCTGATCATCGGTCATCATCTGCACCTGTTTCTCACTGCTTCATCCCATACGTTAAACCTTTTTATGCTTGAATGATTCATACGCCACATACGTGTGGCTTTAAAAAAAAAAAACGTTCCTCTGAAAGTGGTCAGGTACAGGGACCGAAAATGAGCCAAAGCTCTCCAAAAAATTCCTGCAGGGAGCCTGGAGAACTATTTCTCAAGCCTACATTAAAAATAAAAGACTCTTTGGAAGCAAAATGTGAAGAAATGATGGGTGGCTCAAGACTTTTGCACAGTACTGTCTATAATTAATAGCATTATATGTTGAAGTGATGCTTATACTCTGAGCATGTAGCTATAAAAATGAGCTGTAAAATTTGATATCATTCTTCTAATGACTGGCTGCTGTGACTGGATCGTGTAACATAAATATCTCAGTGGGTTTTAATTTGCATACTGTATATTATGGGCTCATCAATAAGTGCTTGAGGCACATCCTTAACATCAGATGGCCTGAGAAGATCTCGAACACAGATCTGTGGAAGAGAACCAGCCAGAACCCGGTCGGTCAAGACTTCAAGAAGAGAAAATGGGTCTGGATAGGCCATACACTTCGAAAACCATTCGACAATGTCACAAGGCAAGCATTGGAATGGAACCCACAAGGAAAAAGGAAAGTGGGGAGACCTAAACAGACGTGGAGAAGATCTGTCGAGAGCGAAGTGAAGGCCACCGGAATGACGTGGACCCAGTTGAAGAAAATGGCTCAGAACAGAGTCCGATGGCGTGGTGTTGTTGCGGCTCTATGCTCCACCAGGAGTCTACAGGCTCAAAGATATTATGGGCTTCCATTCTATTCCATCCACTCAGGTATCAAACATATAACAAGATATGAAAACATATATCAAGATAACATCATTGAAATGGCATAATTTGAAAAGTTATCATTTAGGAGTAATAGAATGATTCATTAATGATCTGAGCACATTTTTTTCCAGATTCTATACAACCAGCAGTGACCTACTTTACATATTTATAATAATCATAATTAATCAGAGGATTTACAAATGAGTTCTCTTCCAAAAACCCAGATACAAACTTCAAACTGGATCATGATAGAAAATGAGCTTTAGTAAACAGTATTACTGATTTAATACAGAAATCCAACAATGACGATCGGTTCTGAGACAAGGATACGACTCTCTGAGAGGAGGAACAATGTTTTTGAGAAGATATTTTGGTGTTTGTATGCTGTATATTGGCTCGCTGTGAACCCTGCAGGCTCCATCAAACCTGATTCAGCTGAGAGGTGAAAGAAAAATGAAAGGAGGAGACACATCAACAATCTCCCCCACAGAAGGACCTGGAAACCTCAGACAATTCTTATTCTCATTATACAGAGGCAGAGTTACGGCAGGAGTGCATACAGAGCCTCTTTCTCTATTTCCCGCACACACCTTGTTCATATTTATCAGAGAACACTGTAACTGCACTCGCAGCAGATCTGAATAGTAGTACTGGCCTAAAATGCATGATAATGACTCGTGCTTCACAACTGAACAGAGGCGACCCAATTACCCCAGCGTGCACGCCGCAATCACTCTGCTCTAATATGGCCTATTTACAATTAGCCTCGAGCCATGAGGATTATACTTATAGTATCATATCTGTGAATAACATGCTGCAACAAATCTGAAGTGAGCCATAGAGAAGGCGAAGATGTATACATGAGATCATAGACAGTACAGCCTAATTTTCTGCATACATAGTCCTACACGTCAATATTCATATTAATGCACTTATTTAAATACATTATCATTTTAGGTAGCATCTTACACAGGAACTTATATGGCAGAGCATGCACATGCAAAATGTTGATATGAAGACATTTTCTGTCAAAAGAATGATGTGACTTTATTTTGCATTTTGAAAAGAGACTCCGGTATCAGCCTTTTGTCTTGTTTAATGATTGGTGACAGAACAACTGGCTATAGCTACGATAATACAAGTATGATCCACAACATTAACTGTAACCATAAACTGCAATATTGTTCCTTAATAGCTGAAAAGAAGAAGTGTTGTTATTGAAAAGAAGCCAACATTTTGTTTAATAATTTCCTATTACGCCATGCTCTGTTGTGTTTATTTCTTTCCTTACTAGACACATGGACAATACTTGAGCCACCCCTCATTCTTCATATTTTGCTTCCAAAGAGTCAGACGTTCTTGTATTTTAATGTTCTCTTGATGAATCGTTTTCCGGGCTTCCTGATGGACTATTTTGGCACTCGTTTGTGTCAATTTTTTGGCTCTTATTTTGAAGTCCTATCCCTGTAACTGAACAGTTTCAGAGGAATGTTTTTTGTTTGACAAGCCACACAGTGACCTATGAATCATAAAAGCATAAAAACCCAGCTATCTTCAAGCATGAACCAGTGAGAAAAAGGTGCAGATGATGACAGATAATCAGGCTGGTGATTAATATACTGGTGATGCTGAATACTCGGTGATTGGGACAGACAAAAGGGTGCTGCTAAGGTTGTTACTGTACATAAACAACCAGTTTGGAAATTGTATCTTTAGGCGCTTTGCAGCCTGCCACAGTTAAACATTTGTTCTCATTTCTTTAATTTAATCTACATAAATCTAATTCATTTTTATATGAAAAAATGGGGGGTGGCTCAAGACTTGCACAGTACTATAACTACGTACAGTACTGTACTGTATGTTGTGCTTTAATAAAATAAAGATAAATGCACGATGGACCATGGAGAAATGTTTTATAAATTACATTATGTTTCATACATATTGTTTTTATACAAAATTAACCTTGCATAAAAATAATTACATAAAAAAATAATATCAATGAACATCACATCATGATTTCTAGGTATTTATGGTTATACTGCATGTTAAAGAGCATTCTCGGACTATGTCTGCTCCTGCTTAAGTTATGAAGTGCTAAAGTTATATACCGCTCATCAGCATCTTTTTTCTTTTTTTTCCTGAAGACATTTTTGTGTCATTGAAATTTCATAAAATGTTAGAAATGGAACACTTGTCCATATCAAAGACATTTATTACTAGCCTTACATTATGTGTACAAGCAATTAATATGGAAATTATAGCATTTTAGAATCAAAACATTATAACAAGAATCCCAATCAGTTCCACTGTTTGAGAAAATCAAATCACTATTTCCGATTAGAAAATTAAACTTTGCTGTAATTAAATACAAATAGTGAATTTTCATCTTTCAGCACAGGTTGAATAAGCATTTTTGTCATCTTGTCACTATGACATTATGGTTTTAAATGTTCGCATCTTGGTCCATTTTGCTAGGAATGACAGGAAGCCCATTTCTTTAGTATCACTTTAGGGAGAACAATACGACTTCTTTAATTAGGGTTCATTTATTGCTTAATTTACTGACTTGAACAAATGCATTGATCATTAGGAGTTTATTTGCCTGACCTCTGGTAGTGTTTAAACAAAATCCGTCTAGTTAACTGAACTCGAGCACACACTCCAAATGAAGTCCAGACAAGTGTGTGGGCTGGACGGGAAAACCTGCTTGTGATTGTTGTGTGTTTGCTTTGTCTTCATTTCTCATGGTACAGTTTGCGTACAGGCTTGCAGATGTTGGAGCTTGTTGAGCAGTGTTTAGACAGTATGATTGTTTTGAATGCTGGTCAGTAGAGTCCGGACTGATATAATGTCTGTGTTTAATTCAAGCTAATGTCCGGCTTGTCATACAATACCTGTCATTTATGGAATGGCCAATATGGAATGTAATTAGTCTTAAATTCAAACTTTGATCTAATGGCAGGAATGTAAACGAAGGTGAGTTTAAAATTTTTTTTTTATTTTGCAGAATCTGTGAATGCATTCTTTACCTACCCTGATCAACCATAATACTAATACCACATAACACAATAATAGCACATTGATATTGATTATCAATTATCTACTGGTGACAGGATTACTGGTGTGTGCAGGGACCAAAGCCTGGCCCATCCAGTCTGATCCCTCAGTAAAGCTAATACAGTACGCTAACAAAATCAATGCTCGCCATGATATAAAGGCACCAGAATACCCAGAGCAACACAGTCTGCTGAACACTGGGATCAGCATGCAAAGAGCCCAAGGTCAACGAACTAGCCTCGAATTCCCCAGATCCGAATCCCATTGTTCACCCAGAGGATGCGCCAGACAAACAATTCCGATCAACAGAGAGCTGACCCCACAACCCACAGCACCCAAAGGATCCGCCACTAACGACCTGGTGCCAGACACCACAGCACAAGCTCTCCTTGGCGGCACAAGGGCAACGTACATAAAATTGGGCATAATGTTTTGTGTTTAAATGTTATTCCTGATCGATGTATGTACTACTGTATATTATGATATTTCCAATTAATATTCCATATTATACAAGTTATGATCCCTTTTTCGGCAATTTCAAATGCCTTTTCTTTTTTTCAAATTCACATTCACTACAGTTAAAGATGCTTGGTCGAGTGTGAATGCTGTTACTGAACCATTGTTGTGTGTGGTCCAGAACACTAATCACTTTTCCACTTGAAAACTGTTATTTGTTTCATTTGTGTTACTGTGTCTGAAAGCAATCTGTGGTCGGGGTCGAGAGTCAATTGGTTCAACTTGTCACTTTACTTAGGTACTATCTAAGGTTTCTTGATGTTGGGAGCTGGTATGCTGTGAGCTGAGAAAGAATGCCTTCAGGAGCTAATGAGCCAAAAAAAAAATAAAAAAAAATAGGTTTAATAGCTATACCTCATAAAAACATTATTTTAATATAGAAATTAGAACCATTAAATAGGTTTCACCTAATCGGTCAACAGAAAAAATAGAAATATTATAAAATACATCAATAATCAATAATTGCTAGGAAAAATAAAAACGATGCATAGGTTTCCAATTCACTGAAATAGCACACAGAGTGGAGCTGGTGTATAAAACTATACAGGCAATTAGCAGTTTGGTAGGAATTTGTCTGTGTGAAAAGAAAAAAAAAACGAAGCAAACATAAAACAAGCCCAGAATAGCTCCTGGCTATTAGACTTAACTATTCAGACCAAATGAGAAAATGCCTACAGTACATATAGTATTAAATGTCTTGGCACCGTTGCTTACAATGGGATTTGAGCACAACTTTGATTTAATTACATCCACCAAAGTGGAATACCTGCTTG
This sequence comes from Clarias pachynema, assembly GCA_030014365.1. Lineage (NCBI taxonomy): Eukaryota > Metazoa > Chordata > Actinopteri > Siluriformes > Clariidae > Clarias > Clarias pachynema. Next base: position 11,342,911 of record JAQMYL010000037.1, on the reverse strand, counting down.
GCTGTTGCGGCATGTCTCTCCTTTGAAGTGCAGAACTCTTACCTTCAATCTAGTATGACATGGAAGTTATGTTGATTTCCTTATAATAGCAGCAATTTTTTGTCCTACTGAGACATTGTGAGGCGCTCTGAGGCTCGGATGCTTCTCGGTTATTCTACATAATTCACCAAGGGCAATACTCTATACCAATTCTAATGGCATGACTTTGCAGATATTTGGCTCACATCAGGCATATAATTTAATTGGCTCCGGACCTCGTGGCTGATCTTTACCAGTGTTTATTTTCAGTCTGTCCTGACAAACATGAGCACGCAGGCAATATGAGATTCCCAAAAGTGCATGAGCAGTTACCTCGCGGAATCCTTCCTGAATACGAGCTACAGGATATCTGCACAGATCCGTGACAAACAGCAGGGTGCACAGAGTCTACAAAAAACTAATGAAATATAGGACTTACTGTAGGTCTCTGCTCTTATTAGCATCTGTTACAGACATCTGTTACATATCACCTATTGAGGAACCACATAATATTATATGTGTGTAGGCTACATGCTCTGAAATTCAATTGCTTTCTCTAAATTAACAGCACACCATTAGTGTCTAAACAGGGTTGCTATCCCAGACATTACCCCTGTGCCATTCCGGGCTAATAGCCGTATGAGGCTTTCACAGGTAATACGCCTCATCTGTCTGCGAGTCCATGGCAGAAACTGCCACCCTAGCATGTTTCTCCTAAAATCAGCTAATATGGTTTCATTTGGCCCGGGTGTAGCGCCACGCATGTTGGAACGAGGTCAGAGACGTAGAGATGGATGCTCTAATCTGAATCCTGGCCTCCACCATCTGCTGCAGTCAGATGGCGGGTCACCACAGGGTCACGTTTGCATGTGTGGGTGTGTGCGCGTGTGTAATATCACACTGTAATCCACAGTGAGTGTGTTTAGCAGAAATCAGGCCCGACTGTACCTGGGTCTTCACCTCAGTACTGAACAACAGCCATGAGAGCATAAACAAGATGGGACTCTAATTGTCAGTCATTTTGTTGTCTCCAGCTTTTTTTGCCAGTGCTAATGGGATGTGTTTATAAAAGCAAAGCAGTCCTAATGAACCAATCAACACTTTAGTTTGAAAGTATAGTGCATGCCATCAATCGTTCCTTTTAATTCCTTTTTATATGCAAACAGTTTAGCTTTATCTCAGCCTTGATTATGAATAAACGGCTTGTGATTCGGATATTAAAATGGTGGGATGAATTCAAAACATCTCTGATGGCTGGAGAGAGGCCAGAGCTAAACCTCTGAATGGATAGGGAAGAAATGAATGCATTCACAAATCCTTCCAGCACATCTTATCTTCTATAATATGACCTTCTCTAATCATCATATCCATCATGATCTTCCTAGGGAGAGTCTGACCTCATATCAATGACTGACATGAGCGATAAGGCATGAATGGTGTTTGTGGGAATATCTCTGAGTGGCATTTAAAAGCTAATAAAATGAAAGACACATGGTTATCATGTTACCTTTCATTTTGTTGAGAGCATGATATGAACATCTATACTATGAATTGCTATTCGTTTACTTGATCTTGATGTGATGCTGTGCAGCCCCCAGCCTATACACTATACTAACACTGGGTAGGTCAACCTTATGTTCTCAAAACTGCTTCAATTCTTTGCGACACATGTTTCACAAGATGATAGAAATATTCATTTGAGATTTTGGTCAAATGTTGACATGCCATTCCTGTAGAAGTGCATTTTTAGCACTCACTCTCGTTCTACCACATCCCAAAGGCGTTCTAACAGATTCAGATCTGGTTATTAGGAAGGCCAGTGAAGACCACTGACCGTATCTGCCACATTAATGAAACCAGATTGGGACTTTTGCCATTTTGTCAGCTGGAACCTGTCTGGTCATTCTTCATTGGCCTGGTTTTTTAAACAAGACATTTCCATCCACAGTGCTGCCTCATGGACTTGCAATATATAATACAGTACAAGTGTCTTGATTATCAGAAAGACCAAAAAACTTAGCTGCAATTCTCCCATTAAGGTTGTGATTTCCTCATATCAGGTCAATTCACCCGACATTATCTTGCTTATGCTACTAATTACTTATACACTTGCCAATGTCTAAAAAATATTTTCTGCATATATTAAAATACTTCCTATCTTATTTTCATTGCTGGTTCCATGGAGACCAGGCTTAGCTTTTCCACAGAAGTTGAATTGTAAAATTCAATAGTGACTTTATCACCATAAATCGTGATATTAACACACACTTTCCAAGCAGGCACAACCGAGTGGTCATGCTACTGCAGATCCAGCTGATAGAAAACAAGTGTCAACTAAAACAGAGGAGTGTAACAGTAAAGTTCATAATGACTTAGAACCAGAGATAAAGCTGTAGGGTATACAGTATTTTCCACTGACAGAGCGTGCCTCTGAGACAAACATGTCCCCATCTCTAAATGGATTGTGGGTAAGTGAATTACTTTAGCCTAGATGGTGTGGTGAATGAACAATTACCTCCCAGAAGGTCTTCCTTTCCCTGAGTCTTATAACATGAGAAAGAGAACTGCTCTCAATATTAACAATGACATGGCTTTAAAAAAACAGCCACCGGGAGGCAGGGGCACTTCAGTGGAGTGCATTTCGAGTGTATGTTGTGTGACACTTGCGCCTTTATCTAAAAAGTAATCCATGAGCTATCCTAATGTCAAAAGGCTAGAAAGTGCCGACCTGTAAATTCCAGCTCTTGTCTGCGATGTCTTTAGGGCACATGAAAAAAAAAAAAAGGAAAAATATTCACATGGAACTGCACCTGTACTGTAGGTTCTAAGAGACGGCTTAACTCCGATAACTCATCACCAACTGCTCGGGATTATGTTGCATTGCAGTGATCTTTGACCTTTGCAAATATTATTTCGGGGCATGGAAATCTCAAAGGTTCACAACCTCGGAAGTGAACAGCAGATGAAGCCGGGAAGCTCGACGGACAACTGGAGCAACAGGCTGACTGACACTAATCTTCAGATGTTCAGACAGACTGTGAGTCCTTATGTGACTGTGAACTTCATTGTAGTGTGAGGGGGATGCTCTGTAGGAAGACACACTCCATGGGGCTTACCTTATCGGAGAATGTGAAGAAAAGGATAAGCAAAATCAGCTCGGCCAGCAAAATAATCAGCAAGACGATGAAGAACTGCAAGAAGAAGAAAAAAAAATCACTTGGAGTGAGAGAAACAAAAAAGGCAGTTCAAATGGAAGTACTATTCAAATGAATCATCCTTTAAACACACACACACACGCAGACTCCCCCTCACTCTCTCGCTGCTAAATATTTACGAAGACTTCTACACAAGATGAGGCTGCCAGGCAGTAAGTATTAACTCGGGAAGCCTGATTTGCTTCTTATTCATCATCCCGCTGATTGTGTCTGGTCGAGGGCATGCGCGGAGCAGCTTTACCCCAGCTGGATGCCTGTAACATGTTTGTTTACAGAATTTCTGCACTCACGGGTCAACCTGATTTAGGTTTACCCCATTTCATAGATAGTAATGAAAGAAAATGCTAATTTGTCTGTTAATGGATGAAATAAACTGGATTCCCATGTCACGTTTACAATACGTGTCGTTTTTTTTCCTCCAACTGAACACTGAAATTGAGTATGTTTAAAAGGAAACAGGGTAATGCTATCAATTCATCAACTCTAATGCTAATCTTTTATTTGTCCTTGAAACCTACAGTACGTGACTACAGCGTGATAAACCGGTTTAGTTTTTCATTCTTTCATTAAGTGCTAAATATAAATGAGATTGAAGTGAGATTATCCACTGAAGAAAAGGAGAGACTGTTTTTTGGGGGGACTGCAGCTTTATCTACATCCCATTTGGTGCCTGCCAACCACACTTAGTCTGTTCATCAATGGAGAAAGCTCACCACTGGACCTGTAATGAATGTGTTATTTGGTTGATAAACCATTCTTAATGCAGCAGTAACACTGGCATAGTGTTTAATGGGCACTGGAGTGTTGCTGGGACTTTAAATAATATCACTGCTGGATGGAGAAACCATTCACCACCTAGAAAAATCTAACCAACAGCAGCCCATTAGCCAAATAATATCCGCTCCCACTAAAGGACACGGGGTACAAAGACCACATTCTGTACTTGTACACCTACAGATGTCACTATACTGTATGTCATGTGTGCCTGATCAAATGGCTAATAAGTGCGTAGACAGGATGGGTCTATCTAATAAGCTGGCTGCTCAAAAGGTCAGCTAATTTAAATCAACATCAGCTTCGTCTAGTAAGCACACTTAATCACACTGGCTTGTCCACTGAGAGAAATGGTATTAAAATATATGATATGCTTTGTGAGTTGAGTCTCTCACTTCATACATGCGCTGCCATGATTCGTACACCAAGGCGCTTTGTGCGAAATGCTCCTTCAGATGTTCAAATAGTTTAGAATTTGGGTTTAAATGCATTATGTTACCACTGCTCCAATAAAATTCACTCACTCACTCATCGTCTATACTGCTTTGTCCTGTATTCAGGGTCGCGGGGGACCTGGAGCCTATCCTGGGAGCACGAGACCTGGACAAGGTGCCAATCCATCGCAGGGCACACACATCCATTCACACACTACAGACAATTGGGGAACGCCAATTAATCTGGACCCTGGAGATGCAAGGTGACAGTACTAACCACTACACCACCGTGCCGCCCCAATAAAATTCCCCTCACTCACTCAATCACTCATCTTCTATACCGCTTTATCCTGTATTCAGGCTCGCGGGGACCTGGAGCCTATCCCAGGAGGCTTAGGGCACGTGGCGGGGTACACCCTGGACAGGGTGCCAATCCATCGCAGGGCACACACCAACACTCACATACTCATTCACACACTATGGGCAATTTGGAAACTCCAATTAGCCTGACCTACATGTCTTTGAACTGTGGGAGGAAACCGGAGTACCCGGAGGAAAGCCACCAAGCACGGGGAGAACATGCAAACTCCATGCACACAGAGACGGGAATCAAGCCTGGCCGGGATTCGAACCCGGACCCTGAAGGTGCAAGGCGACAGTGCTAACAGTGCTAGCCAGGACTCGAAACCAGTCTCATAATTTTTTTGTTTCTGTCTGTCTGTCCATCCAGATTTTGTCACAGCATCACGTAAAACTGACTGCACAGAATTTTATGAAACTTTGGGACTACTTTGGTGTTGGTCTGAATTTAAACCTGTGCCATAAATGAAATCAAAATGTAGAGTTAAAAGTGCAGTTATGAGCAGTTTTGTGCCAGAGTAGAAACCACAAGTACTGTAGGCGCGTCTTAAATCGACAGAATTTAATGGACTTTCTGCAGTACTTACTGTAGATATCAGCCTGAAGTTTAACCTGTACAATAAGTGAATTCTAAATGTTGAGTTGAAGTGATCTTATGAATAGTTATGTGTCGGATTTAATAATCTACTTTTAAAAAAGCTGCTAATAAGCTACTCGTTTAATGTAAACAAACACCTGCACCAATAGATATTAATTAGAAACTACTGGGATTAGTTCATATTTTCAGTTTGACTGAAATAACATTGCTGAAGTGGTATAAGTGAGTTTTTAAGAATTTTTATCTACTTTTGATCGTATCTGAAATAATAATTTCACTGATTACATTAAACCTGATTATTTACTATTACTAGTGTAACTATGAATTGACTTTAAAAAATATTGTTCTGTAATAAATAGAAATTGTAAGCTTTGCCAAATTATCCTGGTATGAAAGAAATTAAACATTTAAACTGTACAAAATAATTAACTTCAGCAGGCCATACAGTAATGAACTCTCATTCATCACACCATCTTGTCATTCATTATTTTCTTAAGACAGCACTCTCCGAAATGTTTCATTACTCATAAACCACATTTGTAATTATTTTGCAAAAAAAGCCCATCTTTTTATGTTTATGTTAATCTACTTTTGCACACTTGCAAAACTTTTGGGAAATTAAATTATCCGTTCAGCTCACAACCAATAAAGATAAACCAACGTGCCATGATGGCTAATTAGCACCACTGTTGTGGAATCATGCATGATGATCTTGAATTGAACTGAAGCAAAACTGTACTTTTCTTGAATCGTAAAACATTAATTAAGACAATGTTTTTGTCCTCATTAATATTTACCAAAAAAGCTGTGAAAGCTGTGTCTGAGCAGCATATTTGAGTCGTGGAACAAGCACTGACAGTTTTAATCATAAAATGAAAAACAACAGAAAGTGGGTGTCTCCAGGGTGAAGGGGCCAATTTGTTTTCCTAAGAAGCTCATTCGTTACTTAACCACGCAATTTATGACACACGTTTCCTGAGCAATAAATCTCACAAAGCACCGTAAAAAGCTGCTGGCTGTCGGAATAAACGTAAACCGTGATGAATTGCACATTAATGTGTGTGTGTGTGTGTGTGTGTGTGTGTGTGTGTGTGTTGTCTTACAGACTAAATATTTCTAAAAATATAACAGACCTTTTCGGTTGCCTCCTGTTGCAGAGAAGCCAAAATAGTAAATGTTAACTTTTAAAGATTTTGGAGAAGAAACCTGTATAAAGTATTATGATTATTCTCTTTATAATGATGTATTATGAGAGAGCAAAGGGAGGGCAAAAAGTAGAAAGAAAAACTCTAAATCATTTTGTACATTTGTGTTGTTATAGGGGGAAACAATCAATCCCAGGCTGGAGTGATGAAGCAGACTTACACCAAAGTTGATTATTTTCTTATAAAAGTATGTGCATAGGATAGAAAGTGTTTATCAGTGATTATTTTTTTGCATTATTCATGCATAAATTCACGCATAACAGTTTTTTTCTCCAATATACAAACTTGTACATACATGCTGCTCATATATTATTGTAGCCCAGTTTGTGCTAAATAAAATGTTATCAGACTTTAGACATGTATATGTTTATAAGTAACTGAAAAATACACAAATGTCAGGACAAGTCAGAATCTCTTCAGGGCACCAAAACACCTTCAGACTCCTAAGGGTTAAAGTTACAGTAATTTCCTCACCAGCTTTTCTTTATTTTTTGTATTGAAAAAAAAAAACATAAAAAAGGAAAAAAAAACGCCTTGTCAGTTTACTGAGAAACCACAACCGGTCTTCCTGCTTCAAAAAAAGGAAAGGTCTGAAATCAATGATTTTATGTAATCTGTTTATGATTACTGAATGGACTGTTACTATAGAAACGAGCACATCTATATAACCCTGTGATTTGCAGGTTATACAACATTAATCAAACTCTTACTGACCAATCGGAATCCAGAACTCAACAACAAAAGTGCTGACTGAATATGAGTAGATCAAGGCAAGTATTATATGTCTGTTTAAATCTATGTTACATCGATATGAAGCTTCTCAACCACATCACTGTGTCTTAGTGGAACTGAAAAGAAATCCTTTTTTTTTTTTTTTTTTAATAATAATAATAAACTTGTAATATTTTTCCAGGTTCAGGCAGTTTAGATCAGTCTGAGTGTGGATCTGGGGTTCGATCGGAGTAAACACTGGGGGGAACCCATACGCCAATCAGCCATAACATTACAAATAAGAATATTAAGCCCAGTATTGTGTAGGTTCCCCATGTGCCACTTGGATGCTTTCACCCCTTGGTACATGACTTGACAAGACCTCTGGGCGTGTGTGGTGTCTAGGGCAGGAATACAATCCAGGTGGACCCGCAGGCATGTGTGAGCCTTGGATGTCCGTTATCCTGTCACCAGGTTATTAGAACATATTTGATAATCAGTATTATTCAGTTCACCTGGCAGTGGTTTTAGTGTTTTGGCTGATCAGATTACATTTCCTCTGTATCCCCTAGCCTTTAAATAAACACAATGCCCCCTGGCTGAGTCCTAGCATTCCCAAAGCTATTCTTCTCTAAAAAGTACTGCTAATTCAGAGTCTTAATGGTTACCATGGAATTAAATAAAGTCGAGTGGACATTAGAATGAGAAGCCCTACTGACCGTTCCACCACACAATAAGAAGCCATCAAACAGAACCAGGTCATGGGATGCATTATTCATGAGAGAGATTGTTTTAACTGGCTTTGAGGCTTTTCTTTGTATCGACCCTGCCCACTAGCTGTAGCAATGATTAAACTGATGTTGGATCATTATCTTCAGGTGCTGGATCACCGTCTCTCCCTCTCTAGCTCTGCCAAATCACAGCTTTTGTTTAAAGGCCAGCTCTTGGCTTGGCTTATGTTTAGTCCTCCAGCAGACTGAAACTTGGTTCCGTGACAGCTTCACTTAGTTGGGTCAGTGTGATGTCCCCATATTCTGTATGTATTGAGAGAGCTTGTGAAGGAAACATCTCCATCTCCTGTGATGGTGAGCGCTGGCTTGTGAATGTAACCATTTATTCTGCTTCATACTTGACTGGACATGATCAGGTGGGTATTTTGCTATATATATATATATATATGTCACATATGACATTCTCAATATTAATGCTCTTCTGTACAATTTCAAAGATGACTGTACTGTAGGTGCACTGGCTCTGCTAAATAACCCTAAGGTATAAATATGTGTGTGTGTCGATGGACTGGCATCCCATTCAAGTTGTATTCCCATCTCAAACCCACAGTTCCAAAGATACTCTCTTACAGTTCTCAAGATACCCAATAAATATGATATATATTTTTCTCAAAGAATCAGCCAGAGGTGTTCCTAGGGGGTTGGTGTGTGATCGCAGAGGAGGTGATACCAAAATGACTGCATATAAAGTTTCCACTGGGTTATTATTATTATTACTGTTATTATTATTATTATTATTACAAATAAAATATATCAAATGAACTCCATTCAGGGCTGTGAAAATCCATAACTCTTCTTCTATATCTAGAAAATAATACTGGTGCTTCCTCCTGCCAGTGGGGCTTAAAGAAATCCGGCTGAGATATGACTGATGTGGATTGACTCAGGTCGTGATGAAGTGCTTATGAGTGGCCTCCGGTGTGACTTTTCATAATATAGTAATAAACTATAATCCATTTTCATCCGAAATTCTGAACTCTTATTAGTGGACTTATGACCTCATGCACTTAGGGCTGTTAAAGTACATAAAGCATATGTGACTGCTGTGATGACTCAAAAAAATATATACAAAAAAAAAATCTCTGCAGGATCTCATGGCACTGTTGCAGCACCCCGCACAGGATGCTTCATTATTCAACATTTTGCACAAATGGAGCGTGAGGTTGTTCACGCAGAGAACAGCTCTGCTTCCCAGCCCTCACTACAATGCACTCCAGACCACTAAGCGCATTTCTAAGCATCTCCAGCTCATGGCCCCTGCCACTTTACAATCCATTTCATTTAATAGATGAAGCACATGATTCATTTTCCCCAAGAGCAGCAGTAAAAGACAAAACAGTCCCAGTGTTGCTTTTATCTTGTTGGAAAGTAAATGTATTCAGAGTGCGTCTGCAAAGTCAAGCAGGACAATGAGGAAGCAAATAAAAAAAAAATATTGATGATCTGTAGACACCTTTGCATTTGCAAGGGGTGTTCAAGTCAAAACAAGACTTTTGATCATGCAGTATAACAGAACACAGTTTTCACAAGTGCTTGGATACCATCAAGGTAGAAAGTTCTCTCAGTATGCCTGAGCCATGATCAGGCTGCCTGCTTTACCTCTGAAAATCTGGCCTCCCTGGAACTCCTTTAATGGCTCAAACATGTGGAAATGGCTTGGAGCGAGGTCAGGACTGTATGGAGGATGTGGCGATAACTCCCAGCCGAGTTCCTGTAATGTGCAAGTGGCTTTGGTGAATGGTTGTGTGTACAATTCCCAAAGATAGCTGCACCTCTTACACAAATTGGTATTAATTTATCCGTCAATTTTCAAGGATAAAATTAACTTCCACTCGTTGAATGTTCATGAGAAGTGGGCTCAGAGACACCTCGGTGAGCATCGTCATTCACAGACATACTGTATGGCCTTCTTTAAAGCTTTTGTACCATATTTTATGAGTAATTTCATCATAAATTCACCAGACATTTCATCACAAGTCCTGGTTCGACTTGAATGCCCATCATAGAACGCCATTTTTCTCAGGGGATAAACTCCTTGTAATTCATCCAGGTCAAACTCTGAATCTTTAACGTCTATATTACTCACTCATCTTCTATACCGCTTTATCCTGTGTTCAGGGTCGCGGGGACCTGGAGCCTATCTCAGGAGGCTTAGGGCACAAGGCAGTATACACCCTGGACAG
>JAQMYL010000037.1:11311944-11332522 GCA_030014365.1 Clarias pachynema | reverse complement strand
CACCAAGCACGGGGAGAACATGCAAACTCCATGCACACAGAGACGGGAATCAAGCCTGGCCGGGAATCAAACCCGGAGGCGACAGCGCTAACCACTACACCACCGTGCCACCCCAATAAAATTCAGATACCCAAAAATAAATAATTATAATAAAACTCAAACATGAATGAAGCCTTATATGACTTTCCTCATAATACAATATTATCTTGACCAAATGTATTATTCAGGCTTGTAAATCACACAAAAGCCCCATGTGTGTGACAAGCTTCCGAAATTAAACTGTGACCAGGGCTATTAAAAAGTGATAATAGCTTTGTACTTGTGCTTAATAAAATGTAAGAAAGGGCATAAGGGAGAGGGGGGGGGTGATAGTACAAGAGACATTGCATGATTAAGCAAGTGACATAAAGCGCTGAGAAACTCACTAGTAAACACTTGCTGCCAGATTAGAAGGGCAATATTTGATGGGAGATGGCTCAGTGGTTTCTCTCCCAGAAGCCTGCAGAGTTATGGACAGGCTCTTTTTGCTCTAGTCTGCTTATAAGCAAAAGCTACTCAGTTGGAGAAAATAAACACTGAATCACATCAGGCCTGGAGCAAATATTCTCCTAAAATGGATTGATGAGCTAGAGAAAGACTGGGGGTGTAACATAATGCCAATATCCGTATCTTTTCAGATCATAAACTAAAATTGAGAGCAGAAATGGGTGTTGTCTGAACCAGGTTAATTAATACATTTTTTAAATTAAAACCTACCCCATGCAATGATCCCTAAAACACTAGGCTGATGGAAACAAGTCATTGTTCATTTAAGCAAGAATTTGCAGAGGATAGGTTTATTTAATGTATACAGTTCCTCAACCTCAGCTACATCATACGAGTTTACAGTTGGCCTGAACAAGATGCTTTGTGAAGCTTTCTGGCATTTTTATTTACAGAATGATAAGCTAGCCAACTACTGTAGCACTTAAAACTACTTCTTGCTTATCAGAGATATATTTTTAAATCAGAGAACTCTTGTTTTAACAGGGCTAGTATACTGTATACTAGGCGTGGAAATCACCCGGGACCAGCCGATATGGTTTTATCAGGATACGTACACTACGTGCCAATTCAATTTCTATTGTGATCCTGTTAGTATCTTCATTTTTATAAATATCACTATTCAATAAAACTTAAATTATGGATTTTTGTTACAATTCTAAACAAAGATTGCAAATATTTTGATCATAATATGCAGGATGCTGTGCTGCCTGCCAATATGTGAATAGTTTAAATTGTGCCATCTGTAGGATTATAGAGGAACGACAACATTTAACCACAAAATGCCATTGTACAAAATACTTTTTTTTTTGTTGAAAGTGTCGATTTTGGGGTTAGAGTGGCAATACATGAGTTAGCATCCCCCCGTCTCTTTTAACAACCACCTATAGTTATTTTTAATCAGATTTTCTTTGTTTTTGGGTTTGTGACATTTAAGAAAGTTTGGCATGTTCAAAGTTCATGCTGAGCAAATCTACTAAAAAGATGGGATGCAGTGTTGCTGTTAAAAATACGTCATTACGATGCCTCTGATTATCTTTTATTTAATAGCAACAAAGAACCTGAAGGAACCTGATAAATCATTGAACAAACAAACAGTGCACCCCTATTGATATCTGTATTTGGAATTGTTTTCCATTTACTTCCATTTTATGTGTATTTTAGTAGAGAAATGTTGTGTGTGTTTCTGTGTATGTTTATGTGTACATGCATGAGGTCATCGTTATACTCACACTCAGGAGCAGGCACTTGTTTTCCTTGATGGCACCCAGGCAACCAAGGAAGCCAGTCACCATGACGATGGTGCCTATAGCGATGACTAGGTTTGCAGCAGAGAGGGAGGGGAAGGAGGGCGAGAAGGTGGCAAAGCTGCCCTGAGACACTGCCAACCAGATCCCTACGCCCAGCAGTCCACAGCCACACAACTGTAAATGTAGAGAGAGAGAGAGAGAGAGAGACAGTGCAGTGGGGTGGTGGTTACTGACATGTTAAAAAAAATTTTTTTTATGACATTAATACATTATAGACCCTGATTCAAGATGATTTTTTAATTTTTTTGTCCGTTTCTAACTTTCGAAAATGTATGTCTTTGTAAGAGATATTTCCTTTCGCTCCATTACACCTGAACAGTCCCAGGCAGGTAATGAAAATGATTTCAGCTCTGCCGAAAGCATTTTTAAACTTGGGATTCGGTACAAAATGAGTCTCTGGTACAACTGAGAGGCTTTAGATACTTTTTCACCTCAGACGCAGATAATAAAAAATTGTGGTGGTGTGCTAATGGATTTATTTGGGAGGTGAAGAGCTGTCTACCAAGGGTTAGGGTCTGCACCCGCAGACAGGCCAGCTCCAGCATGCTTTAATGTGCATACGCGTGTCACCGAGAGACAGGATGATGGACTGAGAGAAATATTAAGAGGCTGAGTAAATACATACGAGTCTAAGTGTGGTGACAGTAGATGTGTGTGTGAAAAAGGAGGTGTGAGCGCCGAAACCGCTGACTGACAGCCTCAGCTGATCCTGGGCTTGTTTTCTCCATAGATCACATCTAAGAGATCACAGACGGAGAGAGAGGGGATGAAGTTGAACGAGGAGGAGATGGCTGACATTTCCCTGTTCGCTAATGGATAGAAATCCAACACAATTGCCTTGTATAAAAAAAAATAAAATAAAAAAAAATCCTATGCTGCAGTTATACACAGTGATCATTGCCATGTCAGTCTCGGTTCAGCAGAGTATTACAGTACATTACCGGTAAATGCTAACAAACCAAGCCTTGACACTGATTTCCAGTTCTTTCAGACACAATGAATAAGTAATGGCACCCACATATAGGATTCTCAAGTAGTATAATTGAGCTAGCAGCTTCTGTCCTCTCCATACCGGTGACTGGTGTACTTAAGCATAAACGGAGCACTTCATTCGGAGCGTGGCGTAACGAACACCTTTAGTCATCATCGATTCGGTAATCCGTCACCCATTCTGCTGAGTTTCGTGCAGCATCCGAGATTAATACCTCTGTGCATTTCACTTTTGGCAGCCGAAAGCGGGTGCCGATGTGACGTGTGATGAAGAAGCGCGTTACCTTGCTTTGATCGAGAGTAAGAGGAATGCTTTGGCCTTCAATGAACTACAGAATCAGAGTGCATGAGCAATTACGCAAGACCTCCTGCTCAACCCTTACGTTTACATTGCTAACATTCATCAGTTTTCAACTGTTTGACATGCCGAGCACATGCACTCTCGCCCGCTCGCTCAGATTTGACTGCTTTCTCTGTAAATTAATCCGGAATTGAATGATGGCGTAATGTTTGCTTCGTCTCTACCTCCTCCAAAACCCTGTACTAACAATCGTACAAGATTTAGATTAATTACACATACAGTATGACATCCTTACGTCCTAGTTAGCAGTCAGAACACATCCGTCAACATCAACCAGCTCTCTCATACGTTATTTAGATCAGAAACCCAGGGCAATATGCCACAATTGACTCTCAAAGTCTTAGATCTGATTAAAAAGGTCTGCAAGTATCTAAGGTATTGAAAGCCTTGGCGGAAGACGAAGGGGGAGCAAGAGAGTGCATTAGCAAGTGCAAACGAGTGGAGGTGAGAAGAAGAAAGATGGATTGAGGAAGAGAGAGAGAGATGGATGCAGAATGAAAAGCGGAGTGGGACAGAGGATGCAGGGCAGTGAAAAGATTAAATGGGATAATTGTGTAAATATTGTATGACACTTGTGCCGGAAGACGAGAACTCCATAATGGTGCATTAGCGGCGTGTTGAGATGGGGACCTTAACAGATGCTTTGTTCTTTTCTGATGAGTCTTGCAGGTGGGAGTGAAAAAAGGGGAAGTAAAAAAAAAAAAAAAAAAAAAGGTAGAACTATAGTGCGTCATGTGCTCAGCTCTCTCTGGACTAGCTGAATAATACAACCCTCTGTCAAACTCACATGAATACCCTTTTGTCTTTTTATTTATTTTTTTAAGTTTTATTTTTATTACCTGTTTCTGTTTCTTTCTTTACAGGTGTTCTAGTCAAAGAGATTAGTAAAATGCATCATTGGACGCATGAGGATCAAACTAACTGTGGCTAATCAAAATGAATTCATATCTGCGGGGTTTTTTTTCTATAAATGTGCCTATACTGAATGATTAAGAAGTGAACTCATCATCCTTAAGCTTATCTTCTTGCACACATATTAAAATGGATCTCCGGCTATAATAAAGAATTTGGCCACAGACTGTCAATCATGACCCCCTTTTAAGGACAATCACACTCGCCACTGAAAAAAAAAATACTATTCTTCCAATATGAAAATACAAGTCTATGTTGGTGATGAATGGCATGAATATTTGCACTTGCATTATTAATGCTTCATTTTGCTCTAAAAGGTAAAAGGGCCATTTGTTTATTGTAACAACGATCCGTTAGCTATCAACAACTATCCCTCTTCTGCTATGTTGAAAGCTTTTGGGTTGTCTTCATGTCAGTAGATAACATCTTTCACATGATTTTAACCCCTTACATTTTATGATCTGGACCTAAAATTCACACCTCCAGTATGATTTGTTGAGCATCCTGTTAAAATACCCCTGTTCTTCTGGTAAGGTTTCCCAAAAGAACACGGCTGTGGGGGGTTTCGTGTGCATTCAGCCACAAGATTAGTAACCGGGTTAGGCACTGATGTCAGGGGAGAAGACCTGGCATGCACAGAGTGTTGAGGTCAGAACCTGTGCAGGCCACTTGAGTTCTTTCACATCAATATGCTGGAAGAGCTTTGAACCCCTTAGCTTCAGTGAAGAGAAATTTTTATGCTACAGGAATCATAAGACATAAAAGACGATTCTGTGCTTTAAACTTTGTGGCAAATCTTTGGGGAAAGCCCACGTATGGGGTGATGGTCAGGATACTGTCCATGTAGAGAAGCAGGTTCTGTTCATGTTTGTGTGGGTTTCCCTCTGAGTGCTCCAATTGCTTACATCCCCAAAAAAACATGCTGTTAGATCAACGGGTGATTTTAAATTGCCTCTAGGTATGAATATGTGCGTCATCTGTGCAATGCAGTGGACTGGTATCCCGTGCTCCCGTGGTACCCCAGTGCTCTTAGGATAAACTCAAAATGGTCTTATTTTAAAAATAAAGAAAAATAAGAAAAGAAAAAAAAAAAAAAGGAGTGGAGTGTACACAAGAATTATTGGCACCATCATGAAATTGAGCTAAATGTTACTACATGACTTCTGCAATTCATCCAATGAGTTATAATTTTTGTAGGTACAGAGGTTGGACAATGAAATTGAAACGCCTGGTTTTAGACCACAGTAATTCATTAGTATGGTGTAGGGCCTCCGTTCACGGCCAATACAGCATCAATTTGTCTTGGGAATGACAGATACAAGTCCTGCACAGTGGCCAGAGGGATTTCGAGCCATTCTTCTTGCAAAATAGTCGTCAGGTCACTACGTGATGCTAGCGGAGGAAACCGTTTCCTGACTCGCTCCTCCAAAACAATCTGGTTACTGTGCATGTTCAACTTCACTTTCATTTTCATCAAACCACTCTGGCACCAGTCTTGCTGTGTGTATTGGTGCATTATCATCCTGATACACGGCCCTGCACTCAGGATACAATGTTTGAACTATTGGGTGCACATGGTCCTCCAGAATGGTTCGGTAGTCCTTGGCAGTGATGTGCTAGATGGGCACAAGTATTGGGCCTGGGGACTGGCATGATATTGCATCCCAAACCTTCACTGATCCACCCCCATGCTTCACTCTGGGCATGCAACACTCTGGGTCCCACTTCTTTGGGACTTCTCCACACCGTAACTATCCCGGATGTGAAGGTGGACTCATCAGAGAACAATACATGTTTCACATTGTCCACAGCCCAAGATTTTCGCTGCTGGCACCATTGAAACCGATGTTTGGCGTTGGCACAAGTGACCAAAGGTTTGGCTATAGCAGTGTTTTGGTGGAAACAGGAGAGTTGAGGTCCACATTTAATTCTGCAGTGAGTTGGGCAGCTGCTGTTTTATGTTTTTAGGATACAATTTGGGTTAGCACCCGGACATCACTTTCAGACAGCTTCCTCTTGTGTCCACAGTTACTCCTGTTGGATGTGGTTCGTTCTTCTTGGTGGTATGCTGACATTACCCTGGATACTGTGGCTCTTGATACATCACAAAGACTTGCTGTCTTGGTCACAGATGCGCCAGCGAGATGTGCACCAACAATTTATCCTCTTTTGAACTCTTTTGAATTCAGTAGCTTGCTCTGTCACCCATAATGTTGTGTGCATTGCAATATTTTAAGCAAAACTGTGCTATTACTCTTAATTAAACCATCACACTCTGAACATTCCACCAGTAAGAGCAATCAATGAAGATTGGCCACCAGGCTTTTCAAATTTAGCCATGAAACCTCCAACACTAAATTGGCCAGTGTTTCAGTTTCATTGTCCAACCCCTGTATAATTAATATAAGCTTTAATGATTTCACAAAACAAGTAAATCAAGATGATTTAAGCAATAGGATAAAAAGGACGGTGAACCACAATCCATCAAGAGCATTTATAAAAACCTGAGCGCTGACAATAAAATCGTAACGAAAAGAGAACAGACAAGCAAACCACAGCCACAAAATCCATTAATAAAGTGCAGGAAGAACTGCTCTTCCTCTTCCTGTCTCTCCTCCCACACTGGGCTCTTGATGTTTGCTAAGTATGAAGAACGGACTTATAAAAGAGCCAAGAACAAACATAAGAGAAATGCTGTTCATTCCTGAAAGGAAAAAAAAAAAGAGAGATAGTGTATAAGTGAGAGGTGTGCGCAGAGGCTGCGGAGGAAGACACAAGAGCAAAGAGATGGACGTGTAGGGAATACGGGTAAATCTGCCTGGGTAAATAAAGCATTAGGATAGCTAGATTTTCCACTCAAGGTCAGTTTAATTGAAGCTAAAGACTCGAGTTAAAGCACAAGAGAGATAAAAAGACTTCACTGCCTGTCTACTAGCTGCCTTATCATCAACTGCTTCAGTAGCTTGCTCTGTCACAGTGTAGCCACCTGAGGAGAAACGCCACTTTAACCTTCCAGCAAGTGTGTGGTATGAGAGCGACAAAATGTCAGCAAAAACAGGGCAGAAGCTTTTCATTTCATGGCTTGAGAAGAGGTCAAAAAGAGTGCGTCCAATAAACCAACCGTAATGACTTTTTTTTTTTTTTTTTTTTATCAGCTTGACCACTTGATTTAGTTTTCCAAATCTATTTCTTTAAAAGGTGTACTGTCTGTGTGTGCAAAAAATAAAGCTGGGACTGACCTTAGGCTTGAAATTTTAAAATAGGCCAGAGCCATTGTACTAATACGACAACAAGTCTTAATATTTGTGCGATAACTGCCTCACAAAACTGATCAGATCCTCTAACCATAAAAAGTCCTATATCTCTTAAAAAGTTAACATAAGTCTCTGAGGTCTCCTAAAGGGTCTTAACACTCACTCACTCACTCACTCATCTTCTATACCGCTTTATCCTGTATTCAGGGTCATGGGGGGCCTGGAGCCTACAGTATTCCAGGAGACTTAGGGCACGAAGCGGGGTCCACACTGTGTGTACACACACACTCATTCATACACAATGGGCAATTTGGGAACACCAATTAGCCTAATCTGCATGTCTTTGGGCATGGGGGAAACCAGGGGAGGAAACTGGAGTACCTGGAGAACATACCAACTCCATGCACACAGTGACGGGACTCTAACCTGGCCGGGAATTTTCATACCTCAAACTCCTGTATAATTTCCCTCTCCATCGAAAAATACTGTTTTATTGTCTATGTACTGTAAATGAACTGCTGCAAAAACCAGGCCAGGAGAAGGTATTTTCTTACAGTATATGAGGTCACAATAGGCGAAAAATGTAAATGGCTTGGACAAAAAATGTAATGGACAAAGAGTATCCTTAGTTAGTTCTCACATTTTTTTCATTTGTCCAAACACTGGAGACCCAGCTGAACAGTGTACAAATAACTAAAAAACTTAAAGTGGACGTGGAATAATTTGTTACGGTGACTGTGAAACTGATACATTTGGTTCACTGCACTGGTTCAAGTGGATAAAAACAGTGTCTGAGGGGTGTGTATAGGGGAATACACTACTGAGCAAAGGCCATGAGCCACAACTCATTTCTTCATATTTTGCTTCCAAAGAGTCAGACTTTCTTGTATTTTTAATATAGTCTTGAGGACTAGTTCTCCAGGATTCCTGAAGGTTTTATGTTTTGGCAGGTTTTTGGCTCTCATTTTCAGTCAAGGCCCTGTACCTGACCAGTTTCGGAGGCATATCTTGTGTTTGTTACACCGTGATCTATGAATCATTCAGGCATAAAAAACTTGCAATATAAGGCATGGACCATGATAAACAGGTGCAGATGATGACAGATGATCAGGCTGGTGATTAGTATACTGGTGATGCTGAATGCTGAGTGATTAGAACAGAGGGGAACAGAGGGGAAATGAGGGTGCTGCTGAGGTTCTTACATAAACATTTTAAACTATACATTTTTATTTTTTTTAATAAAATTTTTAAACTGCCATTTGTTTCATTTCATCAACATTATGTATTTTTAATAAGAAAAAAAAACTATGGGTGGCTCAAGACCTTTGCACAGTCATGTCTGTAAACAATCCTTTGTGAACAAAATTAGTTTATATTAGAAAAAGCACTGGCATAAAACAGCATTATGTATTGCATATACATCACAGGTCTAAAATGGCACAGCTTTGTGCTTTGGCTCAGTTTACGAGCTTGCATCCACAAAACACTGCTGTCTGCAACCTAAAACATAATCCCTTGTTCATTTCAGTTCCTACACATTCAGGGTCAAATCACTTTCCATGGCAATTGAACCGTGCTATAGTTCCTTGTTTAGACGCTGTCAGATTGGACCTGCAAAGCTGTAATGCACCAAAGAGGAACATGCACCATGTTTTGAGTGATAAGGACTAAATACTGCATACTGTATATTTATATTATTTTGAATAACCCAACAACTCGTGTTTGTTAAGCATCAAAATTGTTGTGTCTGAAGTGGCAGGCCTTTTATATGGAGTTGCAGTAACAATTGCCATAGAGGGGACTCCATGCTAAGAGGAAAATGATATTCTATTAGCAGGAGAAATCCAGCTCAAATACTCTCTAAGCCTTCATTACTGATAGCCTTAGGAAGAAATAAAGTGCTACTTTCCATTAGCCTACAGGTATTTAAATTATATTTGTGGTGTATAGCTATAGGAAATACATTTCAATTTCCAACCTAAATGATGACAGGAACTTTATTTAAAATTAAAATGTCTTTTTGACAAAGTGGCTGACAAAAGGTTTAGGCTGACCAGATAAAACGATCCTTTTAGGTTCCAGTCAAGCTTTGCCTCAATGCAGGAATGTCACTCAAAAAAAAAGAAGAAGAAAATTCAGGAAAAGGAACATCATGTCCACTAGTGGGGGGGGGGGAATGTTAAGCTGGATCAGACCTAAACTTAAGGTTATTCCACACTATAAAAGAAGCATTCAATTTATTCGCTAAATATGTATTTCTAATAGCATCTCACAAAATCATTCTTCATTTTCATTCCTTATTGTTGGAAATCTGATTTAATTAACAAACTTTGAGAAAATTTAAAAGAGAATGTACTTGGTGAATATAATTGTTTCATAAAACATTTCTTTTCAATGCAGAAAACTTTCCTGGAAACCCATTAGTTTATGTATTTGACAGGAAAATAATGAAACTGCGATACCGCATTGTATTGAATGCAAAAATAACCTGGTTACGGTTTTGATTTTTGTTTTCCTAATACACAATATGTTATGAAATGATTAAGCCATAAAAGCATTTCAGTAAATTGTTGGTCTAAAGCTTAGGATAAACAAAAGAACTTATAAGCCTAAGAACATTATTTTATCCTATAATTCTGACAGCATTGAGGGCCATCTAGTTTATCCCCTGCAGTAATTTTATTATTTTTTTTTTTACATTTTGTTCTCCTGTGTGTACACACGTAATGAATAGGATTTTTATACTGGGCTTGTAAACGCTGTTATTGACATTTATGTCAGCCAGCATTGTTCTGCTGCGAGATCGAGCGTTTGTACATGGTTTATTCTTGAATGATTCAGGCTTAAGCTGAGTAAAATGCTGTGAGCAAGTTTGAACATGCAATACTTACTGAAGTATTGGTAAACAAGGTCTTTTTTCTTTTGGCTAATATTAGAACTGTAAATTATAGGTAGACTGTCGATTCAATTCTACTCAGTTTTTAGGCTTTGCAATTTTTGATTTGACTCAGTTCAATAGCAGAAAGTTTTACTCTGATTCATTTTAGGCAGCAATATTTCTTGTAGGTTTTGAAGTATTAAATGCCAGTTAAAATATTAACATTAACATGAACATTAACAGGATGACACAGTGATTCAATTAATTGATTTGACCTATAAAAGGTAAATTAAATTGCTAAATAATAATAATAATATTATCTATATCTATCTATATCTATTTAATATCGTTAAAGGGAATACTGAGTTCCTAATTACGATGAATAAATACGATGAATTGATATGATCATGACATTATACAATAGTGGTTCATTGATGGCATAAGAAACATGATGGGGGACAAACTGCAGTATCACACACTCAGAGACATAGCAGATAGGCAGCTGTGTTCACAATGTCTAATAGTTCACAAAACGTTTTCTGTTTCAATTCTGCTCTGCTCTACTGCTCCATGCATTGCTTCTAAACAGATTAAGCTCACATCTGTACAAAGGAAGCTCAAATATCAGAGGCATTTCTCTCCATGTGATCATCTGGCATGACTTTCACTGTAGTTTAATCTAAAGGAAATCAGCCCCTGCCTTGCTGATTCATACTGTAAAATCACACCATGTACTCTTATTATGATCACTGATGATGCTGGTCCACTTTAACATCTTTGTTAACAGCATATAAGTTCATGTTAACATAGACAAGATATGAGACTTTATACTGATGTCTTTTAAATCTTTTAAAGACCTGTGTAAAAAAAAATGCTCCACACAATTACTAAAGAATGAATTCCATAAAAATAAGAAAAAAAAGACCTACAGAACGTACTAAAAAAATAAATAATAATAATAATAAAATAAAGATTTGATGATGGGTTATGATAAAAGTTTTGCATATCCTTTTTCACTTGGGCTTGAGCCCAGCACTAGGAGTGCTCTGGTTTGTTTAACCTCTAGTGTCGGAAGTTTGTTCCATGACTGGGAATCAATCACAGGCCATGTTGGTGAACCTCACACGTCCTCACACAATTTAATAAATATGAAAAAAAATACATATATAAATTTTTTTTTTTGCCCATGGATTTTTTACTATGTTTCATTAAATTCATTTTACAATACAGATCAGGGTAAACCTTTTTCTGAACCATTGTCAAGAAAAATTACATGATAATGACAAGCAAAATGTGAAAGGGATAGAACTGGTGTGAAAGAACTTGCGTGAACAAAGAAATGGCCGGAGGCTTCCCACCAGTTAAGCTAAACACGTTCACAGGCAACTCACACAAGAGCCAGGAATGGCTTCCTGCCAGCACCTGTAGTGATATGATGCACAGTGTGGGTTTAAAGAGAATCTATAATTCATCAAAGATTAAGCAAATGATTATTAAATTATTGGCGGGGCCAGGAAGAGCTCTTGTGTAACTTGTGTATAATTAATATCAGTGTAGGAATGAGAGAATTCTAAACAACTAATGCATTACTTTTACAGAGAACCATTTGATAAACTAAGTAAAAGTTTAACAAAATATAAATTTTCTAGAGTTCTCTAGAGTCCCATTGCAGAGCTATAAATAAATAAATGAATAAATAACATGCATCTTGAAACCAAGGTTCCACCAACTCCTATTGAATTCTAGAGCTTTTTTTTTTTTTTTTTTACATAAATCTAAAAAAAAATAAAAAATTGCCAGCAACCAGAAGACATCTCTTTTGCATCAACACGAGTATCTTGCGATACTCCACTGTCCCTTTACCAACACAAAACAACCGTGGAACATGATGACAAATGTATCTTGTCTCAGCTCTCAAGTGAAGACATCCTACCCTCAGGCCTGTGCAGAGTGTGTCTGGCACGTGCTGTGGTGCAATTTTCCAGACCTGACACTGCACTGGTTCAGAAAGCAAGCTGTCCTTGAATTATTCAGCATGTCTCTGGGAAATGGAGAGCAGCAGGATCTTATTGAAAACCAACACAGGAATCCTTCACATTCAGACAGATGTGCGACAGAAGATTAAAAAGCAATGGCGCTAACGTTTAAACCTCAAAATGGGACAGTTGATCCCGGTGGTGACCTGGCGAACAAAGACAGATTACAACCGGAGCCGTGCTGGTGAGGGAAAAACCCTCTTAGCAGGGGTTCTGTTGTAAATGAAATCCCGACACAGTGGCAGGAAAACAAATCTACAGATAAACATTTGAAATAATCAGCCATATTTGGGAGAGCTGTGTGACAGGGTAAAATAAAGAAAGGAAAAAAAAAAAAAAAAAAAAGACTTGTCTGTCTAACACAATCGTGTACAGGCTCGTTTCTACTGTAGATAGCAAAGCTTTTCATTATTAAAGAACACTCGCATGAAGAAAACCTTAATCCGGCATACTTTATAGTGAGTAGCTGTGCTCAGGCCAGAGATACATAACCTTCTCACACAGTCACCAGTCTCTGGGGCTTTAAGCTTTTCTGTGGGTATCAGACCAACACTTTAGGGTGATGAAAAGGCTGTTTAGTGATTCCGAATCAATCAGAGCGTCTGTGCTAAGAGGCAGCTGTCTCAGCTGTCACCTGCCTTCTAGTAGAAAAAAAAAGACAGGGGGGGAGGACGTGGAAGCAAAGGGGACATGTGTGTGTGTGTGTGTGTGTGTGTGTGTGTGTGCGCGCGCGCATGGAAGGGCAATGAAACAAACAAAATCCTGTTACAAACTATTCACCACTGTTGGCTCATTTTTGCAGCAGTTCTGTGGATCCTTGGCAGCCCAGCAGGACGCTGCTGTCACTGGATGCCACAGGCACCTTAATTATGGGCTGGAAAATAATGAAAGTCATGCAGGTAATGAGTGCTGCTCTGGCTTGTGACATTTCATAAACAGGTATAAACTGCAGTTTTCAGAGCATGTAGTATAGGTGATAGCAAGCCTGTGGGTAAGAGGAGATGAGGCAAGAAAGACAGACTGCTAAAAGGACTGCAGCAGTGGCCATGACAGTCAGAGAAAGTCAGAAGAAGAAGAAAAAAAGAAGAAGAAAAAAAGAGATCTCATTACTGGACTTGCTTCAGTTAGACAGGCACCTAAAGTAAGTATAAGCCTAAATCATAACCCTAGTAGTAAAACAAATCCAATGTCATTCTGTTTTAACTTAGAAAGTCACAAGGTTGACTGGTAAAAGTCATGGATCATCCCATTTAGGATTGCTTTTATGAATATAATCTACTCAAATTACAAGTGCAAATGGGACAAATGTGTCCCATTCGTTGCAAAGCAACTTTACTGGATCAAAAGAAAATAAGTTTAAAATGTGCAAGGAAATATTAATATTATAAGATATTAATATAAAATGATCAGATTGTTGAACAAGCCAAGGGCGACAGTGGCAAGGAATAACTGACATGAAAGTAGGAAGAAACCCTTAGCACTGTGGCATCATACCTCAGGGATTGAGGGTTTGTTTCCTCACATAGTCTAAAGACATGCAGATTAGGCTAATTGGCATTTTAAAATTGCCCTTAGTTCATGAGTGAGTGCATGCTTGAGCCGTGCTTTGGACTGGCACCACACCTAGGGTGTACTGCGCCTAGTGAACAGAGTAGGATACAGTAGGCTCCAGGCCTCATTTGACTCTGTACAGGATAAGTGGTACTGAGATTGAGTATCATGTTTTTACAAGTACAATACTTAACTTTTTTACAATTTTACTCACCTCATTTTACTCTTTGCAATTTTACTCATTCCACTTAACAACTAATTGGCTTATTATAATAACTATAGGAGCTATAAAAATCTAACTCCTGACTTTTGGCTTCATAAAAGACAGAATAAAAGCCTAAGATCAAAAGTTAATGCTTTTCAAGAAGGTTACTGGGGGCTCTCTCTCAAACGGTGAAGAGCTTGACATTGCAGGAAGGCCTCACCTGAAATGAGAGGAGCCAGTTAATGTGGTCTGGACACATTACAGAGATCCAGCTAAATCCGTATCAGACATGTCCCACTGCACCAAAACCCTGGGGCTGACAAGGGACCTTTTGGAGAGATTATATCTTACAATTAGCTTGGGATCGCCTAGAAAAACCCAAGAGGTGCTGGAAGAGTAGAAAAGTCTGAGCTGACCTTCTTATCCTGATGGCGTCACATTAACCCAGCAGGGAAAGGAAAAATAAATAAATCAATGAATGAACTCCAACAGCTTTCCTAGTGACTGACAATGATATCCACTGCTGAACTTCTGACCTGAGCACTTCATTTCAAAAACCATGACAACAAAACTGACATTGACTGCCATAAAGCTGCCAACATACAGTATGTTTACTAAAATGTTCATACAATAGTTAGAAACCCATTACATAAGCTAAAATAACTGTAAGGCGGCTTTGCTCTGCAGAACGTAGTCTTCGACCCGATATCGTACCAGTGAATTCAAAGATGCTCTCTGGTGAGAAGGAAAGAGAGGATGTGTAGGAGTCATACCATCTGTGTTTAGTCTGATCCCTTGAGCTCTGAGTTCACTGGCTTGCTCCAAACCTGCAGTCCCCTCTGTTGGCTTTCTTCAAGCACTCCTACTCTGCAGTTTTCAATGTTCACCGTCTGCATAGTATTAACCAGTGCTGAACTTAAATGAACTCTAAGATGTAAAGACAGGAAATGGAACTATTACTTACTTAGTTATTAATATTAATGCAGTAGTGCTCTTCTTAAATTGCAGCTTCCAGTAAGTTGCTAACATCAGAGAGATTTTCATCACTGTTCAAAACTCTTGAGTCAAATCAGGAAAAATGTCCAGGAACATATAATTGTAATCTTTTAGGCTGAAGTACAAGAAAGTGAAATTTCAAATAAAAAACATCTACAGGTACAACGTCAGAAAGAACGTTGTGTGAGTGAGGTTTGAGGTACAAAAATTATCATTAGAATTTATGCTTTTAACTTACATTTTTCCAATGTCTATCCATATTTTTTAAATATATTAAGCTAAATATATTAAGTGCCATACAAATAAAGTTAAATTTAACTGAACTCTGTTGAATTAGCACCTGCTTATTACACCTATGCATGCATGTGGTTCTGCTGCAACCAAGTTGGAATTAATAAATTTTCTCCGATGTCATTGTATGTTGAAACATTACAATTTCCTTCACTGGAGCCAAATAGCTCAAACGCATTCCTGCATGGCAGTTCCATGAAGACATGGCTTGCCAAAGTTGGTCTGGAGGAACGTAAGAAGTATGCAGAGAGTGTTGACATCAACCTGGCTGAACACCTTTGAGGATGAGATGTGAAGGTCAATCATTGACAATGTGAAGGTCATAAACCTTATAGTATAGTATAGTATAGTATGAAATATGTATGCAGTCTTTGGAAAACCATTGATGGAATTTTGACAAATTCTTCTATACATAATTCAGCCATAATATTAAAATGCTTTAAAAGTCTTTAAAATATTGTGTATATTCTGCTCGTTCGACCAGAGCAGTTCTGGCTCCTCTGGACATGACACCACATGACCTCTAGTGGTGTGCTGTAGTGTCTGGCACCAGGACGTTAGTAGCGGATCCTTTGGGTGCTGTGGGTAGTGGGTTGGAGCTTTCGTGGACTGCACTTGTTTATCTGGTGCATTCTATGGTGGCACGGTTGATACCTGGAGATGTTGGAAGCTGGATAACTACCCAAGATTCTAATTTGGTTCAGGATTACATTTATGTTGTCTTCACCATCATTGTGCTATCAAACAACCAGTTAAAAGCCTGAAGTTTAAACACAACTTATTTTCTAGGTACTGGAATTTCTTGGTTTTCTGTGTGGCGTTCAGTATAAGGCAGTCATTCCTTCAGTCCAAGCTCCTTGTTCTGCTTCAGCACACATGGGATCAGGTGAGTGCTCACTTTCACACACACACTGCTATTTGACATTCTGTGCCACATCCTCTGTGTTCACAGCTTCCCTGTTTCTCTCCCTCTGTCTGTGCTGCTGATCAGTGGACTTTCAGTCAGGCTTCATAAGTACACACAGCGGTTATTTGTCAGGTCCTTCCCTGTCCACTGTGGAGGTTTTTTTCTCATGTGTTTTTGTGTGTGTGGTCTGTCCCCACAAGTTCTTGTCAGATTTTTATACTCAGCCCTTTATAAAGGTTTATTTTTAATGCAGTGGTATAAAGTCAGTGTATTAGTAAGCCTCAATATTTTCCTCTCTTCAAGCAAAGCTCGAATAATCCTGTTGCATGTTTACTACCTGGTTTGCCTTACTTCAACTGCTAATGAATACAGCTCTTCATCCACGAACGAACATAACAGAATTAGAATTACATATTGTCCTAAAAGCTCATTTGATGCCAGAGTCACTGAATGTACTGTACTCTAAGCCATAGGGAATTATCAAATGTAAGACACTACACGTTGAAGTGCGTGACTTATGAGTGAACCCCCAAAAAACTCTCAATAAGCTTGTCTTCTGTCAGCTAGTAGTTTATTATTATTACATACTGTAGAGCAATCATTGTATGAAGTCTATAATGGAAGAAAAAGAAATCAAATAATTTGTCCATGAGACTGCATGAGAAGGACGGATTCAAATGGACATCATATAATTACATCTCACTAATGTCTGTAAAACCTGTTTTATAATTATGCCATTTTTCACTAGGTAACAGCCTGTACTGACAAACATGAAAATACCGGGAACGAATTTACCATAAGCATGATCTAACGGCTCCTGTTTGTGCTTAAGTTATGAAAAAAAAAAAAAAAAAGCTTTCTTAAAAAGAGTTAAATATGAATTTAAACATCTCTCCTAATTATCATTTAGTCCAAGTCATTTAGATTATATGGCTGCAAAAGTCTTAGACACATGCAAATAACTGCTGTAGTGCAAAGATGCCTTTAAAAAATTATATATACTGTATATATATTATATATATAATTAGAGAGAGAGAGAGAGAGAGAGAGAGAGAGAGAGAGTGAGTGCCCGTTAAACAGTAATTAATCGAACAAAGTCTGTATTTGCTGTAACAATGCTTTAAGGACCCTTTAGTCTCTAGTATAATTCATGCAGTTTTTTAAAGGAGATTAGCTACTAAGTTTTATTAAGTTTTACTTCGACAATTCCACCTGCTTCTTTTTTGCATGCAATTGATTTTTTTTCTCCATCTGAAAAGTAGTAACTTACAGTATGTAATGTAATGTGCTGCTTTCTGTGGTCGCGTGTGGTAACTCTAAATGAACTTCTCCTCTGCAGGTCTTTCTGTCCTGGGATGGTCTTCATGAGAGCCAGTATAAGGCAAATACAACCTCAGACAAACCACAAAGCTTTCTCCACTGTGCCATTGTTTATTTAACAAAAAACAAATATTATGGACACCCATGATGCAATAGCTTGTTTGGTCCATTCTTCTTTACAACATTCCTTCAGTTCATTTAGGGTTTTTGGAAATTTGCATATGGACAGCTCTGTTAAGGTCCCACCACAGCATTTCAGGTCAGTTCTGACTAAACCATTCCAAAACCATGATTCTTTTATTTTTCTGATGTAGATTTACTAGTGTGTTTCGAATCATTCTCCTTTTGCTTGTTGAATTTCAACCAAGCCCTAGCTGTTGGACACATTTACTTCTTTATTACTCTACGACGGCATTCATAGTCAAATTGGTGACTGCAAAGGCGCCAAGGGCCTATGACTGCAAAATAAGCCCAGATCTTCACCTCGAGACTGCCATGCTTGACGGTAACCAATTTTTAGACTGATGTCTAGCAACAAATTACTGCTTTAAGACAATTGCTTATTCTTTGACTCTTAACACACACTGCTTCAGACTCGCAAACTGCTGAAAACGTCTGCTTTTATAGAGGTCTGCACACCTGCTTATGATCAATTAATCAAGAGCTGATGATTAGCAGCACCTGGCTGCAAATTACCCTCTTAAATCCAGTGCTTAGTATTGCCCTCATGCTTTTCCTTTCTTTGGCCTAATATTTGCTAAATAAATAAATGCACAGTAAAAAAGAAAAAAAGTTACATGTGATCGTTCATCTGAGGTTGTATTTGCCAAATACTAAGACTTGATATGAAGATTTTTATTACTGCATGTTTTCCCACCAAACCATATGGAATAAAAAGACGGGATAGTAACTTTTGAACACGACTGTGCATATAAAGATGTGATATTATTGTATTAGCTTAATCACCATCTCCCACTCCTGGTCACATGTTTTTTTTTGTTACAGATATGCTAACACTACAAGCATTTTTGTAATTATCTGAGCATCTGTGACAGCTCTAGGACTGAGAAAACAAAGCATTGCTCATCCACTCATACTACATGAGTGCTCACCATGGGGGTGCGCAGCAATTTGTTGTCAAGCTGTGGGTCGTCACACTCCCTAAAATTGTCTGTGTTAGGGAAATTAACAGTGTGCACTCAGCATTTTTCTCTAACAAGCACAAGCATAAGATTGCCAATATAACCATGTGTCAGTATTCATATTACCGTGTTTAACTTCATGGAGATAAAATCTACCAGCATTGCTCTGAGCGTGCGTATTGAACTTTATTGAACTTGGATTGAGTGGGTTTGGTCAAAATCCCTAAATCAGGACAGGCCTAATTTAGATTTTTTTTAAATATTTTAATCTGCATCCAATCTGTATTCACATCCTGCACATTCTTTGGTCCAATTCAGATTTACAAGCGCCTAAAGTGGCTTCATTGCAAATAATAAAGTTGCTGACCTTCAACTACTCCCACAAAACTTTTGAGGCTCCAGCTTTCATCCGAAAAACAACCAATAAGTTCCAAACAATGAAAAGCAGGTCAAAAAGCAATTTCCCTTCAGTACAAATATAACTACTTAGAATATAAAATGCTTCAGGAATCGGCCATAAAGAGGAAAAAGTAATGCCTATACTGTTTAATCTGATACGGCTCAAATAAATATACGGATTTAAATTACAATGAAAAGCACAATTTTGATAAGTGCTATCTTATCTTAAAGTGCCATTCTCCACATCAGAGCCATATTTGGCATGAACTGTTATTGTTTTTTTTTATGCGAACACTCATCTATCTCTGTCTTTTTCCACTCAAGGCTGAATTATGATAAGATGATGTATCAAATGGTGGTTGTGTGTGTGTGTGTGTGTGTGTCGGTGGGAGATATATAACGGAAGAAAGAAAAATGACGGTCCATATACAGTATGGCTTCTCCAATACCCTGGGTATATATGGGTAATTACAGGCACCTCTTTATCTCTCCCACTCGACATTTCATCCCTGGGCGCTTTGTACTGACCTTTGACTTAGGTCAAGGTCATGATTTACTGTCAGTGATACAGCCAGTAACCATGGCCTCTCATCAATAATTCAATTATATTACCCCATGGAAGCAATTTACTGCTTTAGCATCCCTTCCAGTCCATCTAGCTGTGACAGTGACTTAGAGTGACCACCAATGGAGTCTGGGAGGCATAATAATTACTAAGGTTTATGTATAAGCCATAATGAGGCCATCAGGAAGGTCCCGAGGCAGGACATGGAGCGAGGTCGGCAGTGTCAGCTCTGACAGTTGTATCTAGAAAGAGATGTAGATTAGGAGCCACAGGGTAAAGAGCAAGTGGCTATTAAATTCCCTTGCCAGATGCTCACACACGTCTCCTAGAGAGTAGTCACTAGGGCTTGAAGATCTCTTCAAGAAAGGAAGGGACAATAAACAGTGGACAAAATTTGGCCATTTTTACAGTCTCTGGATGAGAGTGATGGTGATGGTCATACGCATGTGTGCGTGTTATGAAATGCAGCATGCTTTGTTTTTCGAGGTGAACAGAAGGAAAGCTTTCTATTCTTTATTCTTATTCTTCAGCAGGGATTCTAATGCATGCATCAATGGTCCCTCCTGACCCTAAAATAGAATAAATCAATACTTATCATATCTGGCAAATGCTACAGAAGTAAAAGCAAGCTTTTGTTTGAATTGTAAAACCCGCAACATTCTGACCTCCTGAGTTTTTTCCGGTGCTGCTGCTTCCGGTTCTAACACTATATATTGAGATTGATTTTCTCTTTTTGTCCTTTGGTTGACTCGACAAACAGAAGCTTTAGGGTAAAACAAGAAAGACGAACAGTTTTATTAGGACAAAATCAACTGCTCTATATATGATATACATATTTTTATTTATATATACACTACCGTTCAAAAGTTTGGGGTCACTTTCTAACTCCATGATGGTTCCTGATTTTTATTTCTTTCT
>JAQMYL010000037.1:11262378-11311844 GCA_030014365.1 Clarias pachynema | reverse complement strand
TGTAGAATGTAGAAAATAAATCACTAAACAAAAACAAAGAAATTTGCAAGTGACCCCAAACTTTTGAACGGTAGTGTGTGTATATATATATATATAATTATTACTTTTTTTTTTTTGTGATTAATCAAGTATGTCACTGTATTTCTGTGATCAGGTGCATGTGCCCTCTATGACTTCCTTGGTTGGTGTCGTGACCCCACAGCAGCCAACCGTGACAGATCTGTCAGGAGGCTTCACATTATAAATTATAGCAATCTCATTGGACCTCTACCTCTTATCCCAGTGCCCTGCACATTAAAGGCATGTCACTTCAATAACTAGCCCAAGAAGTAAGTAAAAATACCAGGCGAAAAAAAAAAAGAAAAAAAAATACTGCCACTATATGTTTCCTGAAAACAAATCATACATTTAGTATTGACATTTGCACAGTGCCTCAACAGATACTTTCATTTATTTTATGAGATTCTTTTTAACAGGCATCAGCAGCTATCATATAATATACAACCACACACTCTAAGACCAAGCGTCCTCTCTTTGCTGAAGCTGCTATTTTTGAGACAGCCTTAAATTTTGGAATAGAACAGTGGAAAGCAATAATATAATAGACAATAATGTACAATAATATAATAGCGGCGAGATAAAATGGGATCATGCTTTAAACTAAGGTCTTTACAGCAAAATATCATAAGGATTTTATGTGTAACTGATTTACAGTAGGATTGTTAAGCTTAACATGGACATGGGACTGATGTTGGACCTCTATATATTGGTTGTAAAGCATAAAGAGCTGAGGTTCATCTCTAGGAGGCATACATTGTGAGACAGAGCTACAGTAAAGAAGGGCAATATACTCACTGGCCACTCCATTAGGTACAGTACACCTTGTTAGTACTGCGTTGGAATCCTTTCACCTTCAGAACTGCCTTAATTTTTCATGGCATACTGTAGATTTAAAATCATTTCTAAGCGATTTTGTTTCATATTGACATGATAGCATCATAGTTGATGCAGATTTGTCGGCTACACATCCATGATGTGGACCTCAAAGATGCTCTATTGGATTGAGATCTGGTGACTGTGCAGGCCATTTGAGTACAGTCAACTCATTGTCATGTTTAAGAAACAGGTTTAAGAATATTTTAGCTTTGTGACATGGCACATTATCTCATTATCATAACAGCATGGACATGATACAATACTCAGGTTGGCTGGGACATTTAAACGATGCTCAGTTGGTACTGTGGGGCTCAAAGTGTGCCAAGAAAATATCCCTCACACCATCAGTAGCAGCCTGAACCGTTGATACCAGGCAGGATGCTTTCATTAAGCTGTTAAACATTTAGCTTTCCTTTGCTACTGCATTCAGGTTTCCCTATAGCCATGTTTGGCTTCTGTTGTTGAAAACTCTTTCAATGCAGAGTATAAAGATATAATTATGCTTTTAACTGTTTTCTACAACAACAAAAAAATCATTCTGCATATGCAGTTGAATTCATACAGTATGCAAATCCGGCAACTTTATAGGTTTGGAATTTGGACCAAAAAAGAAGCCAATTTTACAACTTATCATAGAGAAATAATTTAGATCTTTAGACTCCATGGCATCCAAAAACAGGAGCAATGAGACAATCTACCTCAGCCTAGATAGAAGTTGCGGGTTGGAGAATATTTACTAAAAACTAGGAGAAAGCTGTTCATGCTGGGACACAACCCAATCCTCCAAGGCTGCCAGTAATGCAATATGGTGCAACCAACATGATACGCCAGCGCTGCTCTATGCCTCAGCTCAATGGCCAACACTGGGCTGAGAGATGCTTCTTTTTAAAATTTAAGATGAAATTTTTCCCATCCTCGCTCGCGCTCTCTCTCTCTTTCTCAAAAAAAACAAAAAACAAACCCTTTGGTGTTAACCATCTGAGAGGCATCCAACTGGTGGGGAAAGGCAGGGTATGGGAATAACAAGCCTCTGCTCTTATCTTTGTGATGAGAATGATCCATTCTGATGCCATCTGCATAGCCTTTTCATTCCAGTAGGACACCAGCCCATGCCATTAAACAGATATTAAAAGCGGCATGTAGAGCGGATCCAGTGTGTTCACAAGAAATGCTGTACCTGATGTACCAGTGTACTCTCTAATTGGACGTAGAGCTGAGCTGTGAGAGCAGAGATCCATCAGCCTTAGACAGCCTTCACGGAGTATTTCAGAGGTATAATGCGCTAATCCTGGCTTGCTTTCCGAAAAAGGATGACGGGTTAGATAGGAAACTCGGTTTTGTTAATATGAATCCTGATGGGAACATGAGATACGAAAGGGCCATGGCTAGAAACACGGTCTAGCATATGAGGCTTACAATCACTCTGAGCTCTGTACAATAGCTGCTATATTGGTATTGATTGCATGTGGGTGTTCACAGTCCATGTCATTCAAGTAACACAAAAGGAGGGTCAAAAATACATCTTTGTTTATCTGGGATCTGGCATACCTGCCATCTGTTTTTTTCTTTTTCTTTTTGAAATGTACAGTATAATGATATATGTACAAAATATCTAAGAATAAACCCATTAGCATCACCTGACTGATGCTAAGAGGTTGTGTCCACGCATATATTGAAGGAAATGTGACGGGTCACGCTAGGTCACGCGTGCCATATATTTCAGTGTCAAAGTGGAAAGGTCAGCTATCAGCTTTTTGCATTTATATTTGCCACTAAGTACCACTGGGGCTGTGTTTCAGTGCAAGAATGTTCCATGACAAACCAATAACGTCAAGGAATTTTACGTTGTTACTAAAGACTCAGCTCAATAACATTTAACACACTGCTTTGAACTGATTACAAAAAAAGACCTAAACCTTTGCAACCGGTGTATAACAGTATCCGCTCAAGGTCTCGATGACTTTTGGTATTTCATTGCCTTACAGCCTTGCAGTGGTCTTACTTGCCACTTCTGGAAGAACAAATCCTGGTGCATTTACTGCAAATGAGGGTAACTTAGGTGGAAACAGCAAAAGCCATTTGCTGTCTAAGCTTTTGCCTGGTCTACTTCTTAATCCTTATCTCTGCCATTAGTACCTGCTGCCACCTGTCGTAGTTGATTGTCAAGAGTAGGTCTGCCACTGCCCTGCATGCCCTTATGTACTTGAATTCCATCCTCTCAGCTGAGGCTTGGCTTGAATATAAAAGCATACATACTATGAATCACTTGAACTAGGTCACAATTATTGAGGTCACACTCTTTGTCAAATAATCTCTGGAATCATTTGGAATATTACCAAGGTGAAAAGAGTTGAGGCATCTTTTCCGACTGATGCATGGTGCTCAGGTTTCATTGCCATGAATACACGTTACAGAGTTTTCGGCTGTGCCTCTTTGACAACTGATGCTTGAATATAAAGTATTAAATTGTAAGTTGAACTAAAAATTTGTTTGGTTAGTGCTTAACCTATAGAGCTGTGAGTTTAGATTTGATTATGCAATTTAAAAGATCCTTTGAATGTCAAATCGATGGGAAGGTTTTTGCTACAGAGTCGATTTACACTTTTAATATAATTAAAGTAAATGTAGTTATGTTAAATGTAAAATTTACTAATTCCTTGGAAATGCTGTATACCACAGCTTCTTCTAGGAACTTCTTCTATCATCCCCAAAGTACTTCCAAAATACTCTCATTTGGCGAAATTGTTATTAAATTGTCTTATTTTTTCTTCTTCTTTCAAGTTTATTGCCAGTTGCTGCTTTACTGCCACCTATTGGAATGAAGTTTGGAGAAAAAAAATTGGCAGGAAAGAAGGTTTAGCTTTGGCTTTGTACAAGACATGACATTTAAACAATGAATTACACGTTACACCATTTAAAAATTTATAGATGCTTTCAGTTGGTTAATACTTGTTAAAAATCTAATTGCTGGTTAGAAGAAACCACATGATTTAAAGTATTAAAAGCAACTTAAAGTACAAGTATGAAAATTTAAGTGCTGAAAAATGTAACTGCATAGACAGTTTATTTTACGATTTACCGATCTGTTGACCAAAAAATATGAGGTGAAAGATCGATTTGATTAAAAACTCCAAACAATGCTCAACAAAAACAGTTGAATTCACATTATTTCCTGTTCACACCCGAGTGCCACAATGTCGATGCGATATCTTGGATACGGAGGAAACGAAAAACAGATTTTCTACTGGGAAATACAGATCTGTCCTACTGGGAAATCAGGGAGTTTCCATTTCTCATGAACGCACCATTACTCTCCCCCTAACAAACAAACTTCAATAACTTTTAAAAACACGATGAACTTTGATGTCTATATTTTCTTCCAATTATTGGGATTGGATTAGGATCGTTCCATCTTGTTTCAAAAAGTTTACTTCTGCAGTAGAAATTGGTGCACAGATTTGCGCACACACAGAAGGAAGTGCGGAGAACCAATCAACAGTGACAGCTTGGCATTAGCATTGATACTACCGCTATGCTGGTATATTTCTTCAGGCATGAAAATGTCTAAAGCATAATATGTTAATCAAAACCACCGCAGCAGTGCATTGTCGTTATTAATCATGTTAGAACCGAGCTACGCTGAACAAGTGAGCTCAGAAATTGCACATTCATTGTTTCAGCCCCAGAGGACCACAAATAGTCTCATACTAGAGTATGTGCCTTACAAGTGTACATTTTAATGAGCGGTCTGATGGGGGGGAAGTGTGGCCTGTTTTCTTCATTTCCTTCAATGTTCTGCTGGTTTTAAAACGATTGTATTTAAAAGAGTCTCTCGAACAACTAGCTGTGAACAGTGTCATGACAGAGTGGCCAAGTGGTACGGCTATTTCCCAAGCCTAGCTGCGGGGCCTGTATCAGGGTCTGTAGCTAGGGGGGCTCTCTAACCTACATCACACCGTAAGGTCAGATGAAGTCCAGCCAGGCCCTCAGCTGATGGTGGGTATATTTAGAAGTCTGGATTGGCCTACAGAAAGGAGGAGGAGGGGTGGTGGGGGTCTGCAGAGGCACCCTTTATTGGGCATCTTTCCAAACAATACGGCACCAGTACCGAGCAACTGTTCTCATCATCATTTAAAATATCAGAGCAGCTGAGGCATTGCTCTGCCTGGGGGTCACTACAGAGCGGTAGAGGAAAAATACACAGCAGGCAATGAGACCTCATTAATATAAAAAGCAATGAATTGGTTCGAGCCATATAAGTATGGTTAGAGGCACAACCTACTTAGCAGCACCACTGGTGTTACAAAAAAAACACACAGAGAGACAGCGCTCTCGTTAAATTCAATTACGATTCCAATTTCTCGTTGGAATATTGCAACTCACGGGCTATTTAATAGGAACAGCTCTAGTCTGGCTAATTCATGAAGTTACCAAAGCAGTCAGTTGTGTGCCAGCATACACAAATAAAAAAAAATATTGCAGATATAAGCCATGATAATTAAAACAAGAGAAAAATGTGGTTCTCTGTGACTATGACTTTGGCAGGGTTGTTAGGGCCCAAATAAGCTGGTTAAAGTGTCACAGCTGTAAGCTGCTGAGTTTACACAAAACGTTGTGAACATCATCATCATAATCATCATCATCATCATCAACAACAACAACAACCCCACTCTATGGAAATGCCTTGTTGATGAAAGATGGAAGGGGAATCTCTCTGGATGGATGGATGGATGTGTAGTCCCAGTACTCCTGGGACAAGCTATAGATTCATTACAACCCTGATATGGATTTACAGAATATAAATGAACGACTGAAAGATTTTCATAATAGCTTCTAAGTAGCTTTGCCTTTTAATGTCCCAGAGATACTTTAAGTATAACTATGTACCTTCTGGTTCTGAGCTTTTTCTTCTTCTTCATTTCCCCATTTTTCTTACTTTTTTAATCCTGAGAGAACTCTTTAATTTATGAGCTGCATACTAAATGAATCTAACGATCATTTTCATTAACAGTTTCTTTCATCAGTGCTCAATTCTGGTAGGCTTCTAAATAAGCTGACAAAATGGAAGTAAATAAAGAAGTAGGACCAAGTAGGGCTCTTACAAAAGAAACAAACTTTAAGAGAGAAGAAATCAGAAGGGTTTAGAAATAGCACAAGCGTGTGTCTGATCTACACTGATTAAAGTGCATTAGATCTGAAGCTGCTGCATATGACTTTGGGATTTGTGTTGTCTATCTTAGGAAGAAAAAGAAACAATTTGATCCTATCTCTCTGATAACAAATGTTTGTTTGTGTGATGAAGAGGGAAAGAAGAAGAGAGAGATACAGTAGCAACAGAACTCCATAGCATGCTCCACCTTTACTGACCTTTATGACAGGTGCTGAGACAACTATTGAGACAATTAAACTACTCAGTTTCTGTTCCATATGTAATTGCTCCACATAATAAAAGATCATATTTGACAGAGATAAATGTCAACGTGCCAGTTTAATTGTATCTTGTAGCAATAAATTAGACAACTGTTGCTCTAAGAGACCGTTATTAGCATGATGGTGTATGTCAGGGTGCCAAATGCACATCATACAAACTCTGTCTGTTAATACAAAGATTTAGCTTAAATCAATATTATATTACAATTAGTTCAGACTGAGCAGCCTGATATGGACGAGAGTCATTCTACGAGTGGCGATAACAGACAGTAACACCGGTGGGACATTTATAAGTATCACTCCATGTCACAGGTGGTGTTCAACAATCCTTAATTACACTAACTGTCGGTCGCAGCATGGGTGAAAGTAGGTTGGTACTGAGGAGGGAGAGCAAACGCCTGGCAAAATCACAGAAGAAAACCAGACACAGAAGCACTTTCAGTAAGAGAACATACTGTATCTGTCGGTCACTAACTGTCGGTCGCCAGCTATGTTAGTTTTACTACAGTATGTTAGTTACTGATGCAAACGTGAGAAAGCAAATGGTTCATTCCACATATGATTGAACCAATCATATGAGGAATAAAGGGAATCTACAATATACTTATCATGCTGATTTCATCAACTACTGTAGAAGACTGTGGCCCAGATATGGAAGTTTTTAAACATGACCCATCATCAGCAGCAGCAGATCCCAATTGGATGCCAATCACACACCTTTATACAAACATATTGCAAAAGCAGCTCATTAAAAAGGTTTTCACAGCTACAGGTATTTCTTTCTTTATTTTCCTATGCCATCTGGTCAAAACAATTTTAATGAAAACAGAACAGAGAAGTACATAATTTTCAGTTTTATATAAAGTGTAAATACATTTGTATTATTATAGATGAAAGTAAACATTAGATAAATGTTTTATCTGTTTTTTTTTCAATGGGCTCAGCTATGAGTTTTAGTATAACATGTCGACAATAATCTTTACTAACGGCATGATTACCCTATAAAGCAATCCCTATCCACTGGAGGTACATAGCAAAACAGAGCAACAAAGCACTGGTGGAAACTCCGGAAGCATGACTGTAGGGCACAAGCATGAAGAGTTGAATAAAGTGACTCTGAAGTTTTCATCTCTCTGAATGTGTCATGCAGAAGCCGTATGAATAAAATATGCTATAAAAAAAAAAAAAAAAACTTCATCAGCTCACATTGCCCTCAATTTCACCTTTACCCACAGAGTACATAAACCAATTTATTTCAGAAGCTAATGGATATTTAAGACAGTGAAAAGTTAAAACAACCAATTAACATGATGTTTACGTAACAAAAAGAAACTATGTATTAAATGTGCTTCATCAAACAAATGTTTTCATCATTACTCTAAAATGATCTTTTGCATTAAAAGGTAAATATTTCCCTCTCCTTTTTTTTCCCGGAAAGCCTAAATAAATCATTTTCAATTTTCCTTTCCAAACCTTCCCTCTGCAGCACCAATCTGTCTTTTCCACTCAATCTAAGAGATAACCATCACTCCATCCAGAACCACGGTCTGTATTCGCTTCATTCATTTTACCGAAACCCAGTGACCACATGTCCCCTTTCACACCAGCATGACAAGCAGGAAACGGCTAGTTTTAAAACAGGAAGCCAACATAATAATGGCAATTTAAAAAGAAAGGAAGAAACCATGGAGTGTCCAAACCCTGGAGAGAGAGAGAGGGAGAGAAAGAGAGAGAAAGGATGAGCTCATGTGCTCATCCAGCACCTTTCATCTCACTGGGCAAGGGCTGTCTCTGCCAGGATGCCAATTAGTACACCATCTGACCTACAGGCAATTTTGCCGCCCTGCGGAAGGCCCTGACAAAGACAGAATGAAAATGTGAGAATTGATGTAATAATTCAGTTGACTATGGAATACTACTGTTCTCAGTGGAAAAACTCTCAGTTAGAAATATATATATATACAGTATATATATTTTAAAGATAGGAATCTAAAAAAAATCTGTGAGTACTGGGGTAAGATAGATAAACCTAATATCTACAGTATCAATTGCTTAAGGATTAAACTATTACTAGAGTTCAGCATTGCATCATATCATGAGGCATAACAAGAACAATGTTAGGCAAATAATTTCACAAGCAGACACAAACGTACTATTGGCATTGGATAAGTATTATCTGGGGACCTCGTGTGATTTAGAAAATACCCCCTCACATCTGAGTTTCGTCTGGCGCATTCGCACGGGATAAGCGACTTCTCTTCGCTTTCACTCTTCTGATGGTTTTCAGCTTTCTCTTTCTGCACACTGTATTGTTGTAAGGTGGACAGCGATATGACCCACCACCCAAAATACTTTAAAAAAACTTAATTTTTTTTCCTCGAGGATGATGAATAAAAAAGCATGCAGCAAACAAAAACCTTGAAAAACTGGTATACGACGAAAATACTGGCCAAATCACAGACATGCTGATTCGCACGAGACTAATATTATCACAGGACCTCAGTGTGAATATGGCGGAATATGGTAGGTAATTTGGGGAGGAATTTTACTTTACAAATTACAGACATGGCCCATTAGCACGGGATTAAGATCACAGACAACCTTATTACAAATGACACGAGGTCCCCAGGTAATACTGTACTAGTCCCGTGCGAATGAGACAAAAGTCTGGGCTTAAAAGAATTCAGTGCTGCTTCTTTCAATCGTTCTTCATATCATTCTCCACCCAATCTACTTTATAGTACAAAATCATTTACCTTAAGACATTGCTTAACAGCAAATGCAGCAATTTGATGTGGATGGCCAAACTGAAAACTGATATCGATGTCTTTTTATCTCTGAAAGACAGAAGGCTTTACTTCTGCTAGCTGTTTGATACCAGCCACTCCAGTAAGCAATCGATACTGCTTTCAGAATTTGAATACCAATTTACGGTGAGAAACATGAAACACAGTATATCTAAAAAGCTGTTTTTTCTGTTTTGTTTTTTTTAATACAGATTAGACTTGCTAAATTAGAAGAAATCATTCTGAGGTCAGGGAGAGGGCATGTTGCTTGGGCAGGAGAAGAAATAAACAAGTAAACATGTTGTAAATCACAATGTATGATGACTAGATAATTCAGAATAAAAAGAGCATGGTTTATTTCGCCGTAACCTCTTAGAATAGTATTAAAAGAACCACAGAGGATTTGGACCGGAATAATAACGAGAGAACTGGAGTGAATAATAATCAATGTTACAGTGGAAACAACAAGACCTTGAGGCCCTAAAGCATTGCGTCCGGACAAAACAGGAATCATCAACCTTATCCGTGTGTTTTTTTTTTTTTTTTGCAGTACAACTGGAAGATAATTATTATTCCTTCTACAGGACAATATGTCTTGCTGTGCATGTGACTGAACTTTTGTAAAAACCCAAAATAGACCTCGTAATATAATCACAGGAGCAATTCACACTGGTGAAAAAAGACTGGTGACAATAGTCTTCATTTAACAAAAGTGCAAGACAGAATGTCACAATGCAACATGCATTTAGGTTAAGTGTATTAAAGATTTTCAATTTCACTCTAAATAACATATAATTTGATCATGCAAGGCACACATGCATCTTTGTAAAGTGTTTAGA
This sequence comes from Clarias pachynema, assembly GCA_030014365.1. NCBI lineage: Eukaryota > Metazoa > Chordata > Actinopteri > Siluriformes > Clariidae > Clarias > Clarias pachynema. The sequence continues at coordinate 11,301,853 of JAQMYL010000037.1, read as the reverse complement.
TTTTTTTTTTTTATCAGCGTGCTCATAAATATCTATATATCTGGGATCAAGAACACATTATACAGTACATAGCATTGTAAACAGTGGGAAGAGGAAACTGTTACTAAATTGAAAAGAAAAAAAGAAAAAAAAATAATTCAGCAATTCCTTAAAGCACAATTTTGATTCCCAAATTTCCATAGCTGGCTGATCGACCATATGGCCAGTCACAGCAGGGAATTTTATTGGCACAGTGAGAAATGAAGTGTTCCTCCTAGGGTTGGTGTAGACGTCTGTTGTGGTGTGATTATTCACTGTTTCAGAGCATATGATCCAAATGCAAATATATCCCAAACTTTATCCAAATGCTACATATGGCAGCTTAAGTCTGTTGACCCTAGAACAATATTTTGACACACCAGAGTTCTTGAAAGCCATGATTGTCTGAACACTTTTAGTGTTTTTGAAGTTGATAATAAGTACTGTATGTAAGCATTTATGTGTAAAAAAACAAACAAACAAAAAACAACGCTTTTTGCTTTGATTATGGGTGTGGCTTTCATTTATTTTAGTCCAGAGCCACATTAATTTCTCTCCAAGATCTTGTATTGATGATGGGAGAGTCGGCCCGCTGTCTAAAGTCTTCTCCAGAACATTTTAAAGAAAAACAAAAGCCAAAAAATGTACTTCAGAAAGCCTGGCTATTTCTCCTCAAGCCTACATTAAAAAAAAAAAAAAAAACAAGACTGTGTGAGTGTATGAGCTAGTGTCCTGGAATGGGTTGGCACACCATCCAGGGTGTACCCTGCCTTGTATGCCCCTCATTCCCTGGCCAGGCCCCTGCAACCCTATGCCAGGATAAGTGGCATAAATTATAAATGGGTTGGATAAACTGAGTATGATATTTTGCTAAGAAGTTTTAACTTTCCCTTTGTATGAAGACATTGGAGACATCCTGTTAATTACTCTCCATTTTGGCACTTATTGCAACATGCAACATGTCCATTAAGGTGGACGGTCACTGAGAGACTGTTGTCCTCTTTGAACTTGTACCTTAATCTTGAGGACCTTTGGCAGCAAAGAAAGTATGACTGCTGATCTATTATGGGAAATGGGAACACGTATGATTGATCGGTTTGTGCACCTCATCCGTCATGGCTGGAGCACACGTTTTGACATGGACGTATCACTTCCAAATGCACACGCACATTTCAGAGCTATATTTGCAGACTGACATGATGTTTCACGCTTCCCTTTACTTCAGACCATGCCGCCACTCCTCTTAGACCTGCGACATGACTGTGAATCACTTGGTCTGCTTCAAATGTCTGGCCATCTTGCCGAGAGTACATCATACAAATGGGCTATAGTTCCTGAGAGCGGAGAACGGAATGTAATTCTGGTGTGCAGAATAATGGCGTTACCGTAATACTAAATAAGGTTTTCCTATTTGATGGACATCCAGTCACTACACATTGTACTGCATAAATGGCTTCCTGGAAATAGATCCTGTACATTCGGGAACGGTGTTTTCACCCTGAAGTTTTAGGAGGTTATGGATTCAGGGTTTTGATGCACTGTACTGCCTTTTAATTAGTTCAAGGCCATTAACTGTTCTGCTGCAAAAGCAGGCATGTAGTGCAAAGAAAGCCTCAAAGTCATAAAATGTGGCAGTAATTAAAAATGTTTAATGAGTGACATTTGTTCTGCTAAACTGAAGTAAGTAACAGAGGCAGGAACCAGATCTGTACTAACAAGTACATAAGGACACTTTGACACTTTTTCTCACCTACACACAACTGAATGTGTAATAGTATAGTGCATATGTAATGGTGGCATTTTAAGCATCTGTAAAAAAAATAAATAAAAAAAAATGTTTTTTTTTTGCCACTTGATGCAGATAGGTTTAACTACATGGTAGATTTGTAATTACAGTTATCCACTAAAAATTCAACACAGCATATGCAAGACATTTTCTTTATACTTTTAGCTAGATGAATAATATCTCTATTAACTACTTTGTAAATGTTTAGCAAAAGCATACACATTCAGACCACTTGGCAAAAAGGTGACTTTTGTGGAGTCAAGTCCATCAACAAACGGCATAGTCGCCTTACGCCTCCAGGGTCCGGGTTCGATTCCCGGCCATGTTCGATTCCCACCTTTGTGTGCATGGGTGGTGGGTTTCTTCCGGGTACTCCGGTTTCCTCCCACAGTCCAAAGATTAGGCTAATTGGCATTGCCAAATTGCCCTAAACGTGAGTGTGCATGTGTGTGTGCCCTGCGATGGATTGGCACCCTGGACCCCACCCTGTGCCGTAAGTCTCCTGGGATAGGCGCCAAGCGACCCTATATGCAGGATTAAGCGGTATAGACGATTAGTAAGTGAGTAAGTCCATTAACACCATTAATGGACGGCGGGAAGAAATCTACACAGATTAATATGAGGAAGTGATGCTGGGCCTGATTGCTTTTTAGCCCAGACTGTAGCTTCCTACAGTCCCAGTCAAGTCAGTTATAAATAGAGAAAATGAAAGAGCTGGTATTTTCAGCCCGATTTGATATTTTTCAGAACAATTTGCTGACACATCACAAACAGGTTATCAGCAGTCACTGAGAAAGTATAAACAGCTGTCACTGCATATATTTATGTTCTGAATCTAGATGTTACAAGATAAATAAGTGATAAATAAAACCCCCAGAGTGCACCAACCACTATCTGCCAGAGCAGGGAAGAACACACAAGGGAAGAGCATGCAAGGATAAAAGGGCGTAGAGGAAGCGCTGAGACCTCCCAAATTCACCTATCCATATCCATAAAGTTTTTTTCTGCTCTCACATCACACTATGTTTCATTACTGTGTGCAGCTCCCCTGATCCGTGTTGTAATTTTAATTAAAACCTGAGTATAGAAAGCTGATGAAAGCATGTTCCATTTCATTTTATTTATTTATTTCTTAGGAAGGCTGATTCACCCCTGTCACTGCCAATATAGATTCATGTTAAATAAAGACAATTGGACTTTCTTGAATAATATGCCTTGAATTACTGTGTCCAATTAAGGAATATGGTTATAATATATACTGCTCAATGATTATAATGAGGTGAAGAGTTTAATCATTACAAAGGACATAATTACTGCTGGCATTTTTGTAATTTTTTAAAATGCTTTTCCTAATGGCAACAGTTGTAAAAATCATTTGTCAGATTAGATAATGTTTCAAGCCTAATTATGTCCAGTGGAACAATGGCTTTGTGGGAAAATATTGAAACTCACATAATAGGCCTTAAAATGTACTGATATAAGTTTTTTCCATATCAATGCAGAAATCATGCATGTTAAATCTTTTTTATGACTGTGTCACTTTTTAATCTAAACAACCACACGACTGCAGGTGCGGGGAGATCCTATTAGTAAAGTAGCTGGTTTACAAAATAAGACTAGATTAGTATCTACTACTAGCTTGCCCTGGTCATCAGACACAAAACAGCAGTTATTTGTCTTTGGAGTTCAGGTAGAGGTCAGTGCTACAGTTCATATTTGTAAAACATGCATATTATTTTAACATTAACAAAAGACTAATGTAAATGACTAATGAGCCAGCACCATGCAGAAATAAAAAGGTTTTCCTACTCAGTCTCTCCATATTTCATCCTCATGTATTCCTGGGGCATTTTTCTTTTGCTAATGGAAATCTTCATTAATTTCTATCAAGCTGCTTTTTAGCAATGCCAACTGTTAAGCATATTATACAATTGCAAAACAAAAACTGTATTAGTTTATACATAAAAATGGTGACTTCCCTATGCATATTAAGGTTTAAAATAAGTGTTCCACAAGGTTCTGTTAATCGTCATTATGTATTCTACCTCTAGGTAATATTATTCATAAACATGATAATAGTTTTCTACTGTTATACCAATAAAAACAGCTGAATGTTTTGACATAGCTAGATACCAACTTAATAAAGTTAATCAATGTTTAAAGGAAATTGACCTTGGATATTTAACATCCTTCTACTTAATTGTGATTAAAAAACAAAAAAACATCAGTACTGGTACTAGGAGCTCATGCAGCTAGTAGTAAGCTTTCAGATCACATACTAACTCTGGGTGGCCTTTCTGTTTCATCATGTGGAGCAGTAAAAGACCTTAGTGTTTGTTGACTTCAGTCATTTATTTGAAGCTCATGTGGAAAATATTACTAGGATATCCTTTTTATCTCAGAAATATTGCTAAGAGAAGAAATAAAATGTTTCTCCACAATGGAGAAAAAACTAGTTCATGCCTAGGTTGGATTATTGCAATGCCTGTATTGTAAATACTGTCTGGATGTTTGCATAAACAACCTCTAGTTAGTCCAGAATCATTATTAGAATTGTACAGTACAATTGTATGACACAATTATGCCCCTCCTTTCTTATCCACACTGCACTGATTTCCAATCAAGTTTCGAATTAATTATGAAATACTAATAATGACTTTTAAACCACTAAATAATTTTGCACGTCAGTATGTAAACAAACTTTTGGTCCTTTATATTCCACCAAAAGTTCTTTAATCTAAAGGTGCAGGCTATTTTTTGTTACTTTGAACAGAGAAAGCTAGAGCAGGAAGCAGAGCTTTAGTTTACAAAGACCTAGTTATAGTAGCCTTTCAATAAATGTCCAGGACTTAGTCTCATTGCTTAAGTCTAGTCTCAAATTATACAGTAATTGATAAACTGTTTAGTCAAGCTTTTTGCTATGGTAAACTAATTCGTAAACTATGGTACCATAAACTATGGTAAAGTAATTCGGTGAGCTAGGATGTTTGGTTGCTGTCGCTCCTTTACTTTCACACATTTACTCAGGTTTGTTAACGGTCGAGTGGCTGGCCTCTTTATTTACCAGGAAACCCTCATGTCTGTGTTATAATCTGGCTCTCCCTATTAGTTATGCTTTAATTTCTAAAGTCCCTGCTTGCACTTTACACACAATGTTAATTGCCGTTAATCGGCACATGGCAATAAGCATACCTGATTATGCTAAAAGACTTAGAAACCATGAAAATGGCTTTGAACAAGTTTGCTAATAGGACTATGATTGCCATAATCGCTTTATCACTGTTTTACACTTAAGTCTTCATAAGTGAACACATGATATTGTCAAATAGACTTTATTTCGAAACTATGATAATTTTCCTGGTTACAAAATTGCACTTTTGATTATATAGCACACAGTTATACTGTACAAGGGAAACGTTTAAAATCACAATTATAATCCGGTGTCACCCAGATAAGGATGCCACCCTTGCCACTGCCTCACTCATATCAAACATAACGCTTTTACATAAAATACTTATATCCAGAGTTTATATATTTATGTAAAGCTGCTTTGTGATAGTGACTATTTTTAAAAGTGTCATACAAATAAACTAGAATTAAAATAACCCTCCATATGCGAACACAGCCTTAGAACTGGTTCCATTTCTATGAATGTGACAATACACCACAGGCAGGCAAACACAAGCAAATCTGCCAGAGGAAGGAATCTAGACTCCAGCATTATTTACTCTGCCTAATTTTTAAACTCCCTTTAGGTGCTTAAAATGCTCTTTACTATCTTTACCTTGCTGAGTAAAAGCACACTTAAATGATCCTTCTTAGACCTTTACATGCTGTTCTCTCTGTCTCTCCTAAGCACCTGGATCGTCTCCTCTCCTCCTTCTGACAGACATCCTGCTGGGTTACAAGAGACAAACAACTGTTCCTCTACATTCAGCCAAATCCAATTTAGACCATGACTCCACTGGCACTCTTCTTCATTGTTTTTTTTAAGTCTGCTCTCTAAAGGCTGACTGTAATTAATATTCCTTAAGAGAAAATTAATGTGTCACACACCTTGTAGGTGGCACCACTGATGAATTAGTGCTTCACTCGGATTGTACTTTTTACCAGAATTTTCAAAATGATGTTAGACAAGAGGATACATTCAAGTAGAAAACAGGACAGTGTTACTTTGTTCACATCATCACACAGGCTCATTTAAAACATAGAAGTAGATTTATTTATGGAAAAAATATATGTAAAATAAGTATAGAAATGGGTGGAGATTCTACTAAAGATTTCGTTTTTTAAAATATTTTAATTACATTGAGTGTGTATTTCGTAGGAGAGATATAAATGCACATTAATCTAAATTGGACTGAATAATTGTTCGCTTCACAAATCATTAAGTGGCTCATTTATTTACCTGTGTAACCTAGCTAAATGAACGTTTTTCAGTGTCCAGTAGTTTCTGGAAGTGTGTGTTTGTGTGTGTGTGTTTTTCCACAGTGTATGCTAAGTGTTTCTGCTGCCACGCCTCATAAAAGACTGTGCTTTTATTTTGTTTGTTCTTCTGATATTAATCAGAATGCATCACTCTGCCGGGTACAGTATGTCGGACATGGACTGGTCATGGCATCCTAATCACTTTCTGGGTATCAGTAAACTTTGTTTCACTTGGCTCCTTTAGTTCTTAATGACTTGTGCGGTCGTTGTGAGTCGTCTCAGCTCTCTGTGACATTAGGTGATTGTTCTCGCTTTGGGCAGTGCTTATGCAGCTCTACCACTGTGTGAGAGGTGACCTTAATGCGGGACTCTGACCAGCAAATTCAATGTGGTTCAGCCGCAGCCTGTTTTTAAAAGTCTCTGCTGACTTTTTCATTATTATATTACACTGTGTGTTTTCACAAAAATCAATCAATACGATGCTTTAAATCATAAAGCAAACATGGGAATGAAAAACATGATTATTCTAATTAAAATTTCCATTTATTCCAGGTACTACTAGCATATCAATAAAGGACAAAGTAAGAAGAAAAAATTGCTACGTAAAACATAAACAACTTTAATAAAAATCAAGCAATGTGGTGAGAAAAGGGTGGGAGGCTCATTTAAGTTCCACCTAAATGAACACGAAAAAGAACCCGATGGTCAATCTGAAAGAGCTCCAGTGTTTCTCTGTGGAGAGAGGAGAACCTTCCAGAAGAACCACCATCTCTGCAGGCCTGCATGGTAGAGTGGCCAGACGGAAGTCATGACAGACGATAAGAAACAATTTTGTTTTTTGTTGAAGCACCAATTACAGCCTCAAGTCTTTTTGAATATGATCCTACACTCTCTCGACAGAGAAACACTGGAGCTCTTTCAGAGTAACCATCAGGTTCTTGGTCACCTCCCTGACTAAGGCCCTTTCTCCCCCAATCGCTCACATTGGCCGCGCTCTAGGAAGAGTCCTGGTGGTTCCTAACTTCTTCCATTTATGGATGACGCAGGCCACTGTGCTCATCTAGACCTTCAATGCTGCAAAGATTTTTTTGTCCCTTTCCCCAGATCTGTGCCTCAATATAATCCTGTCTCTGAGGTCTACAAACAATTCCTTGGACTTCATGGCTTGGTTTGTGCTCTGACATGCACTGGTAACTGTGGGACCTTATATAGACAGGTGTGTGTCTTTTTTAAATTCAACTGAGTTTACCACAGGTGGACTCCAATCGAGTTGTAGAAACACCTCAAGGATGATCAGCGGAAACAGGATGCACCTGAGCTCAATTTTGAGTGTAATGGCAAAGGCTATGAATACTTATGTACTGTACACGTGATTTTTTTCGTTTTTTATTTTTAATACATTTGCAAAAATTTCAAAGAAACTTATTTCACGTTGTCAGTATGGGGTATTGCTTGCAGAATTAAAAAAATAATGATAATTTAATCCATTTTGAAAAAGTGAAGTATTGTGAATGCTTTCCGGATGCACTGTAAGCCTGGACAAATCCAGCCAAAACAAAATCAAAAATCAAAAAACAAACAACAAAAACAAAAACACTGTACAGTACAATACAGCTGCACAGTTAATTGGATAAAAATCGAAATCACAATATATTGTGCGTTACCCAGTCGTTTGCCAGATATTTGGAAACACACAATTGTCTAGAATGTCTTCATAACGGCTTTAGCATTACAGCGCATCACTTTTAACAGGAACTATGAGATTCAAACATGTCCAAGAATGACAAAGCAATTGTACGCAAAACAAACACAAGGTTTTGCCATGGTGCCCTTCTTGAACATCTTCCTGTGGATAAATGAGCACAAATCCCTTCCTTAATATAAAAAAATGGAAGTTTATTGTAACACTAAGCGTAATAAAGCTGGATTGCGATGGTAGAAAAGCACATATGGGCTGTGATAATCAGGTGTCCACATACTTTTGGCCACATGGTGTATCTCTGAATAGTGTAATCTCACAGCTGTGCACTGATACAATTTACCATTTGGATGTAACTTCCCCATGCTTTCCGACACGAATCATCATCCACCCTTGAATTATCCAGTCTGTTCACACCAAATGCTTTGATCAAATGCAAATGCTTTGTTACTCAGTAGAACCTCTTGGCTGGTCGTCAAACAGGGCTTATGCTGTCAGCGCTATGCCTTCCTGTCTGTTTGCCAGATTGTACCAGTAATAAATAAATAAATAAATAAATAAATGTCCATATACAAATAAGTTGCGGGTCTTGATTGCACAGTTACAAAGGATGGCTGTACACAGTCAAGATAATAGAAATATCCTCTCTAACGCGACTGTTTGTCATATTTGACTGTTGCCATTTCAATATTTTACAATGCATGTCAGTAAGGCTTAATCATATTTTTAAGAAGTAACTGGAGTGCACTGGGAGGAGACAGCTCTCTGCACAAGTAATGTTAGCTTCATAACAAGCCGACGGGGTGACAAACTGGCTTTAGTATTGTAAAATCCACTTGGAAACGGATCGCGCTAAATTGCCTTTTGTTTCTCTATCTCTGTCAGGTTTCAGAAAGTCAGATATTTTCCCCAATTATGGAAGACTGCAGCTTGGCCTGTGGATGGATGTTAATTTTCACAAAGTGTTTGCAGAAATTATACTGGAAGAGAACGCATTAAACTCATGAATAAAAGATGAAATGTACCCACTGGGCGGTTGCATAAAAGTCATGAACTGGGTTAAGTGGGAACCAAGGATATCCTATTTTTACTCCTTTGACTTCCTTCTCTCTTCTTATTTCACACACACACACATACACACACACACGCACACGCACACAGAGAAAATAACATAAAAGGTAGACCATAAGGAGGTTTAATGATGAGGCACATGAGACACTTTCCAAAAGCTTATCTTCCTTCTAAGTACTACAGAGAGACCGAGTTTTTGAGGTGGACGTGCTGCCCTGTGCGTTTTCTGCTGGAAAAAAATACAAAGGTGCTCATTCTCATTCCTGTCCCTCTTTCTTTATCTATCCCAAAGGTTTACTGGTTTCTGCTGAAGTTTTAACTGATGCAATGGCAAATCGGTGTGTTTACAAAAGATGAGAAAATAAGGTCCATGGCATCCGTTCCTCTGTACCTGAACCTATATCATCTATAGATCTATAGTGGCTGGCGGAAAAGGGAGAAGCGGAATTATACTGCATAGCTTATACCAGGCTGTTGAATGCTCTAATTTGATTATTTTATTAGTAATAAATTTACTATAACAAGAAAGACAGTAGTCATGTCTGCGAGAGTAATATTAATGCACTTATTCTTTTCAAATGAAAATATCTTATATGTAGTTAAAATGATCTAGTATTTCCTATTATAGGATTATAATAAACCAAGTAAAACATTATTAAACGTATTGATCGATGTATTTTTGCTAAATTACAAAATGTTCTATGGGCTACATAATTTTGCATTTACTTTAAGCATTTATTTCCAGAAAAATAGAAGAAGAAAAAAAAGAGAATCTGTCACTAGAGTAAGACAATTTAAAATATGAGAAATCAATCAATAAAAAAAACGGTCAATAAATGGAAATACGGTTAATAAGTCGATATTTTGGTTATTGTAGTCTTATAATAGGAAACACTAGATATGAGACTATATTCAAGATATTTTCACATGTTAAGACACCCTTTTCTTTTGCTGTGTAAATAAAAACAAGCTACATCAAAGAAATTACTTTGCTTTGAGGGGAATCCACAAAATTCTCTGTAATTCTAAATGCATAAAATGTTTATAATCAATGGCAAATTGATGCGTTAAAGGAGAAACGCTTGCTTACAGTAATTCGCTTCAGGCCAGCTCATCACACTACTGTGTTATTGATTATTTTCCTATAAGTGCATGCCCCATTGTTTTTTTTATTTTTTTTATTTCCTGTATAGGATTTTGTGCTATCTTGCTCAATATTATGCTTTCACTTCCTACACTACATTATGGATTCACCAAATGCTAAGAAAATGAATTCCACGCCTACACACAGGCAGTGGGTTCCTCAGCGGTTAAAGTTATTTTGTTTGGGAAGTTGGAAGTTCAATTTGTGGCACTGTGTTGAACTCTTGTATAAGACCTTTTGCCTTCATCTCTTCAATAGATCTGTAAAGCAGTAAAGCTCTGCCGGAAGGATGGACCAAAAAATAAATAAATAAATTGAAAATAAGTGAAAAAGGTGCATTGTTGCTCTGACCAAACCAAACCTATCCAAAGCAGCCCAGATTCTATGTGATGACATCATAAATTATGTTGCCGTAAACATCCATTAAACTAACACACCCCTTCTTTGTTTACGATAATTACAAAATGCTCAATCTATACAAAGCCCTTTGAGAGAAATGCTTGCTCTTTCTTATCAGCTTTCCACTTAGCAACACATTTAAACTCTATAGTTCACACAAACACACACACCAAGTGTCAGGAGTTTTGTCTTCAAAGCTTCCCTACCCTGATGCTAAGTACATACTGATAAGTGAATGCCAATCTGAAAACTCAGAGTAAACCAAGATCTACGGTGTGTATTCAAGCCAACAGATACGGCAGTGGAGCGTAATTTTCTTTATGAGTTACATAGACATGAGCACACACTCATACGTGAACACATGAAATTACTACAGTATATTTGCCAGGAGCTTCCACGGGCATGATGGTTGCTGTAGATCACTAATAATGACCTACACCTATACCTGACTCTAATGTGGACTGAGGAATATAGAAATCTCTGTTCTGCTACATTCTTGCAGCTCTGCACATTAAGCTATTTTTGCTGGTTATTACTACTACTGTCCAAAATTCTATAACAGGCTGTATGATAAAATGGAAAAAAAAAAACTAAATAAAATAATAAAAACAGACTCAATAAATAGGACAGCAATAATAAAAATAGGACTACTTATATCGAAGATTGCACTTTAAGATGAAAATGCTATAGACAATGATGTTCAAAACGTTACAGGATAAAAACCAGAGAACGCCAATGATGTGATTGCACATGACATAAAGAAGTAGTGTGCAGGCAGCACAGAACACAGTAATTATATATATTTATAAGCAATCACAGTCCTATTCTTCAACATCCTTCCAGGATAAAGAAAAAAATTATATACAGTTTGACGGCCACAGGTAGAAAAGACCTCCTGTAGTTTGGTGTATAGTGTATGAGAGGCGTTGAGGGCAGTTTCCTCAGCATCCTTCTTTCTAACACCTCCACTAACTTCTCAAGTTCCAGTCCCAGGACAGAACCAGCTTTCCTGATGAGCTTATTGAGTCTGTTAGCATCAGCCGCCTTCAGCCTGCTACCCCAGCACTGAGCGATAAATCATCTGGAGCATGGTTCTGCAGACGTTAAAGGATCCGAGTCTCTCAGGGCAGCTCTGCCCTTTCTAATACACAGTGTCACAGTGTTTTCAGTAGAGTGCAGCTTATTATGGATGTGGACACCCATGTACTTGTATTCGTCCACTTCTGTTCCATCAATGGCAACCAGGTCTCGACAAGTCCTTTGTTTCCTAAATATACACGTTAACACACTGTATATTCTTAATATTCGGTTCTGTGATCATTTTGATCATTTTCGAATGATAGAAATGCAATTAAATAATTGCCTCGTACAATCCCTCGTGATTGGAATTGTAGCAAGATTACACCAAGGGAGTTGAGACTTCCCATACTTCAAAGTGAGAATGAGGTATACATTCAGAGGTCCTAAAGACATTTTTCTGTCTATCAGCATATTGAATAGTTTTGCAACTCACTGTACAAAGAGCCATGTAGGCTGCTTACATTCTATTAATTGCTGTGGGCAAGTCAGCATTTTTAAAGATCAAACATTTGTAACTGTGTCATGAGTTTCGCACCAGCCCGTGTTCTTCTTTTATTTGTGGATTTTAGACACACACCGTAGCATTAATGATACCCAGATAAAAAATTTTTTTTAATTATTATAATAATCTGTCATTAATAATCTGTCACTCTGCATTAAACAGGAGAGATGTTTAAGGGTGAGCTGATTGTGTGGGAAGTTTTGTTGCTTTGTTACAACCAAAACAATCAGGCATGGACAATCAATTAATATTTTACAAATAGGCAATTCACTCGAGAATATTATATGCCCAGCACTGCATGCTCTTTTGCATTTCTTTTTTTTTTTTTTTACAAGACTATTAACCTTTAAAGACTCTCCTAGAGGCGGAGAAGGTATAATTAGTATATTAGACAACACACCAAACCATCCTACAATCACACAACCACAACCACAAACACAATTGAGTCTGAAATTTCTATTTTAAGACTAGGGTTCCTCTACTGTATCTCTTTACATCCCCCACAATCACCCAGAAACCAATTTGAGCCTTAGACTAAATCCCAGAGAATCTGAGACCTGGAACTCATTTAGAAAACACCCACTCATGTTGTCATTCTTTTTCCTGATGGTATCTATGCAAAAAAATTGGCATTCATGCTTGCATAGCGATTTTGTAAGAAATGCCAATTTAATCTGTAAAAAATACTTTAATGAAGCAGAATGCTTAATTTCTTTGCTTGTATCTTAATCACAAGTTCTAGTATTGCACATCTGGATACTGTCAAATAGTGAAATTAAATTTAAATGAATTAAAGATTTCATTTTTATTCCACTTTGGGAGAAAAAAAACCTGATTACCTAAGAGGAACTGCTATATATTTAATTTTAACAGCATTCAGCAATACAAATTTTTATAAATATGACCATGAAAAGTCAAGGCAATCTTTAATCAAAGCCTTCCAGCATTTTTGCGTCCAAGTGTCTTAAAGTGGCCTCTTAACGTGATGGTTGCACAAAGTCTAGACAAATACAAGTTAAGTTTAAAAAATCGACACAATTTTTGTCGTATAATATATTGAGAGATAGGTCACCATTAGATTTGTTTATCATTCTGGATGTTCGGCTGCTATACAAGGAAGGTTGTTTGACTTACAAAGCCAGCCACTGTTCTGATCAAAGCTGAATAAAAGCCTGTTGTATACAGTAGCTCAGTAATAAGCAATTGCCAATAAAGAAGAATATCTTTTGAAACAAAGAATAGAAGGTTGTAAAAGCATGAGGTAAACCAGACTGAGGATGCCAATCACTCTTCAAACAACTCGTCCATAGTTTCAGCTCAGCTGGAGATTCAAAATTCAAAATTGTTTTATTGCCACACAAGCATGGGGGTGGTAATTGGGCTCTGTTCAGCATGACAATCAACGATAAACAACCTACTAATAATATATATTAAAAAACAATACAACAATAAAATGCATTTATGAAAACGATGCGTTTTAATGCACAGTCAGTGTGAATTCAGCCGAAGAGTATACTGTACCATATGTGCAGGAGGGTGGGATCGATTAAGCGGTAGCAAATCAAAGTGACTGAACATGACGTGGAACTAGGAGTGCAGATAGAGTACAGTATAAACCTTTGCTCGTGTCTGGCTTGTGCAATTTATGAAAGTTAAACAACATGTCAAGTCTGGTTGGAAAAGGAGTTGCATCTAATCTAATGTTATAATAAGCGCTGTGATATAGTTGAAACAACGGTGTGATGATGTCCAACAATGTTTTGAAAAGTTACAATATCTTGGATAAAATGGCATTCAGATAATATTGAATATACTGTATGACCCAAACTACAAAACAACACATTTTTAACATTTATTTGGAGCATTCATGATGATTACCACATATTCATACAAGATTTGACCATATCCATGGTCCCTTAAGATAAACATGGTTTAGAATTCTGATTGGCATCTCATGTCACGCATCTCTTAGGATATCTCTCTGTTTAATATTCTTTCAGTAATATTTCTGTAAGGTGCATCTTGGTTCCCTAATTACTGTACTGTAATACGGTGTTTGCGCAGTGTCCAAACTGCATCGTGTCCCCTTTTTGTTGCGTTCCAAATGAATGTTTTGAACTGCTTTTGTCTGGTATTTTTTGTGGTGCTTTTTGTTATGTACAGTACACGCATTAACTATGGAACCATTAGCATGTTCCCTACTGGACCAGTGATTGGAAAACAGTGGTTTTATTGCAGCAACTAGAGTTCAAATCCTGGTCAGGCCATTGCTTTAGTATTACTGTAATATTGTTCTGATGTTTCAACACTGTATTAGGGACATTTAATGTTATGGCATCGTCATGTAGGCAATTGTCATTTCATCAAAATCCCAACGGGACAGTGGTAGCTCAAACGGATAAAGCTCTGGGTTATTGATCTGAAGGGCGGAGGTTCAAGCCCCAGCACTGTCAAGTTGCCACTATTGAGCCCTTTAAGCAAGACCCTTAACCCTACCTGTCCCAGGGATACGGAGTTCTGGCTGACCTTGCACTCTGACCCCAGCCTTCTAACTGGTATATGTGAAAATAAAAATAATTTCACTGTGCAGTAAGGTACATGCGAGAAATAACTGAATCATAAAAACAACCAAACATCAATATTGTCCAAATGTCAGTAATGTTGCCAAATTAACATCGGTTTGGGAACCAAAAATTCCTTCTGGGAAGCTAATAATTGGTACATATGCTGCCACCACCCTGCTGGAAAAAAAAAAATCTATCAAAGTAAATTAGAAATAAATTAGATGCAGAATGAAAATTACTACCACTGTCTAATTTTCCCATTTATTGGTTTAGGTCACCATAACCAGTTAGTCAGTTTCATTATCCTTCTATAGATACTTTTAAGCATGGTAATGTATATGTTTATCGTATATTTCTGCTTGATATTAGGATTTCCTATAACACAGTATGCTTATTGGGTAAAAAATATTGAACCTCGTGCAGCAGAAAAGTGTTCGACCCGACGTTCAACCTAAAGCAAGTGTGAATCCTGATGATGTCATAACCATCTGTGGTGAGTAGTACATGAGAGTAAAACTGGCTGTGCCTTCTGTAAGGCAGAACTGTCCCCTGTCAATCAGTGCCAGCTGGTGTGTAATCGGGGAGAGTTGGCTAAGGATAAGGAATTGGCAAATGACCAAAGTGGGGAGTGAAAAGAGAGAAAATATGCTTATGTGAGGAGGCGTTTATGGATCCCAAGATGTGTTAATTACGTGCGAATCTCCTGCCATGGTGAAAAACAATCTTTGACCACTTTCTCAGTTTTTTTCCCGCCTCTACTCCATTGCACAGATGTGCTTCATTTCACAGCTACCTAACTTTTATTAGAACTGTGGCACTATCTAGTGCTATTTTGGAGTAATAAATCACTCCAACTACCTGGCAACAATCCACCTTCCGGGAGGTGTGTCCAAAAATAGCACAGGCAGCACAAAAGGTCTCAGCTGTTTCAAGTTTATAGGTTTGGGTTATTTACCGAGTATAGCAGAGACACCTGTATCTGGATGTCTATGTCCACTAATGGCTCTCGTCCACTTCTGTCATTTCCTATAACAAACTTTTCACCTCCACCACCACCACCAATAGGTTTTGTTCAGTCTACATTCGTTTTTCATCACGATATGTCTAACCTACTTCCCCAACCCCAAAAGGATGTGATGGAGAGGGTGATGGCAATGAAGCCAGTCACACGATTATCCTGGAAATTATTGCTGGCAGCTAATTCAATAGTAGCCTGAACCATTTCTTCATAAGGCAATACTTCTACAGATGAGAAATTATCACAGGAGGGGTGAAGAGGGTGTAATAGATTGGAGAGTACTGGTGCTGTATACACAGATGTCCCCTGGGCAAACAGAAATTCACTCAGCATCTATGAGAGGAGGTGTGTGTCACTAGTCGGATGGGTCTGACAGCCACAGGGATGAGATATCTCATCTCATATTGAGGCATATTCCAAATTCCTGTGTAGGAGATTATAGGAGAAAATGGAAGGTGCAATCATCTTTGAGATATGTCAGTGAATAGCAATGGCTATACCTGACCATTTTCTTCCGCCTGGGGAGTCTTTGGACGTTTACATACATGGTGAAAGAACACATATAGATGAATAATTTATACTGTTCACTTAAGTGGACAGTAATGTATTATTAGTCTCTGCCACTCCCACAGTAAAGCAGAGTAATGCAGTATCATGTAGACTCTAAGGTACTTGGCCATGTCTTATTAGTGAGGGTAGAGAGAGACCTAATGCAGGATGCGGAACACGGTACACGGGGGAGGATATATGCATAAAACACTAATAGCTTACGCACAAAACACTAATGAGGGTTCATTAAGGACAATTCTTTTTCCGGTAGTGGGAAAAAAAAAAAGAAGAAGTAAAAAAGTTCACACTCGTTTCTGATTTGGTTAGCAGACAGATAGGTATAAGGATATCCAGATGTCTTGAAAAAATTCCCACATTTGCTAAAAAATAAGTCCTGCAACATAAACTCTTCGAGATCTAAGGAGGAAACGAAACATCCAAAAGATGCTCTATCTCCTACTAAAAAAAAAGCACAAATAGACAACAAAAAGGAGAAACAAACAAACCAAGACAGGAACCTAGTGGGAATAGAGATGGGGAAAAAAGATAGCTGAGAAAAAGACAAGGCAAATCACACAACACTGAGAGAAAGCCATAGGCTGCCTCGGATTTGGGTAGAGAGAAAGATAAGGAGAAACAAGTGTTCTTTCTCAGTGTGTGTTTAATCGATATGCTCCTCAAGCTTCTCTACAAAATTCCAGCCGTGGAAGGACTTTAAATTCTGTTGGACTGATATCATTTAAGAAATGTCCACAAAATGTTCAGCTAGATAAACAGCCACAGGGCATCTGGTTGAGACCAGACGTGTGTAACAGCAAAACACAGTTATGGGAGCATAGCTACTTTCATTTCTCTATATAATTTCCTGCTACATTATTGCACTAATCCCAGTGTTTCACTAGTGCTTGGATACGATCAAGGTAGAACATCTGGAAATTGCTTGGAGAGAGGTCAGAGGGATGTACTGTATGGGCGATCTCTCAATAACTTCAATAACCATTCACCAAAAAAATGTCATTAAAAGTCCCAGTTTGACTTGAACACCCCTTGTACTTTCATGTGCACATGATCAGATATGAAGATCGTTGGACAAATGAGTGCCATGTTCTTCAACATGAATGTGCTGTGATGCGTGATGCATTTACAACAACCTCAATAACTTCCTGGTTAGGGTTGCAGTTAATTTAAGTTACTAGGGCATTTTGAAATAAACTAAATTATTATTAAATATACATTATTTATAAATTAAAATCAGCTGAATGCATTAGTAACATCACAAGCAAGTGGAATCAAAAATAATAACTGAGCTGAGTGAGAGAAACACACTCGCACACAAAGCCGTCCTTTAGACATCTGTATTTGAGACCAACTGGGAACACTACAGTAATTATGAAGATGAAGTTAAGGAACTTAGAGTTCTCAGTCTAGCGACATGGGGCTTCTGGTTTTAAGTCATTCTCATTTCAGGCTCCCAAAAACAGACCTACAGTAGAAATGAATATACAGTATATGGAGTATTAAACAGATACGGATATACAGTAGTGCCTTGTTTTGTTTAGTCGGTTCATGTTTCATTGGCGATTTAATGCTGAAGCAGGTAGCTTGTCATGATCTGCACTGGGTTCAGGAAATATGAGTTACTCCAGCTCCTTCGCTATTAATACATAACCATCCTGCTGATCTGAATGAGAAAGAGAGAGAGAGAGGGGGGATTGACCACAGACATGAAGGGTCATTTATTTGTGAGAATAAGGCATGTGATACTGTGGCATATGTTTTCTGCAGTTTAAATATAGAAGACGGGCTTGGTGATGGGGTATAGATAAACTGGACGCTGCTGTTTTAAGAATAATCCGAATAAAAAAGCACTTTTTTTGTATCTTAGACTTTACTCAAGAGGCAGAGGAAGGATTGTTTGAAAAGGGCACATTGTTAGCAGCATATCCCAGCAGAGCTAAAATTCAAAAAGGCACAAAGCGGTCCCCTATTGCTGGCACTACAGGTAAGCTCTCTCTTTATATGTAAATACATCTTACTCCAGAGGGTTCTGGGAAGTTATATGTTTAGACAAGTGAAGCACTCTTATTCTCCGAAAGAGGCTAACTATACTGGACACATGCCGAAAGAGGTTTCATGCAGTATATACCACTGTATATGACAAGCCCCCTGCATCTCTCATGCAGAGAAATATCCTGTTCATTTCAGTCCATTTATCTGCCACTCATTATAAGTGTGTGCTTTCTTCAATAAGCAGTGAAGGCATTTTGCTACGGCACATTTTTAACGGCCAGTACTTAACTCTGAGGCTCAGCGTGAATCGGCCAGTGTCTTTTATGTTTTGACATACGACTGCTAAATGTAGCGAGCTTTTATGCTACAGGGTATTCGTGTCACCCTGAGCCGTGTCCTCATAACTTCTCGTCATGCATACTTTGTCTCACTACTTCCTTGTCTCGTGATATGGAGATGAAACTTCCTGTTGCATGTTCTCACACCGTAATCCAAGTCTCTTGATTCCCATTCCACTGCTGAAAGCAGGAGTACATATTATTGCAGCTGCTGATGAGGCCATATGCTCTGCTTTTGCTGATTGAGTTACGCTCTTCTCTGCTGGACGCCAGTACGGAATGTATGGTGTTTATGAGATGAAGGGATTTGGCAGAGAGTCAGATTCTGAGGAAATGCCAAACCTCAAACACTCTATTGTATAGCACACTGAGAGATAGGAAGGAAATTTTATATACCTGTTAAGCCATCCTCTATTATTAGGAAAGTCACCCTGGCTTGGAAGAATTCATGGTCAGTGATTAATAAAATTATGATGAACAAGGGCGTCCACGGATTATACCTTCCCCATTTACCCATGCACTGGAATGGGTTTTAAGAAACAGGGTGTGCTGGGTGTGATGCAAAAAAAAAACATAAAAAATAAAAAGTCATCTATCTGAACATCACCTTGACATTCTGTTGGTATAGTTCACTTGAAAAGGTTCTTTGATCTTAATAAACGCAACACATTGCAGACCTTCTTCAGAGCTTCCACAGCCTTGGTGGCTTTTGTCAACATTTATTACTATGACAAGAAAGGCTGCACGAAGCATGAACGTCCCCAAAGACTGGACTGTCTCCATATGTTATCTGCAGGCAGACTCCAAATAAATTAGTCCCCGCTGAGAGCACAGCCATGGGGAATCTGATACAGATATAAATGTTACCTAAATAAGGACACACTTTACAAATATTGCTTTTCCTACCTCTTGATGAGATTCCGCTCGGGCCAAAACAACCTAATTAAAAAGATCATTAAATTTATAGCATAAAACTTGATGTACAGTTCATGGTGCATTACAAAAAGAAGGAAAACAAAACCCTGGTGATATTCTGTATACTCAGCAATACCATGGTCAGTACCAAGGAGAATCATTGGCTAAATGGTCAAAGGAACATGTGGGTTAAAGTGGTACTAAATTATTCAAGAGACATATTTTTCAATGCTTGTAAAAGAAAATAGGGCTTGAGTCTCTTGGGGATGCATGGGTCCTGGTAGACGATTATGACAATTCTATTGGACCACTATATGCATCACAAGACCTTAAAGGGATTGTGGTTGTTGTGGTGCTTTCTGAGTTTTACACAAAGTTGTTTTAACAGAGGCACAATAAGTATAATGATAGCCAATCATATACAGTATATCTTTCCATGTACACCTGAATGCATGGAAATACCTAAATATACACTGTCCATTTCAGAACAGTCAAATTATTGCAAAGGAAACAAATCAAATAATAACTACATTTTTTGTCACATGTACCTTACAGCACAGTGAAATTTGTTTTTTTCCCTTTCATATCCTAGTTAGAAACCTGGTGTCAGAGTGCAGGGTCAGCCAGAATACAGCACCCTAGAACAGATAGGGCTTGAACCCATGCCCTTCCGATCAGTAACCTAGTCAACCACAGCCTTAACTGACTGACCCACCACTGCCCTGATTGAGAACTTTGTGGACGAAATGTGGTCAGGAAAAAAAATCATAAAGGGAGAGCACTTAAACACTTAAGTGTGCATGGTAACAAAATCAACAGTAAAAACCATACTGTAGCTATGCTTAATAGTGAAAGTAGGAGCATTTCCATATGCACACAATATGATGAGAATTTACAAAATTGGGAAAAAACAGCTATAAGAAAACCGTTTGTTAGTGAGTCTAATCAGCAAAAAAGGACTCTGATTCGAGTAAAGACTGGACTTTGGAGCAATGGAAAAAAGTTCAATGAGTTCAATGAGGGTCAATCTAAACTGATGAGTTTAGATTGACCCTAGGGTTAGAAGGGAAGTACATGGAGTGAAGCACCCATCATGCATAGCGGCCACTGTACCAGCCTCTGCAGGCAGTGTTATGGTACTGTATAGGGTTGCTTCAGTTGGTCAGGTCTAGGCTCAGCAGTGTAATGTGGCAATACAATGATGTCAGCGGATGACCTAAATGTACTGAATGACCAGGTTATCACATCAATGGGGTAAATAAAATGTTTATCTTTTAAGCATATTACAGGATTTACTAACTATAGTGAAACTAACAGTATGTGGTTTTAGGAGTGACAAATATGAGTGTAACCCTGCCAATATGCAACTTGGGAGTTTAAGGCATGCAAATACTATTATACGCATAAACAAAATATGCTGTCCTAAGTTCCTTAGTGGTACAACAGAGAAGTTTTCACCATATTATTGGGAGATCAAAAGTTCGAACTAGTCACGCTCTTTGTGTTGGAAGAATGACATACTCCTCTTTTTCCTGTCAATCATAGTGGCGCTGGCCAATCATGGCAGTCTTGTGAAAGAAGGCAGATAGCGCTTTCCTCCACTGTGGAGATAACATGTTTTCCTGCAAGTTGGCTGGCAACATTTATCTAGAAAGAAGCATGTGTTAACCTTCACCCTCACCAGCTGGTACAGTAGCTATTGTATGCTAAGGGAAATCTACAGTAGCTGGTTAGTAGGAATTCGTAAGTGAAAAAATAATAGAGGGTTAGTTAGGGGTGGATCAGAATTTGTTATATTGTTCAAGACTTTACTTAAACACTAGAATCTCTGAAGATGACTAATTTACAATAAACTGTGTAGGTAAACATGCTTAAGCAGAATCCTCATCCCCTAAACTCTAGAATACACTAGAGAAACGCAGAACTGAAATAGTCACATAAGACATTCACTGAAAGGAGCTTAAAATCTGCTTGCAGATATTCTTATCTTCTCTCCTCCAGATTTGGTAGCACTCTAAAGAACATTCCCCCTCAAAGGACGCCGCCTCGGGTTACGACTTTCTGTGCGCGCCGCCCTCTTGTCAGCTACACAGTTTCAGCAGCCCAGGAGATTTGGTAATGGGGTGTAAAGGAAGCTCATTGGGTGTGCTTAGAAAAGCACAGAATACTTGAATGGCTTCAAATCTTCCATCACACATACAGTACAGTATAGGCAAAAGTTTGAGGTTGCCAATTAGTCCAGCAATCCCGATCACACTGCCTTCCGTTGCATGCGCCCTTCCCTGCAGCCTCTTTGGTTACAGCCTTTGCCCAGCTGTCCACAGATATTTCTGGGAAATGGCATCCTAAATTACCAACGACACAATTATCCAAGCTTATGGTGCATGTTAAGGTCCTTTCTAACGCACAATTTGACCCTTCTTGAAAAAATGTGTCACTATGTGTTGACGTTTCATTTTATGTTACCTATTTAAAATGTTATTATGACAGACGGAGAGATTATCATAAATGTGAAAAAGTTTTGTCTTTTATGTTGTATAGAACAGGATCTAAAAATTAAAGTCCAAAACTGTCCTCTCTGGTTTATTTAAAGGTATTTCTGATCAAGTATAAACAGAAATACAATTAAATAAAAGGTACTAAATAATAATAACAATTACCCTATATTCCTCTTTTTATATACTGTACACCTTAGCCAAATTCTCTTACAATTTTAAAATGAGCAATTCTTTCTGTCTCAAACCCTCTGGTTCAAAGAGACTGTATTTCATTACACTGTACTTAAACCATGGTTTAGACACAATGAACCACTGGTGACTGACCACCAGTAGTGTGACATTAACCTTGTGGTTACACAATGACCTAATATAAATCTACCATGATTTCTAGATCAAACTTCAGCTTCCGTATATGCTAATGATAGACCCGGTCTTTATCCACTTTACATACAAAAATACATACTTCAACACAGATTCTGAAGCATCATAAAGTAATTAGATAGACCATCTCTTACAAGATACCCTAAGATAGACTGGCACACCATATTCCTACCTACCTCAGAGCGTAGGCTCCACATTCACTGTGACCCCGATGAGGATAAAGTGATTACTAAAAATGAATGAATAAATTATTGATCAAACCAGACAGAAACTTAACAGACCTTAACAGACCTAACTAAACATTACATCAGGGTAAATAAAATGCAATCTGCATTCATGATAATTTTCCAAACTGTTTGTTTTTCAATAAAGTTAATGAAGTACATTTGTATATATAACTATTAAAATAATCATAAATCTAAATATGGGAGTCAGCAACATTCTGTTCACAACAAGACTCTTAATCCTCAAGGCTGTGTACATTTGTCGTCTGTTAATCAACAGCGCAGTGTCGCCTTTACTGCAACATCATTAAATCGATATGGTGCTTGCACATAGAGCAAATTTCATCTACGCTTAATCAAAGTCAGTCCCTAGGTGGGAATGCATCATTAATGTTTTAAGGAAAATTGCTTCCTTATAAACACTCATCGAGAGCAATATCTTGAAAAAAATTTTTTTTAGACAGGTTTGCTGCTTGCTGGCTCGTTATACATAACAATGAACATGACTGATAAATGTACCGACCTGATATCGCATCTCTAATGAATGGAACAACATGAATGGAGGAAAAATTAAAGACTCACTTTGCCTTGTGAGTTTTGGAAAAAGCCCTAAGGAAAACATAAAAAGCTACCAGGAATGTCCATATTAGTGGCCTGGGAGACGCCTGAGGGGGAAAAAAGTAAATTGCATGACATTTATTGGCACTTTAGAAACAATGGTGAGAGATGTACAATATCAGTTGTCAGTTTAAATAAGCAATACAGTACATGCAGACAACAAGCATAAAATGAGCCGGACTACCCAGGACTACAAGTCAGCTCTGTTGGGATGTGTACTGGCTTGTCATAGGAAGGAATCTTCACGTACATACAGTAATAAGCAATGTTGCTAGTTACCATATATACTTTATTTATTCATAATAAATCTTCGTGCAACTTTATGCAGCATATGTTCATATGTAATTTCCACATCGTTAATGTGTGTGTTTTGCCTAAATTTTGCAATATCACCTACACACATCTGTTACTCGAGCATTTGTGCTTTCAGTTTGGTTTTCACTATCAAAAAGTCCTGATATTGACTCAAAGCAATAGACAACAGCTTGTTTAATGAGATTTTTTTCACACATAACTCAATTAGATAATGTGCGTTATCCAAAGCACCTTCCGACGGAACAGCCCATAAACACATAAAATTCACTCTTCTGTGAAGTGCAGGCGCTAACTGCTCATTTTATGTATGGTTTTATTGATTTTAATTGCATCTCGGAATGAAATGAAAAGAAATATTGCTGTCTTATATTGTAAAGGACAAAGAAGGTGAGATGCTGATGGAGGGTATATGAGGCTGGCTAGTGGTACTCTGTTTACGAAGCTGCAGATGAGAAGCTGTTCAAAAACATATTCAAATAATCAAAGACTCAATAGGTCCCAGATAATTAAAGAAGAGAGGCTTCTTCATGATGATGATGATGATGATGATGATTATTATACATTTTTCTTTGTGTATTTAACTGACAACAATGTTGAGTATTACAGCACATTAAACTAAATTAATTTTAAATTAGAAAGATTTGCCTGCATTTACACAGTTTAATCCAAAGGATAGGGATCTTTATATGTAAAGAATAACAAACCATACTGTATATTCAGTATATACATACATATAATAACGATGTTCAGGCATCAGTATGGCTCTCGTTATTTAGTGAGTCTATATTTGTCTGGAGAAGGTTATTGTTACACTTGTCAGGAGTGAAACTCAGCTCAGTTCTGTGTCCAATATCTTTTAGACAGTGAGTTAACAAGAAGATGAAATAAATAAAAAAAATACAGTTCAATACAAGAAATTGTGGATACAGTTTATAGAACATTCTAAATTTTCAACACTCGAAATACCATGGTGTTCAAGACAGTATAATTTTTAGAAGGTCACTAACAAATATAGATTATTCTATTTAAGACAGTCAAATTTTGCTAAATGTGCTAGATTAAAACGAATATAATACGGATATAATATGGTCGTAATCCTAATTTAAACAATGAAGTTCTGTGGTGTTTTTTTTTTTTTTTTTAAAGCATTGTCGGGTCATACAAGTATTAGTTAGATTTAAAAAAATTTATATATATATATGAATGCTGTAAATAAAACCTTTAAAAAATGTTTACCCTGCAAGTATCCAGAATATATATATATTCTGGATACTTGCAGGGTAAACATTTTTTAAAGGTTTTATTTACAGCATAGGCAAAGTCAATTTTACACAAACACGGCTGAAATGGCACGCCAAGGATTTACGGACAAATCAGATCTAAGTTTGTTGACTCCTTATGCTCTGGAAATGTCATGGTCAGAAATGGAAAATACTCATGAAAGTTTTATTCTGGCTCTTCAAACTTGATTGAAATTCAGTTATATCAAAATCGTGTCAATGGTCCTAGTATTTTGATGTTTAAAAACTGTCAGTAGAAGCCATTTTTTCCCAGGAGGACCTGTTTATAGTATCGGCCATAATCATTTTTTAATCGAATAGGACTTGCATTTCTATTTTAAGCATCATCGTTGTGCATTGTCGTTACAGGGTAATTAAAAGTCAGATCAGACAGACAGTTGTCGAATCCTTAAGCTCCAGAAATGACATGGTCGGAAAAGAAAAGAATTAAAAATCGCATATGGGTCCGTCAGGCTTGATGGGAATCCAGTCCAATCTAATCACATCAGTTGTGGTTGGCGCCTGAAAGAGATGGTGTATAGATCCTGTCAGTGACTGTCACTGGATAGCCCTTTTGTAGGATTGGTCCCTAAAGACCCTGGATAAGGAGCAGGCTGAACACACAGGCCTTTTAACAACTCAAGTAAAAAGCATCAGGGTCTCACACGATCACCATTAAATCTACTTGGACTAAAAATGACCCTCTGGCCATCATCATCAGAGATAAGGTGCAGAGGTGCCCTGCTGTTAGAGTGTAATTAAAGACTCTGCTCTCATTAATTCAATGGTAAAAGGCTACCTCAGACAAGACACTTAGTCATATGAAGGTCAGAAGATACACAGAAACCCTGAAACACAGTCGCTGCTTTTCCTGGATATCTTTTTTGGGTAATAAAGGAAAGTGCTGAGCACTGAATGCTAAGCTGCTGTTCAAAGAATCCACGGGTAAGATGCAGATTTGCATCGATTTTGTCTGGCAAGAGGAAGCTGAGAGGGCACAATGCATGCCACTCTACACTGCTACACATTCAGAAGACGCTCAGGGGAAAAGTTGTAGGAGTTGTAGTACTCTTTGTCAAAATGACAAATGATATCAATATTAACACATTATAACACATATAATACGTAAAATGTTAAATTTTCTTTTTTATTTTAGGACATTTAAAACAAATAACTTTTAAAAGTATTTTTTTTTTCCATTTCTTCAAATACTGATACAAATTGATCAGCCATCCCTCAAAATACATTTGGAAATGGTTCTTGGAGCGCTGCTCCATTTAGAACAATTTTTAAAGTACCTTTACATTTTTTTTTACGTCTGCACATGTGGAATGCTTTCTTCAGATCAGTCCACTGAAAGATACATCAAGTTTTAATCTTCTGCCAGAGACAACCAGCTACAATATCCTGGTGCCATGTCAATAAAAATACTCTCAATCTTTACAAGAGCATCTGGACCAGTCGATGATAAACAGCTTCAGAAGCAATGATCTACAGTCATATTTTATACTAGCTATGGGGCTTTTTTCCTTGTATACATCCCACCTGTCTCTCTTTTTTTTTTTTTTAAATGTAGTTGCAAAAATGCTTGTGCCTGAGTTTTAAGCACGGCGTTCACGAAAGGCTTGTTTTGTAGAGCCCTCCAAAACAGCTTGTTATAGAGACCAGTCTAATAGTGGATTCTTTTTATCTGACAAACTGTGCAGTGGTGAATCTGAACCACTGTTTTGTTGCATACTGTATCTCATCGCTCACCTCACGCTACATGGATACCGTAGAGTTTGCTGTGTTTTTAACTACTTCAGCCTGGTTAAACATTTTATTATGGACCTGAGTGTCTATAATAGTAATGTTAATGATTTTTTTTCCCATTTATTGAACTTTGCACATCAGCAAATATTTGTCTGTTCTATGGAACTGTGGAAAAGTCAAGAGTCACCCCTTATTTCTTTATATTTTGCTTTCAGTGACCCAGACTTTCTTGTATTTTTAAAATCTAGACTTGAGGAATAGTTCTCTCAGTCTCCCTGTGGGGCCTTTTTTATTTTATTTTATTATATATATATATATTTTTACACCTATTTAGTTCAGTATCTGACCATATTGAGAGGAATGTTTTTTCATACAGGTAGGTTGACTCCTATGAATCATTAATTTGTGCCCAGTACTGTATGTTGATATCTTCTTTGTTTTCACTAGGTGAGTTTGGAACCAATTACTCCATGCAACAAATGAAACCGTACATGCATTGGTGAAATCAAGGAGAAATTTTTAAGACTGAGAGCAATTTTAAATGCAATGTCAGGAATCAGGGAAGGCAAGGACACAGGTGCACTTTCGTAGTCACTGTGACAAACTAAAATAAACAGGAACAAGAATAAGACTTGAATCCTAACATGAACTGTGATCATCAACAATAACCTGGGAAAAAAGCCATGAATGCATAAAAAAAAACTGAGCAGAAGCGGGACAAGCACACCTGGAAAACAGGAACTTAAATCAATACACAAAGCAATGACAAACTCAAAACAGGTGACACACAGATACTAATGGTGGTTGTAGTCTAGTGCCTTGGTGGCACTTTCCTGGCATTTCAGCCTAATCTGCATGTCTTTGGACTGTGGAAGGAAACCAGAGTACCCAGAGGAAACCCACCAATCACAGGGAGAACATGCAAACTCCATGCACACACACAGAGACGGGAATTAAACCTGGCCAGGAATCGAACCCGGACCCTGGAGGTGCAAGGCGACAGTGCTAACCACTACACCACTGTGCCGCCTGTTTAAAATATGAACTGATAATTTTTTAAGGATACCAATAAATATTGAGCAAAACATATAAGTATTTTGTTTAAACATATAAACAAAATTTTGCACCAAAAACAAAATAAGAGAAATTGAACCATATTATGGGCTGAGACGCATTAGTTGCACAAAGCTCTAAAATATTCATTGAATGTTTAATGAAAATATTGTGTACTATATCCTCATCCACATCTGCATATTTTCACTAAATGTTTAATGAAACTATTTTGTATTACATTACCAAAATAAAACTCTTTTGGTATAATACTGAGCATATAATACAGTAAGTCTCTAAAATACGAACATTTGTTCGCATTACTTCAATTAGATCAAGTTAAATCACATGCGTACTGTACATGTGTGTGCTGCCTGCATCCCAGGATGTCTGGAAGCAGGCGTAATAGCAGTGGCGATGGAGATGGTACTGCTATGAAGTTCCAAGCTCCAAAAAGGATGGAGACAATTTGGACTTACATTGGACTTACAAACAAATTGGACTTACAAACGAGCTCACAGAACGGAACTCGTTTATATGTTGGGGACTTAATCTATAACATTAACGTGCATCCATGATTTAATCGTGTAGTAAACTTAAATTACTTAAATCCAGACACTATTCCCACTATAACTGTAAAAATCTGTAAAAGTCATGAAAGACATCAAGACATCTATTGCCTGACACACTGATAGTTTCAAAACTAGTGTCAGAAATATGTATAATATTGATAAAGGCATCTGAACGGATTCGTGCACCAAGGTGATCTAATGGAGCACGAGTCATTCCACTGCACAAAGCCTCTGGGAGAGAAACATATCTCAACAAAACCTACGTGGTAATGAGGTCTGCTGCAGGGTTATAGAGACACGCTAAGCAGACAAAGAGCATAGAATCGGAGATGATAGAGGTTCATGAAATAGTGACCCCAACAGAAACACAGAAATGAAATTTACAGCAGGAGAGTTACTCAGTAACTTCATAAATTAAGACCATTACACTGTAGTCACAATACGGCTTTAAAGAAATGCTTATATATTAATCTGACATTCACTTTTGTGCAGCACGAGCTGTTTTCACAAAGCAGTTTTACAAGACATAGATTTACATCTTTAATATTCAAGTCAGAACAGACAATCAGGAAAAAAACCCAGAGAAGAACCAGATTTAGAAGGAAATCCTATGTGACAGTCTCACCTGATGATATCACTCCACACCGCCACCTGAATGCTAACTAAATTTCAGGTTACCTAGGTCACCAGTGGTCTATTCTTACCTACTTGACTATTCACAATTGAATTTTAAATTGGAATTTCTGGATTGTTCATCATGTAAAGAGATTAACTTTCCCCTTGAATTAGTTCTCAAATCTCCTCTTTGGATTAGTTCTTTTTACTTTTTACCTGGCAGTTTTTGTTTTTTCTCTCTTCTGGATTCACATTCTGTTAAATAAACCCAGCACTTGGACTGTACACTCTGTTTGTGTGAATATGACACCTATTCCTTCAAGGTGACACACCACCAGGATAAAGAGATTATAAACTGGAGGTGAGATGATGATACTTTTGGACCCTTATCTACACTGCTTGGCCAAAAAAAATTGTCACAATAATATTTCACCAGACCGCCTTTAGCTTTGATTACAGTGCACATTACCCATGGCAACCTTGCATTGTTTTAGCAACCTTATCACAAAAGATTGAGGCTTTGTGGTGGCCAATTCATACATAAAAACGTTTCCTCATGCTCTTAGATTCACTCTTTCACAAATTGAGCCCAATGAATCTTGGCATCGTCTACCTGAATTATGCCATCAACAAAGAAAATAATCCACAGATGGGATATCCTGGTCATTCGGTACATCCAGGTCATCAGCTGAATTCATTTTTATTGCCACCCAATGTTACTGATTCTAGACCTGAACAACTGAAGAACCCCAGATCATAACATTGTCTCCAGTGGCCTGTACAGTGGCCGCTATACATGATGAGTGCATCGCTTCATGCGCTTCTCTTCTTACCCTGACACAACCATCGTTCTGTAATAGGGTCAACCTGGACTCATCAGACCACATGACCTTTTTCCATCGCTCCAAAGTCCAATCTTTACGCTCCATACAAAACTGAAGGCCTTTTCCTGATTAGCCTAACTAACTCTTATGGCCACACAGCTGTTTAGTCCCAAACCTTTGAGCTCTTACGATCTTACTCTATTGAACATAGCTGGGATTTCTACTTTCAATTTTTACAATGCAACTTCATCAAGTGTTTAAGTAATCTCCTATCTTTGTCATTCATGACCATGACCACATGTCTTCCATGAAGTTGACAGTTCAGCACTATCCTTCCAGGTTTTTACAATTTCAGCAGTCTCCTTAGTTGTTTTCTTTGCTTGATTCTGTAAGATCCACACTACAAGATATTTTCTATAACCACAAGATGTATCTTGCGTAAGAAATGAGAAGCTACTTACTAGTGTTAAAATAATTGTTGCTAGCTGAAATATTTACATTTCAATTTAATTTTCCAATGCAATTTGCATTTACTGCCAAGAGAGCAAAGGAAGAATTAACAACTTCATCAACTTTCTCATCATTTAACATTACCGTTCCCTTCCGACTAACAGTCGTGTCAAATGTCAGTGTGATGCTGCTTATGGCAAGAGTAGCCTAGTGATATTTTGTTATAATGTTAAATCCCCTACAGCTTAGTGCATTAGAGAACATGTCCTCTTGTGAGTGTTACAGAGTGTGAGGACAGAATGAGAGGGAGCGTTAGTGGTAAAGAGATTGCTTGCAGAGAAGCCCTGTAGCAAAAACAGCAGTGCTGATGTGAAGGAAAAAAAACTTTAGTCTACCAAGATAGTGATGCGACAGCTACGCCACCTCTTTCCCACCATAATACTCTGAGATTGTCACTTACTTTCTGTACTTTTTTCCTTATTCCCACTGTTAAAAAAAGATGTCAGTAGCGGGATTAAAACAATGGGGTTCTAATATTTAGTTGCCTGTGAACTGAATCTTGTGCAATCCCAAAAACAAGCACTTATGTTTATGAATAAAAATGCACGACACTGCGACCATCAAAGGATATAAAAAAAAATACATAAAATAAAAATGCAGATTCTAAGCAGCATGCTTTTAGAGCACAGGTCATGCTAAAGTCATGCTATTCTCAGAATGTCAAAAGGAAAAGACATGCTTTTGATCTTATATGGGAATCAGAACAATGATGAGAGTGATGGGTATGCGTTCTGATGATGTTTTAGCGGAAAAATGAAAAGTCAGCTAAGAGTACCAAACACCGCAGAAATATTTCATTCAACAGACATCAGAGCGGCTAAAAGTCTAGAGAAACAGAGAGTTTTAGTCAGTCTGCCGCCACTTAAGAACTCATTATTGACCCCATTTATAATGGAAAGTAATTAAACAAATCCAGTTGTTAGAGGAAGTCTATTTGTGACCAGCTTCAAAAGATTCAAAGCATATTATTTTCTTTTCTACACTGCTGTAAAAAGTTTTCTGGTTTTCTCAGCTTTCTGGTGATACTAATATGACAGAAGCCCTTAATTACATTTTTTTTTTTTTTTTTGCATTGCTGCAGCATTATTTATCCTTAACACCCCCTCATTGCAAAATGTTCCATCATTATTTTGCATATTCACACTAACAATATTTCACAATATAACATTATAACAGTACTATTGAAATAAAATATTATTTTAAATATTGTTAATATTTCATTGATTCAAGATATCACGTAATTGTACTAACATTATTTAACATGTTGAACTTTAAGATGAATAGGCAACAACAGTAGAAGAATACTGTACACTGGGATCTGCTTTTGTCAGGCAAGAACAGGAAATCTCATCAAAACTCGGCACACTTTTCCCTTATATGAGGAGCATTCAGATCAAACTGGGACTGTGAGTAATAACAGCACGTTATTTTAGTAAAAATTACATTTATTTTGATATACAATCCCCAGCTACACTAATGCACTTATCCAACCATTCCACTAGTGATCGGATATCATCAATATTTTCTCAGTATGCCTGCTGGCCTCCCAGGAATTCCTTTAATGGCCCAAATTTTGGGAAAATGCTTGGAATGTGGTTAAAAACTGTACAATAATGGCAATAACTTCCAGCTGAGTTCCTGTAATGTGCAAGTGTTGTTCATGAATGATTGTGTGTACAGTTCCCACAGACAGATGCATCTCTTATGCAAGTTGGTGACAAATTATCTGTTGATTTTCGAGGATCAGGTGTTGAATGTTTATGGAAACGACTGCAGCGGACTCTGAGCCACCTTAGCCGGGATCATCATTCAGGGACATTTGGCCTTCTTCGAAATATTTACACCATTTAATTGTTTTACTGCGGCTAAGAGTCTCATCCCTGTACTGCGGCTAAGAAGTCTTCTGTAAATACTAATCGCTTTTACGCCAGTCCCAGGTTCACTTGAATGCTCCTCGTACAGTATGTTTAGCTTTACGAGCTTCCCTAATAAAGTGCCAGGTGAGTGCATATGTGCGCATACAAATCTGATGCCAATTCAGGAAGTGAATCTCTGTTATTGACTGAGAGATCACAATGAAGAGGGTCCTGTTCAGCCGATTGTTCTGTAAATTGCAGGATACAAAGGATAATTCTTGTAATAAAAAGACACGGACAGGGGTAGGGAGACTTAATGTGTGGCCTTCTAGCTTCTGTAACAAAAGGCAGCTTTTATTTCAAGGGAGCAAAGACATCATCCGAGGCTGAAAAGCCCCGATCTCAATGTCTCAATTTTTTAAAAAGTTCAGACAGACTGAGAAACCATTAACACTTCTGAACATCGAGGAAGTGAGAGTTCAAATCAGGGATTCCACACCAACTCAAAATAACAGAGCGTATCACATTTGCTCGGTCAGCTGACAGGTTAGATGCGTCACATGGCAGGAGGAATCAGTGCCATAAGTGCTAAGCAGAATGAACCG
Source organism: Clarias pachynema (assembly GCA_030014365.1). Classification (NCBI taxonomy): domain Eukaryota; kingdom Metazoa; phylum Chordata; class Actinopteri; order Siluriformes; family Clariidae; genus Clarias; species Clarias pachynema. Next base: position 11,269,232 of record JAQMYL010000037.1, on the reverse strand, counting down.
TGCTCTAGATCGGCAGTAAACGCTTTTAATCTGAGCTGAAGCGGTGCAGCTTAGCCTACACTAATCCCTGAAAGAAAGAGGAGCCAGATGGCTGGCAACAACTGCTGCAAAAGATGCAAAGCATTGCTGCGAGAATCCTGCAGCTCCTGACGTTGTTTACCTTGTAACTCGTCTTACACTGGTAAGTCATGGTGAGCGCCAGCACCTGGCATCGCGGTTCTAAAGAACTGAGCCCCGCAGGGGATGATGTGTCAGAACTAAACACTCGGCTGCAGTAGAACCTTATGATTCCTGGAGTGCCGCAGCCAGGGAAGGACTGTCCCAGGGGTGTCAGGATACAGTAACGCACTGATCTCTTAACGCTCACTAAGCTCGTCCTGTACCTACACAGTCTCCGTCTGCTTCAAAGTGACTCTGGCGAGGAGCATAAGGCTTCTCTTAACCTGAACTGTTGCAAAGCAGCCTTTAAACTTAAGCACAGTTAAAGTTAGAAATTTTTTTTCAAAAGTCTAGGTTATCATTAGCACCAAGACCAGGACTTCTGAGCAGGACGGACAGCCCGGGGAAGCTGAAAATCTGTCTGATTATATACGATTTATCCACAAATGCACATGTAAACATGCATGGGTCAAACACAAACAGGGAGCTCAGTGGGATGCAACTACTTACAGCTAGTTACTGTTTCCTGGTGTGTAATTATTGAAAGATATAAAGACAATGTGAGACACAGCACCCCCTCAGCCCATCCCTCCTTTGCAGGGGAGGATAAATCTTGAACTTGAACTTCCAAAAAAGACAGATTCAGCGTCCAGGCTTTTAGTCGTTGTACAGTACATATAGCATATTGTTATGTACTGTATAGTATGGTGTATAGTAAAAAACCTTGAGGCACCCATCATTTCTTAATATTCTGCTTCTAAAGAGCCAGATTTTCAGTTGCTTTTTTATGTAGTCTTGAGGAATAGTTCTCCAGATTTTCTAAAAGACTTTTTCGTCTTTTATTTCCAGTCCAGCCCAGAGGAATTATTTTGTTTATCAAGGCACACAGTGATGTACATTATGAATCACTCAAGCATAAAACCAGTGTGAAACAGCTGCAGACGATGACAGACGATCAGGCCGGTGATTTACAGTAGTATACTGGTGATGCTGGAGACTGAGTGGTTGGAACAGACGAGAGGGGAAATGAGGTCGCTGCTGAGGTTGTTACATAAATCACCAATTTTTTTATTGTATCTTCAGACTTTGCCGCCTGTTATTGTTGAGGTAAAATATTTGTTCGCATTTCTTTAATTTAATCTGCATAATTTAATTAACTTTAATATAGAGAAATGGGGAGTGGCTCAAGCCTTTTGCACAGTAATGCATATTTAAACTTAATGATGCTTCTAACAAGGATATTGTTAGAAGCTCAGTCTCACAGGACGCGAGTGCAGTTAAGAGTTTTATTATAACACAACACAAGGAACGTGTTATCCAAACAGGCAAGGATAACCACAAATCAAATCTTTGAAAACGGGCAATCTACGACGAGATCAAAACAGAAACTAAACTCAAGAACAGAAAAGTTTTCAAGGCTTGGTAAGAACTACTAATACACTTTTTTTTACTAGTCAAAATAATTAGTGTGCTCAGAAGGTCTTTTTTCTGAATCGAGAACACGCAGGTAAATGGAAATGGACTGAAATAAAGTTTGTCATAAAGCTTGTACACCTTGCACAAAGAGAAATAAAGTTACCAGTCAGACTTGTGTAATATTCTGTGATGCCAGAATGGAGCCCAACATGTCATAGCCGAAACCTTAATCAACAAATGATATATTTATGTAAAGCACGCAAAAACCATGATGTGCAACTTTAGGACATTTAAAAAAAAATTAAGATAATAATCATCAAGTCTGCATTATTGCTTATTGATACATAGCTAAGTCTGGCTCGCCATCTCGTTAGATACAGTACCACTTTCTAGTCTAGGAAATTAGGCAGCCCACACATATCGCTGTGCGCGCTGAAGATTGGACTTAAACGGTGAGCTAGCTAATGAATTTATGATTTGTCCAACCCTGCTCTGTCTCTCTTGTTTTACTCTAAAGTGAGTTAAAGCTGTGTTTAATGATGAGACTCCCTGAGGGAGGGTTACTGAGGTATACGCCTCCCGCAGACAGTGGCAGAATAATAATGATATAATCGGTGGGGACCACACACACACACACACACACACATTTTATTTCAAGGTTGTCAAACTCAGTTTCTGTCTGTGCCACACTGCCATTTTTGAGTGCCTTCAATGGACCATAAACTGTACGGACAATTAATTTCTTAACTTCATATTAGTGTGGCTTTAAAAGCAAAATGTTGGACATTTTCAAAAAAAAAGGCTGATAAAATTTTTAAGTACTATTAGGCAAAAAAAAAAAAGAAAGAAAGAGGGAAAACCCCTTTATTGGGCTAAATGATGCATTTATCAACTGAGCAAATATGCTCATAATCAATAAAGTTTTCTGTTTTGCTCGCAATTCTGCATCTTAACATATTGCACATTGATGCTGTTGTTAACAAATCTTGGGCCCGTTCTTTCAATTTCCAAATTTAGGTTGCTTCTTATCACAAGTCAGGGTAATATGATTGGCTTTGTGTTGTAAAGACTTTCGCAGTTTCACAGAGATCACACCGGTTAAAATAATCATGTCCTCGATCTCACTTCTGAACACTTCTGAAAAAAGAGTCTTCTCTGAACATCCACTTTTCTTTTCTTTTTTTCCAGCAAATCTGATATCCTCGCTGCAACAAGTCTATCTAGATTTTTTTAAAGTAAAAAAAAAAAAAACACAATTGAGGGTAGCATGGTTATGCAGTGTGTTGTTTAAAAAAAAAAATCATATGTTGTTCTCCCTGTATAGACGTGGGATTCTTCTAGGCTACTTATTTCCTCCCACCTCCACATGCCACTATGTACAGTATCACACATTATCTCTCTCTCACTGTCTCTCTCTCTCTCTCTCTCTCCAGAAAGTACAATTCAAGCTCCTGCAAAGTCAAATTCTGTTTTTTTGGATAAAAAAAATAAAAATAAAAACATTCCACCCAATGTTAATTGTTGTATCGAGGTTTTCAGCACTGCCCAGGCAGGATTTTGTCAATTTGATCTGGCAACCCTAGATTACATATTATGCAGTTTGAAGGAAAATCTTGAAAGAATGGCAAATATTGCATGTACTGTATACAGTTAAACTTTGCTTCACTGTCATGGGTATGTCTGGATGAAGCATTTAGGAACATTCAGTTATGTTTGAATTAAAGAAAGACGTTTTTAAATTTATGTTACATATTAAATGTCTGAAAGGACCTTTGTAAAAGATTGGCTAATGTAAACTGCCCTAAATCTGAATGACTGTGTAAATTGTGTGTGTTCATGGTGCTCTGATGTCCCATTCATTCTGGGTTTATTCTAGCCTCATACACAGTGTTCCTGAAAAACGCTCCAGATTCATGTTGACCATGAACGGGCTAAAGGAGTCAATTGGAGATAAAAGTTCGTAGTTTATATTCCAACTTCGCCAACTCCACTAACTAACACTACAAGACGGTTCAGTTATAAAGAGTATTAAAAAAACTGACAGTAAATCCTTAATTTTCAACAGAAACTGCAAACAATTCTTCTTCTAAACAATAAATCAAAAGGAAATGATGCGTTTTAATCTTAGAAATAGAAACAGCAGCTGGGTTTATCATTTCGACTTGGAAAGACGTTGAAAGGATCACAAGGCACATAATAATCATCTGAAATATAATACAGAACATTTCTTCACTTTATTAATAGCAGTTTTATTTTGTACACACAGGAAGCAGCCTTACAAAAAAAAAAATCAGGACACGCTACTAAGCACCCAGCATGAAACAGTCACACGCCAAGTATCAGAGAGACTCGGGACCCTGACTGTCTCCCCGGGAGATCAGAGTTACAGACACATGACACACACTGACTCCTCCGCATGTCTTTTCCTCTTATTCCTCATGCCCTCATGAGAATAAATCCGAATCTGACCATGAAATACAGGCTCCCAGGAGGCTCTGTGTATGTGTATGTGTATGTGTGTGTGTGTGTGTGTGTGTGTGTGTCCTGCTTATGCTTATGCATGACTGCCTTTTCACAAAGGACAGACCCTACTGTCCTCCTGGCAAACAAGCTGCTGTCAGTCTCATCAATCCAAGACAAACACTGATGGTCACTACTGTCAAAAATATTTCATCTCAAATAGCGTTCAAACTTATCAATCATACCAGGCTTAGGGAATATAAAAGTCAGTATCACTGAGAAGGTTGTAATAAAAAGAACCTCAAGTGGGTTTAAAAAAAGAGAGACATCTTTATGAACAAATTAAGACTGTGCATGATTATGCACACCACAGCACAGCTGCCGTTCTCTTGTGATTAGTCAGTAGACTCGCACAAAGTTGTGTATTTCCCAGAGGCCCTCCACTCAGGCACAGCCAGAAATAGTCGTGTGTTCATAAATGACAGCACATGGCAGAGTCAACCTGATGTAACGGAGAGAAATGCACAGTCAGACCAGCTAAGCACTCACTTACAGGAACGCGCATGTCTTACAACATGTTTCACTGAGAGATGAATCAAAGACATACGCACGCACACACAGCATCAGTAGCACCAGATGAAGCAGAGATGAAGACAGGTTGAATTTAAAAAACTAAAAAAGATATCACTTACCCAGAAGATGAGGTTAAAGAGGAACATCATGTATTTCAAGCAGCAGAGGAAGCCACTAGCCATGTTGCACTTCTTGAATTCTAAAAGGAACACAAAGGATAGATCCAGGTAAAAGACCACGTATTTGCTGCTTTTGGAAGTGCTCGGTTTGTTGCCTTCCTTGTTGTCTGTGGCGGTCTGTTTGCGCCCCGTGGAGCCGTAAAAAGCCCCAGCGGTGAAGCCTCGTCCACCGAACGGACGACCTGAACCGGACGCGCGGGCAAAGTCCGAGTCGCAGCTGTCCACGGAGGGGCTGCGATGGATGGCGGACTCCTCACTACTTGACTTCTCCATGCTCTGGGGCTGAAGCTCTGCTAGCTAGATCATACTCTACCATGTCTCTCAAAGTAGCCGGGCAAAAAATTTCAAAAAGTGTCTCCCGAAAGACTTTTTCTCCCAGAAGAGTGTCTGTCTCATATGCACACCGATCAGGGATGAAAGTCTAAGGGAAAGAGATGCCACGGGAACAGAGTGGAGTCCCACTCACGCTCTCATCACTCTTGATGGAGGAGCCAACCTGTGTCCAGTGAGTATGTGACAGAGTTCTTACAACTTCCACATCTCCTCCTCCTCCTCGCACGCTTCTGCTTTGAGCCGACACGCTCTTTCTTTCTTTCTTTCTTTCTTTCTATCTTTCAGAGCCTCAGTCTTGCGCTCTGTTCTTCCTTCCCTGCCTTCTCCTCTCCTCTCCTCTCCTCTGCACTGAGCTTGTGCTCCTGGTCTCAGCGCTGCCGCTGATGTGTGCGATTATCGGCAGCTGCATTCACTGGACATTCCCTACTACCCCCATTCAGCGCTGAGCCATCTATCTATCTCCTCCTCCTTATTTCCCTTCCCCTCTCTCTCTCTCTCTCTCTCTCTAACTCCCAGCCCCCTTCCCTCTGACAGGGAACCAATCAGGCATCAAGTGTTGTCTCTAGCCCATCCCATTCATTTTTACTATGCTTATACTTATACAAGTTAATACTTGATATTCACTCTGGATAAAGCTGGATAAAAAAAACATGAGTTGGAGAAAGGCTGTTTATTTGTAGTCAAAAAGAGACTCTAGTTTAATATGAAACGGATCCACTGAAATCTTCTGAATTCAGACCGCAAGTAGCTTTAAACCTTGACCCCTTATTACTTGACCCCTTGATACCTTATTGCTTACCTCCAATTCAGTTCATCATAATTGTACTTCTTTGCCTGAGTTCTCTCTTTGAGTTGTCAATCGCGGGATTTGCCTAGTGTTAAAATAAAAACATTCGTGCGCATGACCGTTCGCTCAATAGTGCTCCGCAGTCCCTGGTTCATGGTCTCTCAGTTCCTTGTAAGGAGCGACGATGGATTGGCAGCGTCTCTAGCTTAGGAATTATAGCACCATTTCAAGCACGGAAACAAGATAGTGGCTAACACATATTCAATGATTTCCTTTCAAGAGCCAGGGACATAGTCTGAATAACCTAACACTCATTCCCCCGTTCTTGGAAAGACGGTAAGAAAAAAAAAAAAAAAAAAAAAAATATATATATATATATACATAAAATTTTAAAAAACTGATTTATAAAGCAATATTCTAAAGTCGCATTAAATGCCCCCTAAGGGCAAAAATAAATCAGTTCGAGATGTGCTGTAACAGAAAAACAATCAACCTCAGGGTGGCAACAGTGTCACCACCATTAAATTGATTAATTTCAGATAACGGCTCATTCGGTCAAGTTTTTTCCTACCAGCTTGGTTTGTTGTATAATATTATGGCAAGATATAACCATAAGTATTTGCTCGTCTTTTTTTCCCCCGGATCACATCTGTAGCTCTGATTAACCATAATCACAGCTATCATTCTTTACATTTCAAACTGCTATGTGGATAAATGGTTATACATTAGAAGTGCCGAACAACTGGAAGAAACAATCTCTAGTTAAGGAGAAAACATTTTGAAAGTTAATTTAACTTTTTGGGGGGATTTTTGCAAAATCTTTACTATTAACAAGAATCAAGGCACTAGCATGGGGAGAACAAGCAAACACCATGCACACAGAGACGGGAATCGAACCCGGACCCTGGAGGTGCAAGGCGACAGTGCTAACCACTACACCACCGTGC
>JAQMYL010000037.1:11246769-11262247 GCA_030014365.1 Clarias pachynema | reverse complement strand
GTATAAAATGTGACAAAATACTTATGAATCAAAATATGATATTCCATATAATTTTTTTGGGCTATTGGGGGAAAACTCACTGATTTTTGGTAATCCAGTAATTAATGTTACATTTACGGCACGATTTGATAAAAAAAAAATTAAAAAAACATTTGGCGAATATTTTGACGAATATCACGATCGCTTAAAACCATGATATTTACAGTAACTATTAAAAGTACCATTTTGTATTTAAATGTATTTATAAAGGTGAATAGAATAGAACAGCTCACCTGAACTCATTAAGTGGATGTTTTCCAATATTTATTTATCCCTTCAAATGCAATAATAATAAAAATTTAAAAATTGACAATTATTGACAAACTCTACATACATTCCCAACCATATATTACATAATATAATAAATAATAAATTTTAACCTTCTGTGATTAAATAATTGCACAGGTCCATACTGTGATTAAAGGTTTTTATGGGTCTAATTGTGTAGGTTGACTGGAAATCCCAAATTGCCCATAGTGTGTGTACAGTATGTGTGTGTGTGCGCGTGTGTAAGTGTGTGTGAGTGTGTGTGTGCGCCTTGCAATGGATTGGCCCCCTGTCCAGTGTGTACCCCGCCTTGTGACCAAAGTCTCCTGGGATAGGTTTCAGGCCCCTGCGACCCTGTTCAGGATAAGCTGTATAGAATCTAAATATATGAATGAATGAATGAATGAATGAATGTATAATTGTGCAGCACTATTTATGCTTGTGCAATCTCAAACTAGTAGACAGCGTTCAAAAGCACTGAAATCATTAATTGCCCTGAAAGTAAGTGTGTATTAAAACCTACAATGAGTCAGGATTAAAACATCACTAAGTATGAATGAACATACCAACACATAATACAGTGTTTGCCAGTGGCTTTACTCTAATCCATTTCTTTGCGTTTGAGTATAAACAACAATTCTGATGAACCTGTCTGAATGCCTTCAAGACTAACAATACAATTACAAAGCGATCAATTAGCCGCATGCTTTAACACTACACCGAAACACTTTTTTTTCCCACCATCATCCGACCCACGGATTACACATGCAGCAAATGATACATTACGCCGCATCCTTTTTTCGGGATGACTTTTCACTTGTGCACGCACACTATTAGGTCTGCAGAATTGGTTTTACACCGTGAACAATAATTTGGCTACTCTATCTGAAGCAAAACAGTCAATTGTGCCGAGTTTAAATCATTCATTACGCAGGCTGTTCTCCCGCAGGCATGCCAGCCACTTCATTTATTTAGACCTTAACAGATTTGTAATGTCTCCGCTATTAAGACCGAAAGCAGAGAACCACACTGTGGAGAGTGAGACGGACAGAAAAAGGATTGACCAGAGCTCAGAGCGCCCCTGATGCTAAGATTCAATACAGGCTGCCTCAACGCTGCACATCAGCGGGCTGATGTTCATTAGGACGCTACAGGAGCTTAACGCGACAAACTCTGCAATGAGCTGATAAGGCTTGTTCAACACCATATCCCGTCTTCAACTCAATTGTGCATCCACATGCATCCACACACTTACACACACACAATGTGAACGAATGAGAATGAGAAATGCAATGAAATAGAAGCAAAAGAACAAGAAAGGTACCTGCGAGATCAAAATGCATTTAGCTGACTCAGATGGCGTTTAAAAAGAAAAAGAGAAAAAAAAAACTTTGGAAGTTTTTTTTTTTTTTTTCAAATATAAAAGCTATGCTGATATGGCTTACTTTACTCAGGGCTGAAAAAAAATCAAGCCCTCTCATTTTATACTGTGTTTTTTGTTGCAATAGATTCCACAGTGCCACCACAGAGTACGAGCTAGAAGATACCAGAAAACTGCTACAAGACTGTAAGCAAAATGTTAATCAGCCTCCTTAGAAAATGACCTGATGGCTTTTTGTATCTGTGTACGCATGATTAGGATCCCCATCAGACAAAGAGCTCTTAACTCTGCCCGAGCAAGGTATCAACATACAGTACAAGCTAATTACACTACAAGGACAATACCTAAAGTTACATGATGATATTTCTTCAGTCTCATTGAAAGCATTCGGATTAGACGTTCCTAATGAACTGTTCACTAGAACGCTGATCCAAATAGATGCACTTCTACGCACAAAGCATTTAAACAGAAAATTTCTTTTTTGACCTGCATAAAATGGTTCTGCAACCTACTGAAAAGGTATGGAAATTGGTTACTTGCCAAACTGCGAGCCAAAAAGTACCTCTGCCTTCACTAGAGACCCAGGGGATGAAAGTTCAAAGTAAAGAATAATGGGAGCGAGGCTGTTCTTATGGAGTAAACTAATCTGGAATGGAAGCAAAATTTCCCCTTCAGGAAACGTTTCCCATCACATAGTGTTACCCCATGTAATGCACAAATGCTCAGAAATAATATGTTTACTCCAACAAGAGAGAAAAGATCAGATCAAGTGTTTACTTGGCTGGCATTTTATTCTGATTGTGTTATTATTCCAATTATTAGCTGATTATTAGCATCCATGTAAATGCACGTAGTGATGATTAACCCATTTCTGTCTTTGGAAAAGGCACGAGTAAGTCTTATGCTTTTACACATTCACATCGTCTTTTTGTATATTTGTGGAACACAGAACAACAGTGATTGTAAGCATGCCTTGGTAGATTGTAAGAAAATTCGCACAAGGTATCATACTGTATAAACATACGTTATGTGTGCATGTTGTTTAAACTCGGCCTCGCTGAAACCTCCACAACACATCATTACCAGTAATTGATGAAGTGCACATGAAATAGTGAAGGTACAATAACGTAAACAGATAATTTTATACCATTACTCAATCACTCAAGTACAAATATACTATAGGAAGGTGACGGAGCTGTGAGTTATCTCTGTTTGGAATGATGTGTGGCGTAATTACATACTTGAAATGCAAATCTTTTAATAAGAGTGTTCCTGCGTGAATTTCTGCCTTTGATGATACTCCATGCTCAACCATAATAAAAACCTTACAGTACAGTAATTTAATGCTGAGTTAATGATACACAGCAGATATTGTTTAACACTTTCTTCCGATATCGCTGACCATCATAACACCAGCGACTAGACAGAAGTGCTGTGCGGCCATAGATTGCTTACATTGTGTCCTGAGATCCATATACTGCAGTGCAGTGATACTGCTTTACCATTTTTTTTTCTGTAGCAGAATAAATCTGGGAGCTCATGCAACATGCACACGGCAAATACCCACTGGCGAGGAGCAGAGATCAGCTAGAAAGAGATAGAATAATGTAGCACAGTGTTCTGCTCTGTTCCGTGCTTAACACAGCTGTTCAAGTGTGATAAGAGCATGTCAAAGCAGACGCGTGCTATAGCGCCATAATGCGCCTGCATTGTCGCGTCATCCAGTAGTGTCTTCCCTGTGAAATGCCACCGGACCCTCGGACACAGACAGCTGACCGGTTGCAGAGTAAAAAAATAACTCTATTCGGCCAGGAACGTGGCTGTGTAATAAGAGCAAGTTCAAAGTCTGCCTAAGTGGATTCTTCTAATGTGTTATAGAGTGAAACGATTACACTGGAATATAGAAAGCAATTAATGGTCACCACTTGCGAATTGCAGGCTCAGTTTGCAGGGTTTTACACTTTGAAACCCCTTTAATCACGCTGCTTATGCCCTGTATTGACTCAAGCAGCAGACAGAGAAAATCGAGTTAGATTAAAATCCAGAATACAATACAGTCAGAAGAAGAGTCTACTTTTGCACTAACAAGGAGTTTTGAATGACTGAAGAAGCCTAGGAGAAGTCAGGAGGTCCGGAAATGATTTATGAAAGCTGTAAGAGCTTCACAGAACCGAACCCACTGAGATGGAGAATAGGGAGAGGAGACTCCTATGCTTCTGAGAATGACTAAATTCCCAAATAACGAGTGCTAATTTGCATGAGCAGTGAGATAAATTGAGAGAGCAGTTCATGTGCATGTAGTGGGTGATTTATAAAGGATTATTCTACGAATTACAGTATGTAAGGTTAAAAAAAAAAAAAAAGGCGCAGAAAACAAAATGTAAATGAGGTTTTGCATGTGCTTAGCGTTCTTGGTAGACTCCCAAAAAAAAAGAGTCCTGGAAGAGTGAACCGTGCATAAAACTAAAAACCACAAGCAGCAATGCTGGGAGCAAAGGTGATAAAATGCAATAAATAAAATGGTGCATTTGTTAACACAGCAAATGTGAATGAAAACCATTTTCAACAAGGAATATATAAGGCCAACCAACGTATAAGAAACAACTTTATCATGGTGGTTATTTCTGTTCAGTTTTCTATGATTAAGAATTAAGAGCTAAGACTTTATATCATTTATCTTCACTTGATAGAAACAGGCTTCTACAAAGTTAAGAACCTGCTCTTGAGATGTACAGTAAAGCCTTTAAGTCTTAGTAAATTGCAGTGCATATGCAATTACGATTGATTTGCATACACACTAACTTTTGTACTTCAGTTAGAGAAATAATGACAATCATATTCATTAAGGGAACAAATGTCATTTTAATTAAATGTTATTTTGCTTATGTGAAAGGCAATAAGTTCACAGATGCTGTTAGTAAACCACTTTGCAGGTGTTCTCAAGCATGAATACTCTTTTACTACACATGCAAGCACACAAACACACACATAAGTCTGCATCATGCACAGTTGGACATTTCACAGTTGAACATATAGGGAGTATTCAGGTCAATCACAGTTATGAGAGTAACAACTACCTTTAGACTCTATATAATCCCTTGCTACGCTAATCCCAGCGCAGTGCTTGAATATCGTCAAAGTAAAGAGTTCTCTCAGTTCTCCGAAGCCTGCTTCACGTCTGAAATGCAAGCCTCCCAGGAGCTCAACATGTGGAAATGGCTAAACTGATTTCACGCCTTCGTTCATGAAAAATCCCTGTTTGACTTGAACGCCCCTCATTTAACAGACTGTTCTTGAAATACAGCTTGAAGCAAAACAAGAGACGGTTCGGTTGGTAATGTGGGAATGGTTGTGGTGCACACACGCAGGTGCAAAAACAGGCTCTGAATATCGGACCACACACACTTCTTACAACCACCTGTAAGCTGCAAGGCCACACTGAATAAGCACAGACCATCAGGCAACGACCGCTTGACTCCACCAAGTCTGGCAATTTACACAAGAGCATGCCAGTTAGGTTATACTTAGACATTGTCCAAAATCAACTACCTTTCTTGACTTAAACCAACACCTAAAAATACACTATTTTGAGACTCTTAATACAAAGACATCTATACAGTGAAGCTCCGACAATAAAGTCAAGTCATTAGGTCAGTCTGTGGGGTTGATAACATGTTAAATCTTTCATTAGGTCACTATGTTGATTGGTAGGTTCGAACGCAAAGATGTGGTGAACACTTAATGTTAATTGCTGTCTAATTATGGTCATAACAGCACTTCATAATGTGGCTAAGTAACCTTTCAGTGTGCTGAGACTATAATTGGACATGTAGTGAAAAGTTTCTCGATTCCTAAAGATTTTTATGAAAGAAAGGTTTTATAAATTCTTTTTTTAGGGCAGGTATGCGTAGTTCTGAAAAATTATTTTAAAAATAATTGATTAATATTAGATTATAAGAATATCCATTAGGCAATCGCATGAGAAGAGTCGTTCAAATTTTATCCTAACCTTAAGCTTAAACCTAAAGCTATTAATACTGTATAATGCTTGATAGCGTAAGTGCTCTGAAATACAATGTTAGTAATTATGACATCCTTATATAAAATCAGCCAAGAAACACAACCTAGTTTCAACAAATTTTGTGACCCAGGTATGTTTTAAACCATGTGACTTGAAGAAAAAAAAACAGTCTGTTGGAATAAGGATTAATAAAAGTTACTGTAAAGTTTTGAGACTTATGCTTATGATGTGTTTATGCTGCTGCCCTTTAATAATGATTTAACTGTTCTGTATAATAATAATAATTAATGATTGTTCATCATCTGCATCAAGAACCGTATAAGCCACTTATCAACCTCAAGGCACTCAGGCAAATACACCTCACTAACACATTTCATTCAGCTCATGGACACTGTTCAAATAGATCCTGGTGAGGATGTGGTCAAAGCAAGAAGCAGGAAGAACTTAATAAGGATGTATTAACGACGGCGTTGACCAGTTAACGGCCTAATTACCACCTCTGAGAGACTTAAGCAATTTCCCTCTGGGATTAATAAAGTTCTTTGAATCTTGAATTGAATCTTGAATCTTCCTCGCTTGGCGTTCTGACTAGCATGGGGATGTCACTGCACGGTTGCTACATTAATTAATGAACATCCTCTTCAGGCTTGTGCTATAGCTGTGCCGGGTCCATGTCAGGTTGCAGACGACTGCATATTACAAGTCCATATTACATTCTTCTAGTGCTTTCCATGTTTATGGCGTGCAAGCAGCAGGTAATCATCGCGTCTCTGTCATGTTCAGTAAAACTACTGGATCCAATTCCTCACACCATCACGTCATGAAAAGCACTGTATGTGTTCTGATATTTATTCCAACTCACCGCATTCAAAGGCAATGTAGCAGGAGTGTAATAAGAGACTGGTAAGAGCGTGGTGCGATGTTATCTGACATACAGTATTATGTGACAGTATGATAGACGTATTGAGAACTTGACAGGAACGTGCAGTAGGTAGGAAGTTGTAAGAACTGGATAAACACACATTTTCCATTTTAACCCCGTTCTCGCTGTGTTCTTCGATACTTTTAGGAGGCGTGGGGAACTTTGCAGTCATCGTTGCAGTGTGAGTATACAGTAGTAATGAGTATTTCCCACTAGACCAGGAATACACAGACTTTGCACCAGACCTGCAGTGTTCTCCACATGTGTTAAAGTGGATTTACATCACATTACACAGTGCTGAAAAGCTGGTTACAATGAACAGTTTGCATCTTATTTCAAAAATGAATTAGAAATGCTTCAGGTTTTGGTATTATTCAGGTGATTTACTCTAAATCCTAAAATGAATAACCAGCAGTTAATCGAGTGATCACATTATATTCACATATACTTGTTTTTTTCCTGTCCAGTCCAGAGTAAGACAATATACATTTTGCCCTTTTTGTTTTTGATTTCTTAAGAAATACTGTAGAATAATAGCGGTACGGTGGTGTAGTGGTTAGCACTGTCGCCTTGCACCTCCAGGGTCAGGGTTTGATTCCTGTCCAGGGTCATTTCCCGTCTCTTGTGTGGATAGAGTTTGCATATTCTCCCCATGGTTGTTGGGTTTCCTCCGGGTTCTCCGGTTTCCTCCCACAGACCAAAGACCTGCAGATTAGGTTAACTGGCGTTCTCAGATTGCCCGTAGTGTGTGAATGACTGCATATATGTGTGTGTGCCCTGAGAAGGACTGGCCTCCACCTCGTGCCCCAAGTCTCCTGGGATAGGCTCCAGGACCCCTGCGACACTGTATACAGTATAAAGCGGTATAGACAATGAGTGAGTGAGTGAGAGAGAAATAGAATAATCTGCTGTCAGCGCTGCGCTTATTAGCCAGATCGAATAGAAATCTGTGTGATTATTTCAAAAAGCTGGTATAATACTGTTTTCAAATCTTTGTACTTTCTTAGAACCAGTATCCCATGCAACACTAGATTCCTAAATTCTTTTCTACCCCCTTGACTAATTGGTGTCCCCACAACAGTTACTTGTGAATGGATTAGTCGATTAGTCTATGCAACCTCTAATTCACTACAAGTTTATAATTTATCTCTGTATAATGAATGTCTGCACCTTATATGGCAATCACCTAATTAATGTACCTTCTATTAGTCCTTAGTTTTTTTCCTGGAATTGCTCTTTTTTTTTTTTTTTACTTTTCGAGCATAGATTGTTGTCCGTCAGTCAATTAAATAGATAATATTTAAAATTAACAGCTTTGGCTGTTAATTTTAAACAGCCAAACAGCTTTTGGCCTTAAAGGCTCATAATAATATGCCCTGACTACGCTTTATACTATTTCATAGATTATTTGTTAATACTTAGCTCCTTCTCCAGTTCGCCTGTCAAGCAATTCACAATCTGCTTCATCTTGTAAAAAAACCTAATTAGTTTTGTGTGATATATTGTAAATAACTACAGAACACTAATCAATGTGTGTGTGGCTTATCCAATGTGACATCATATACTGTAGGATATGTATAATTACAATTAATTATTGTTCCACAGTGTCTTGTCTTTATCACCTGGCGCAGTCCATTTTCTCAAACTGAAATATCTAGTGTTTAGGCATGTCCAATACCTTCCATCGTGTAAAGGAAGTGCGACAAGTCATGTTTAGTTTAAAGCAAACGTCTCAGAGCTGAGATAGTACAAACGACCTGGTAGACACTCAACACGTTTATGTCTCCTGTCAAGTCTACAGTGACCAAGCAGTAAACCACATGGAGAGTGTGTGTGTGTGTGTGTGGGAAAGGGTGTCTGAGAGACCCTACGCCTTAATTTAGAGACATCCGTCAGGCATGAATAAATCATAGAGGAGTAAATAATGAGAATAAACCAGCAAAATCGAAACATGCAAGCATAAGCCATTAACATTCTGAGCAATGCCAGTGCCACCTCCAGTCCTGGCAGCTCAAATCACACTGCTCATTGACCATCATCCTCACATATCTCAGAGTTGTTGTTTTTTTATGTACCAGATCATAACGGCTAGAAATAGCAATGAATACAGAAATGCCACATTGCCACAATCACTTGCTTCCATTCCATTCAACCCATCTACATTTTTCCATCTTTGATGCAACAGTGATATCAAAACTCTTACAGGATTAATACTCTGATTGTCTGAATGTGCTTAATATTGTTGCACATTATATATTATGAATTACTTCATTTAAGAAGAACTGTTGGGGGCAAGATTACGTCAAGATTAATTAAAGTAGAATTAATTAAAGTTCACAGGAATTAATGGATAATCACAAAGAATTTATTAAAAAAAAAAAAATCATTTGTTCAAATTTCACACACATCCCCCACATCATTAATTCCTGACCCAATCCTGTGACTGATCAGGTTGACAGTCATGATACCGGTCTTGCAGAGGAACAAAGGAAGCAGAACCATGCGAACATTGTTCCTCTGATGTTCCACATAACTTGGCAACAGAAGCTCGCACTCAGTTGCCTCGGTTACTCTGAAACCGTGAGTACTGGCCGCATCTGTGTATGCCTCTAGATCAGGACTGTATCAAGATGGAAAAATGGCATGGGTGAATCCATAAATAAAAAACAGCAGGCACTTACTAATGCTGAAATGAAAGCGAGTGAAGTACCACGTCATGTGTTCCTGTAATACCGGATAATTACTGAGAAAACTGAAAATAGCAATGTGCTAGTAAGTACATTCGGAAAGGACGTACATTGAGTATTGAGTGCAACAGCTTTGCCTTATCCTTATGGTTTAAAATAGAGTAGTAAATAGAAGGCTATGTATGATATCTAGCAGAGATGAAGAGTGTAGTGTAGCCAGGGAAAACAAGTTCATAAGTTTAACTTTTATTTTTACTAAATACAGTTTTGAATGGATCTCAAGCATCATTTTAGAGTCTGATTAAGAAGAAAGAAGAAGAAAACTGCATCTTAAAATTTGATTCGAACTGAGTGAAGGAGAATCACAGACTTGTATCTGATTACAAACTGAACTGATCAGGCTCATGTCTGTTTCTTAACAGCATACAGCTATGTAACAGTTTGATTAAAGAATAACATTTTTGTAAGGAAATCCCATTTGCAATTTGCACTCTTTGTACCTGAGACAAAGAGAGCCAGGTTAAAGAGAACTGGATGAAAGCGACGTGGTTTATGTGTTCAGAGCATAGTGCCACTGACCTGTGATGTCATTCCACTTCTTTTTTTTCTTTTTTTTTGCATGAACCTAAAGCCTATTTTGAGCTTGGAAACTATGTCATTATATCAGTTTCCCCCTCCGGACATGGAGCAGGTAACTGAACCTATAGAGGGCTCTATTCCTGCGGCACTCCATCGTAAAAATAATCACTCCAGTGTTTCATGGAAGAGGATTTGCAGGACAGGAAAGCAGGCTTAGATAGAACTATGCGTGAACTTCCTTGTATCATAGATGAACGGGAACTGTATAGCTCGGTGTTGCTCAGGCTGCTTTACCACATCCTGATAAAAACAGCTGGCGCTACAGGCAGGGAGAAGGCTGAAATAAAAACAATGTAAAAATGGAGAGGATGGTTGAAGGGGGGTACCGCATGAGGCTGAACTGCTGACGCAGCTCCTGGACGGCGGAAGAATTAAATCCATACATCAACACCTGAATACAATGCTGCTTAGTACACTGCAATATGCCAGGGAGTTCTTTTCCCATTAGTTAATCTTCGAGAAAAACATAGTGTATGTATTTACTGTAAGTAGAAAGTCCCGGAAAGGGTGGACAGATCACTAGACCAGGCACCTGGGACAGGCAGATGTCATGTCCAGGCTATTACAATTTCTTCATAGACATGCAGGTTTAAAAAGCAGTGAAAGAAAATGAACTCTGCTCCTTATTGACTTTTGCTAAATGCCTCCGAATCTAACTGCTTGTTGGACGAGACATATCAGATGAGGTGCAATCTGGCTGACAGGAGAACAATCTTTACTAGGTGGATTAAACTGCATGCATGGACGATCACTGATCTTTTCAGAATGAAGAATGTGCATGTGTTATAATAAACAGCGAAAAATAAAGGAACATAAAGTCCAGGGAGAAGCTTTCATAGCACACTGCACACTCTGTGACTAACTACATGCTGTCACCCCGGGGTCAACCATGCAGAGTGAAAATAAAAACCCTAACCAGACACACATAATGGTTATATTTGGGATGAGTGTAGAAACCTTCCCACCTTCTATTTAAAACAATGACTTGTTGACTTTTTTTTTTTCAGAAGAGGATAAGATTGTCCTTGACGATCACCACCCTTGGAATGCATACACTTGTCCATTTCCTTTCATTTTGAATTAACACACTCAACTAGATAAATAGCTCTTTAGACATATATTAATAATGTTTGCTACTACTTTTTAGTCTCAACCAGGTTGCCAGGCAACCACAAAATTAGACCTGGCTGTACATTGATAGTACACTACACATAAGGACAATTATAGCTATTATCCAGACTCAATCAGTAAATAGCAGTCTGTCAGCGTGTCATTAAATATTAGTTTAGATGAAAAGCCTAGGCAGTGGTGGCTCAAATGGTTAAGGCGGTAAATTAGTGGGTTTCCAATCAGAAGGTCAGGGGTTCGAGCACCAACAATACCAAGCTGCCACTGTTGAGGCCTTAAACCCTATCTGCTCCAGGGACGCTGTATCCTGGCTGACTCTCTGTTCTGACCCCAGCTTGCTAACTGTGACAAATAATTGAATCTTACGTGACTAATGAAAAATTGGATTTGAATATGATGTTTATACTTGTACAACTATGGCTAAGGAAATGTATAGCTAGTCATAGTTGTACAAGTAAAATGTATAAAAATTTATGATCCACCCCTGGTAGATGCATTAGGTTTAATATTGCACCACATGACGAAATCCCAAAGTAAAAAAAAAAAAAAAAGTCTCATAAAATGCAATTCAGGACACCACCGTGATTCTCCTTTGCTGTAATCTGTGGCAGACTTTATATCCAAAACTTTTAAAATAATGTCTACACAAGACTCATTTCAATATTCCGATGAGAAAAAAAATATATTTTAATTCCTCAATTCTAATTCATTTCACAGCCCACACTCAACACATGATCACATAAGTCTTTTTGGCCCTAGGTGTTAATCAGTACGAAATTAACCTCTGTGGGACAACAGTGATTTTTGAATGCACCAGCTGGCTGGATGCTCCCTGGGAGATGCTCAGATTCAAGCAGACAGCGAGATGCCCAGGCACGGCCCAAGGTCCTGGCCGTTCAGCTTGGCTGGGTTTTCTGTGGATGGCCCGAGCCACTGGTGCACAGATGGTGTGGAGTCGAGAGGAAAGAAGCAGTGGACCCTAATAAACCACCCCAGGTACCTTCCATTTGGATTAGCTCATCGTGAATCCCGACGGATGGAAGATTTTTTTTTTTCCAAGTACAGACGAAGCAGGGATGTAAAGGAGAGCCACTGGCCTAGAATGTCCCTGCTAAAAACCATCAATTAGTGCGAGAAATGGTAGCGAAATAGGAACGATTCGGAAAAGACTGGGAGATAAATAATTGTTTAGGACAGGAAACTGTGAGTATCAATATATCAGGAGGAGTAATAGTCCTCCAGCTATCCTAGAACCCACAATTAGACACTTTAATACATCTATAATTAAGACATTTCAGCATTCACTCATACCTAATCAGTACTTAGCAGTCTGTAAGTGTGTAGTGTTCATTAAATATTAGTCTAGACAAAAAAAATAATAATCACAAAAGCGCTTGCTCTTCGAGGAGTTGCAGGTACACCACATCCCTCAAGCACATGCTGTGTGTTCACTACGCAGACGAACGGTATCATCAGGAACACCTCAGAGAACAGCTCGAAGGAAGAAAGGAAAATATGCAAGTGCACTTTGACACATCATCTATTTTAAATCACACTCAAGGGCATGACGTCTCACTTAAAATGACTTACGGTTTGAAAATAGCATCATCGCCCCACAGGCTACACGTTGCGAGATCTGACGAGCATGTGTAAAAATCATCGTGTGCCTTATGAAAAAAATATGCGCACCTTCCAGGCTGGTCTTTACAGCTCTTTGATTGTTCCACTCAAAGCTTTGAGTGTGATGGTATGTGGCAGGCCTTCATTAGGAAATCTGGTTCTAGCATCAATCTGAGCTAGTAGACGCAAAAAGCAGACTCTTAAAATTTTCTCTTCGGATGTGTGTGTGTGTGTAAGAGAGAGAAGCTAGCCAAAACTAGACAGGTTTGTCAGATTTAAGTGAACTTTAAGAGTGCAGGTTGAAAAAAATTTCATAAATGAAAATCTGTAGCTGTAAAAAAAAAAATTATAAAATGACCCATCACATTACCCATCACGTGTGTGTGTGTGTGTGTGTGTGTGCAAGAGAGAGAGATACAGTTTCTTAGTGATGCTGGAATAAACACTAGGATGCCCAAATCCTAACCGCTAGAAATAAGACGCTTGCTCCCACCTTTCCCACAAGATTTCTGTACAACTTCCAACTCATCTTCCCACCCTGACCTTCAATGTGGAGGACACGTCTTGCTGCTCCTTACTGAGCTACATTAACACATAAATAAAATAGAGTGTATGGTTACACCACGATTGCTCTTCGAGGAGTCCAGAATTATTCTATTCTATTTTGCTGTAAATACTTTCTGAAATGGTTGTCCACTCTGGATAAATGCAGAGCACCACGGTACAAGAGCTGACAGCCACATCTATTTGTGGCACCTGGTGCAGAGAAAATTTTGAAAAAAAGTGTGTGTGGTAGGTGAGTGTAAGAGCAGGCTTGCAGTAAAGTTAGGTCGGTGAAAAAATCTCGGACATTTAGGCATCTCTGACGCGGAAGCCCAGGCACCGGCATGTCTGTTCTATGCTGTAGGCTATTACTGCTGACCCACAGGTGTGTGCGTCTGTGTGTGTGTGTGTGTGTGTGTGTGTGTGTGTGTGTGTGTGTGTGTGTGTGTGTGTGTGTGTTCAGCTGCCCTCAAAAATCTGAGACCTCTCTAGAGCCATGGCTGTATAGATTTTTAATTATTCATTCATTCATATTCTATTCCGCTTCTCCTGTATAGGGTCACGGAGGGCCTGGAGCCTATCCCAGGAGACTTAGGGCACAAGGTGGGGTACACCCTGGATCGGGTGCCAATACTGTACATCGCAGGACAGACATAAACACACGCACACACACATACACACACTACAGGCAATTTGTGAACACTCATTAACCTAATCTGCATGTCTTTAAACTGTGGGAGGAAACCGGAGTACGCAGAGGAAATGAACCAAGCACGGATAGGACGTGTGTTCCATTTTTCAATAATTATAATATTAATGATTATGATTATGAATATTATTATTACCACTTACTCACCCATGGTTTATACCCCTTTATCCTGTATTCATGGTCGCAGGGGCCTGAAGCATATCCCAGGAGACTTGGGGCACAAGGCGGGGTACACCCTGGACCGGGTGCCAATCAATCGCAAGGCACATAAAAACACACACACACACACACACACACACACACACACACACACTTATTCACACACTACAGGCAATTTGTGAACGCCCCTTAAACCTAATCTGAATGTCTTTGAACTGTGGGAGGAAACCGGAGTACCCGGAGGAAACAAACCAGGCACGGGGAGAACATGTGTTCCACTTTTCAATGACTATGTTGATGATGATGATGATGATGATGAATATTATTATTATTATTATTATTATTATTATTTAAAATTAATAGCCACAAAGAAAAACCTTACAAAGACATAAGCATGATAGCACTTAAACACAAACCCAATTATGAAAAGTACGTACTGTTAGCAAAATCAACATGAATAATTATAATGAAATTCCAACATTTAGGACTCTAACATTATTTCAGGTGCAGATTTGTGGCATTGCAATCACTTCAACAATCCTCTCGAGTTTTTTGACGAATACTATAAACATCTTAATATTAGACACTTTATCTTTTTTTCCCCCACCATGCCAAAAGTAGCAGCCAAACTTCACAACTCTGAACTCCATTTGATAAAGATAAATACAGTTTGTTGTGGACTTGGAAGTGAAATGTGTGAAAACAGCAGGCTTCTCAAACTCCCTGCTACGAAAAACTGAAAGAAAAAGTTCAGGGCAAAGGTAGCACAGCATGCAGTAACCTCAGAACTAACAGAAAATAATCTCATGGCAAAAACCTAGGCCAATGACTTATGGGATTTTTTTGTTGAGGTTGGAAATACTGTACAACATGCTAAATTTTAAATGCTGTTGTTTTCACCTAGTTGTTTATTAATGCATTGAGCTAGGTGATTAGGTCACTATATGTTTTCATGTTACCTTTTGGCCTAGTGAATTTCCATAAAATACTAAATGGCCTTGTATTGGCTGCCTGGTGCCAATTTAATGCATATAGAAGGGGCGTTCAAGTCTAACCGGGACTTATAATTAAATTTCTTGTTAATAAAGGTGTAAAACCGATACACATTTACAGAAGACTTCAAGCACAGTATGGTGACGAGACTCTTAGCCGCAATAAAACATTTTAAAGAATGCCTTATATCCGAGAATGATGATTCCGGCCGAGGTGGCTGGGCACTAGTGATGGGTCGTTCATGAATGAGTCGTTCTTTTTGAACGAATCTTTAATGTGACTCAGAAGAACGGGTAGTCTCGGAGAGTGATTCGTTCATTTTCTACTGGGCGCGCATGCGCAAATCATCGCAAAACCTCCGTAGGTTATG
>JAQMYL010000037.1:11215092-11234267 GCA_030014365.1 Clarias pachynema | reverse complement strand
GAGTACAAGTACTTTAAAAAATGCGGTATCGAGGCCGATACCCGATACCGGTATCGGTATCGGTGCATCCCTATTAAATACAAAACCAATATCAAAGCTCTGAGATTTGTATCTTATACTAGTAGATAAAAGCAGTTATTTGTAACTAGTAATTGGGATGATGTGATGCCGTATACTGTCATGGAGACTTTGGTTATGAAGCAGCTTGTACCCATAGATTTAGGTAACCAAAATTACAGTATGACAGAACAGAAATAATAGCCTCAACACAAAATAAAAAAAATGAGATGCTATCACACTGGCCTTGTGCTATGGGCTACAACCTAATGAAGTTTTAGATTAAGCCCCATAAACGGCTGTAAACAACAAACCGCCATCCAACATCACATCTAGCAGGATGTTTTGACAGATTATACAGTATATATAAAAAAATATACAAATATATATTTTATTGAAGTTTTTAAAAGGGCATCGATAACAACTCTGTGTGTGTACGCAGTATATATCCGAAGATTATCATGCACAAGTTGCTGAAATGTTTTCGACATTTTTGGGGGTTGAGCTCATTGAAGGTCTTCCAGTGATAATCTTTCGCTCTTGAAGCATGCGTGCCACTCAAAACACCTCGGACGACTCATTGCAGCATCACTGTAAACTTGCCGAATCATGTCAAACGTCTCTCTGGCAGCTTTGCCCAGTTTCATGCAGAATTACTTGTTCTACCTTGCTGTCCATGATGGAATAGCAGACTTGGTAATGCACATGGTCAGAATAGCACCAGTTGCACAGCTCCCGATGTACACAGGACATTCAAAACTTATAAAACTAGTCTTGAAACTTCTTCATACCACCTCATATGAAAAAAAACTAAACTAAACATAATGGTGTAGTGGTTAGCGTCATAGCCTCCATAGCCTTGCACCTTTCGGATTGAGGGGTTGAATCCCACCTTTGGGTCTGTGTGCGTGAACTTTGCATGTTCTCCCCGAGCTTGGTGGGTTTCCTCCCTCAGTAGATTAGACTAAATGGATTTTCAAAATTCCCATATTTTGCGAGTGTGTGTGTGCGCCACCTTGTGCCACAAGTTCCCTGGGATAGGCTCCATGCTTCCCACAACCCTGGTCAGAGCCCTCCCTGATGCCACCGTCCCATTTTTATCCAGGCTTGGGACCAGTACTAAGCTCCTTTAGTACTGTAACCCCCCTCTGCATGGCAGGCAAGAAGTCATTGAACCACCAATGCCCTAGATACTTATATCAGATTCTGTTAATGATTAGTAGGTTAATTTCCTGCTAAAAGTTGTCTTCGGATTTGGTCAATGTACCGTAAAGCCTTACACTGGACACAACTCTGTTAGAGGGTGTTAGAAATTCCCCATCAGTACCCCTATTTTCCCCTTACTGCTTTCTTCCCCTTTCTCTCAAGGGCCTTTTTCTCCCAAGCTGCTCTCATGTATTGCCATCTTCACCACATTTCCTCTCAGCCATTCTATTTTCTTTCTTGCTTTCTCCTACACGCACAATCACCCAGTGGGAGAGCTGCTCTCTCTCCACAGGACCTCGCTTACAGGAGATGGCTTGCCTCTGCCTCCAGGTCATCATAGTGCTTTGTTCAAGGAGTGTGTGTGTTTAAAATTGGAGCCACAACAAGAACAGAGCAGAGGCATGTAAAAGTCTCAGCAGTGCTAGAGGGCTTTCCGTGTCGTTTATACACTATTCATGATGGTCCCATGTGGCAGAAACATAAAAGAAAATGCGGATGTAACAGGTGCCATCATGCCACGGCTCTTTTTGGCGTAGTTGCTCTCTTCTAAAGCACTCAGTCTTCCGACGTGTCAAAAGTGTGACACAGAGAGAGAAGGCAACAATACTGGTAAAACATCTGGAAGAATAACCTGACATTGGGATTGAACCGAAAGCCTTGGATCTATTAGGAAATTAACCTTTCACTAACAGAAAAAAGGAACCCAAAGAGGCAAAAGAATGTAAATAAAAAACAGCGCGATGAAATATTCAGTGAAGCAAAGCGTTGAATGGCTTCTTATTAAAGAGATAATAAACAAATGCAGCTTCTGTCCTAAACAGCAATCTGAACGTATTTGTCCCATAAAACGACTATAATTAAAACCTTCTTTACAAAATGAGCCACACAAACCGGCAAATGCATAATCTCAGCCAAGGGCTTAAGATGTGCAAATCAAGCAATCAGCTGCAGGTCCGAAACGTTGACGCGGCTGAATTTTAATGAGCAGCTGCTCCGTTTCCTCTGTCCCCCCTTTCACTTTTAATAAACCTCCACGGTGACATGTACACTGACCGCAAGGACAATGTGTGCTGTGAGTAATTTCACACAAAAGCTACGGTTTATGCCGCAGTGAAATGTCTGACTTTTTTTTTTCCCCACTCACCTACAACACTGGTAACCTTCAGCCTGTCCACTGATTCAGGTCAGTGAGCTATTTAATATGCTTGGAGCATGAGCGGATGCAAGTCTCTATCTGTTTTCTCTCTCCCTCTCTCTCTCTCTCTTTCTCTCTCGGTCTTCAGATTGACTTGCAATGTTTGGTAGCATCCGTAACCTTCTATAGCATTCTTTTCTCTCTGATTGCTAAGTGTGAATGTGTATGTGTGTTTGTGTGGCTACCACATAACCCTTTCATTTAAAATCTGATCATTCATATCATGTGGTTATAAATATATCTGGATATCTACGTAGGTAAGGATTAATTTGACCCATTCAGTCATGAGCCTTATATATAAAGAATGTCATTTTGAGACTGATAATATTAAAAATGCAGAGATAACATGACACGCTTATGGGCCCATCATTACCACACATAAATCTTTTCTACGACTACACATTTCGCAAAATTATGTGTTCGAATATTAGAACTGGGACATTGACGCCAGTCTAGACAGAATTTATTGACATTTCTTGGTTTATTGTTAAACCATTCCTCAAAGTGAAAGAGAAGAGAGAGAAAGAGACCCAATATTGCCACTGTCTTGCAAAACAAATGAGTTTTTTTCTTTCCTTTGCACCCGTTTCATTTAGCTGTCCAGGTTTTTTTTCACGCCATCACTTGACTGATGCGTCTGGTGTTACTGTTTCCTACAAAAATACCGAAGCCGTTCAGACTGAATTAAAGTCTGAGAGTGAATAGGCTGGTTGAAGATGGACACCTCCTCACACAGACACACACACACACACAATTAAATAAAAGGTTGACAAGGCAGGCTGTAAATAAATGCAGTGCAGTACACGATGTTTCCAAAAGAACAGAAGTTGCAGACGGAGCATGAGTGCAATGTCTTGCAAAAAATATAATAATAACTTCCACAGTGACATATAAAAAGTGATGTTTGACAAAAAACAGATGCTTTAGTCGCTGTGATGGATTTTTAAAAATGTATTAGCATCTTAAATCTCTGAATGTAAGATGCTGTGGATTTTATTAAGCACTTGACCTGTGAATACCTCAAAAGTCAAGTGCTTAATAAAATTATTGACTATTGTAATAATAATCAGCAATCAAATAAGAAACAAACACTCTTGTTCAGATTCTTCCTCATAGCAGATTGCACATTCTGTAGTGTATGCCTCTAAATGTTTAAATGACCTAATATTACGTTTTTAATAAAAACTACTTTTAGCAAGGAAAACAGAACTGATTGAACTGAGTGACAAAGATTAGTTGACTATTATAGTCACATGCTTGTGTTTAAATCCTATGAGTGACTTTTACCTCAAGTTATAAACTATGAACTATATAATCAAATTAAGGCGGACCACATCATACTGTACCTGTGGGAGAAAAAAAGGGTAAAAAAAAAAAAAAAAAGAAGAAGAAAAAAAAGGAATATGATTAAAAAAAAAAAAAAAAACATGAACCAAAGCTGAGATTCATTGTCAAACAACAGAATAAAAGAAATAAAAATTTCTGTAATCTGAAGAGTATCCCCATCAAGAGTATAAAACGATAAAAGAAAATATGGAAGGTTTCGCATCATGCAGTTCAATGAAAATAAAAGTTGAATATTATAAAACTATAAATCACATCACAACCTGGCTAGCCCAATACTGTAATTATAATATAAAAGAATATTCACAATTTATTTTTTACTTTGTGTTCAAGGTCGGCATCAGCCGGCATCAGCAGGAAAAGGCTTGCCATTTCCAAGTTTTCAAAGTTTTTCTTAACTGATCAACTGAATTTATTCCTAATAAGAAAGGAATCTGTCAACAGTATTGGAAAATTTACATCTTACAAACAAACATTTCTCTAGAAATGGGATTAACCTTATATTGAAAGCTTGGTTTGTTGCAATCTTATAATAAGAACCAAGATTGCAATATACTGTAAGATTATATAGATCTTATAGTGTAACTACTCAGACACCATAAACTGACGTGACTGTTGGTGCCTGTTACAGCTCTGAGAACCCTACAGTAAGAAGTATTAAGCTTTTTTTTTATTTTAGCTCCATTGTTATTCAATTTTGGCTAATTTATTTTTGCTAAATTTCCCAAAATTATTCCAAAATCCATACATTTTCATTGGAATTTAGGTCAGAAGTCATGCAAGAACCTTCCTAAAATATTTTGGCTGCTGAAAAGGTCAACCTAACTCATGAAATTATATTATTCTCGATGTGTCCTGGGACTCCATTCATGTTTCCGCTGATTATTTGCTATATCTGCTGGCTTCTCTCGATTGTTTGGTTAAGTAGTGTTTCCATGAATTTCTCATCTTTATATCTTAAAGTCACTTGTAGTGACAGTACTAAGGTCTTTTGCTTTGGTTTTGTAACCTTTTCTATTTTAGTATTGCCTTTGAAATCTTAAGAAAACTCTATTTCATTTTGTACACAATCCCGTTAACCAGCAGCAATGTCATTTTGCAGCATATATTATTTATATAATTTATTTATTTTACCTTACCTTTACTTCAGTAACATCCTTCCTGTTATTCATGTAAAATAGTTGTTTTTTTCTGGTTAGTTAAATCATCATCATTGTTTTGTTCCAGAAAATTATCTCTATATATATATGTTGTATATACAGTATAATTATCTTTATCTATATACGTTGTTAATTTGAAGTTTTAAAATACATATTTCATACATATTTTTCAGCCTAAATCCAAAAGGCACCTGTGCGTGAAAATATGAAGTGGATAAAGAGACTGTAAGTATAGAAAAGAACCAAAACAAACGTACAGTATATGAATACTTAAGTCCCTTTGGTGTACTGTTGTTTCATCATTAGTTCACCAATTAGAGGACAGTATATACAATTGGAATGCCACGAACATGTAATAAACACTAAATTGATTTAACGTCAGCACATTTCTGACACAGAGTTGTTGATTTCTGGTTTGCCATGTTGGCTCGATATTCAGCTAACATTAGTATTCAGATCAGAAGTTCAAATTGATTAAGCTCCTTCGTAGGTTAAAGAGCCTAGACTAACTTCAGGTTTAATTGGTCTGTTAAAGAACGGTGGCATAGTGGTTAGCACTGTGGCCTCTAGGGTCGTGCCGCCTGTGTGTTGTTTGCACATTCTCCCCATGGTGGGTTTCCACCAGGTACTCCGTCCTCAGCCCCACAAAAACAACCATACACAGTCCAGATCCATGCAGAAAGGGATAATTGGCATTTCCAAATTGCCAGAAGTGTATGAGTAAGTGTGTGTACTTGTGTGCCCCGTGATGGATTGGCACCTTATCCAGGTGCACCCTTCCTTGTCCCCGAGTCCCCTGAGAGAAGCCCCACGCTTCATGCAACCCTGTACAGGATAAGCGGTATGGAGAATGAGTGAATGAGTTGTGATATGTGTATTTAAGGAGAATTTTTTTATTTATTTATTTTTAAATACTTTTTTTGGGTAACAGTGGGGGTGACAATTTTCTAGGACAAAACAATGATGAAGATTTGCCTAACCAGCAAAAATAAATAAATAAATATTTTACATGAATAATAGGATGGATGTTACTGTAAAGGATTGATTAAAATATCTAACATGAACACCTGCTCTTTCATCAGCAGACAGATGATAAGCAGATGACTGGCTTAGTCACTGATGAGAGAGAGAGAGAAAGTGCACTCATGAATAGGGTGTAAATACAATACCCATAGTTCACGCTGCCACACTGATGCTGAAATCATTTGCAGTTCGAGATCAAATGTCTGACTGAGAAATAAATAAGAGGTGTGGGAAGGTGCAACTGTATCATTTTACTGTTAGTTGAAGTTGTCAGTCACTTGTCAGGCATGGTCTCATACGTACATCTCTGGAATGCTTCTGAACCCAGAGTCTGCTCATGTCACCTGCTCACTTCTTTAGCACCACAAACATGAGACTCTGCATTCAAACAGTAATGCAGGTGGTGGTAAACTAGGACATGTGAAACTGGGAGGAATAAGAGACCACGTGACCTTCAGAATTAAAGCCCCTAATGTAAGGAGATTGCAAATTCGAATCCTGATCATACGAAGGTCATCATTGCTGGAGGTCCAAGGGTGAGCAGCTGGTGAGAGATATGACACTGTTCAATTCCCTGTCAATCAGCATGACACTAATCACTAATCAATGAGAAACTCAATGAGTTCAGCCACTGAACTTTCCAACCCAAAGCGGTTTTCTGTGGAAGAGAGCAAACCGCTCTGGGTTGGAAACGTTCAGTGGGTGACTTCACATGTCTTGGAAGAAGTGCATGCTAGGCTAGTTAGTGGCTATTGAGTAGCATATGGCTAAACTGGAGATCTCTGGAGAACTGCAAATCTCTAAAAAACAAACAAAAAAAAAAACAATTGATGCCACATGATTAGTATTCATGTTTTCTTCTTCTTCTTTTTTTTTTTTTTATACCAACACACACACATACCGACAAATCGGGCCTAATAACAATGCACAATCCTTTTATGCTTTAAAGCTTTCAGAATTATAAGCTGTTGCAATAGTCTGATATACTGTAAGAGATGTGTTCCCATGAACAATAAGCAAGTGGAATGTTCAATCTTGTTACCAACTTGAGGAAGAGACACATCTGTCTACGAGGCCAGCCTTTCAGACACAAAGCAGATAGTCTGAACTAGTTTCACCCACAGTTCCCCACAAATTTCCTAAATAATCTTAAAAAACTTCTTAAATATAATTTTTTCTCCGATGCAACACCAGATGGCTTTACAATAGAGCTTCCTAAGGCTTTCTCTTATCATACAGATATGACTGTGTCTACAAAAATGTCAAAGATGCATTATAGGGAAGTAAGCAAATTTCATAACATTTCTGTGGTGAGGCCATTAATTATGCTGCATACATTGAATAGAAGTTAATTAATTTCAGTCACACTAGTGTTATCAAGTATGCATGTATCCTGACCTTTCCATTATCATTTCATTTGTTGTGGGAAATGTCATGACATGGCTTTATCCTGATAACAGTCTATTCCTGAAACACTGGACATACATCCTGGAATACATCCTGAATGGGACACAAGTCCATTCTAGGACACCTTGTACATACGGTACAAACACATTCACACACAAAGTAATGAATCCATGTTCTGGAATGTTTTTGCCAGAAACATGCACTGTAGAAGAAACCCACATGACCAGGGCGAAGAACATGGGAAAACTCGACACAGACTGCAATGCAGGCTCAGGGTTCTACATCAAAGCCCTCCACTGACAATACATTTCATTTAATATCTCATATAATATTTTATGTTGAGGATTTCTCTACCAAAGGAGTCACTAGTCATTACCATGTGCATGAATTTCATACTGAAATTCTGTACTGTGAAAAGGGATTTGGTCGATAATTTTTTTAAATATGTGATTGTATGTAAGTATAATTTTAATTGAAAATCATGACAATTCTACTGCAGGACTAATCAAAATCTGACCAAAGGTTAACACAGGACAAACAAACAAAAAAAAAAAAGGAAATAAAGCTCTGGTGCAATACAGTAAAAAATTTCAGTTATGTCCACTTTACAAAGATTTTTGAAAGAAAATATTGACCCTTTTCATTCAAAGATGAATTGCACAATTTCAAGCTAGAGCAGTTTTTAAAATGCCTTTGACGATATTTTTTGACATATTTTTCCCCAAAAACTTTTTTACAGGTAAACATGAATGAATGGAATTTAAAGGCTGCACTTTTGTTATGAGCGAATTTCAAGTAAACAGGTTTTAAATCCAGGTCGCATGGAGTGCGGTAATCATACATGTGCTACAGACTCAAGATTAAGCGTACTGTAAGTACTAAACATGAGTTACAAACTGCAATTATATTTATTCCTTCTATTTTGTCATTGCACATCACTGATGCAAAAAAGTCAGGAAAAAGACTTCTCCTTACTAAAGGCAAAGCACATACACTACAGTACGTACATGTGTCCTATGCTTTCCCTTTGGGATTAATCTCTCTCCAACTATCTACAGTATGTATATCTATCATACTAATTTCCCCCAGTCCTCTCCTGTAAAGCAACAGAGAAGCATTATGGGGAAAAAAAGAAACAGTGGCATTCTGCAGTCTCAGAAAACAAATTTATTCTCACTGGGTCATTTTTCTTTCTTTTTTTTTTCTTTTGCAGCTGCAGAGAAGGTCCAGCCTTCATCATCATTAGACGAGGTTCTGAGTCCCGCCATCCATAAGCAATTAAAGCTGTAAGGAGTGAATTAAAGTCTGAGGTTCGAAAGAGAGAAGAAGATCAGCTGGGGATGGAAAACCCATAAAGCTACAGATTAAAGCTCGACATGGCTGACCAAACCTGTGAGTGATGCCTGGTTATCCTTTCGTCTTGAGGCTTTGATCACATATTACGAATGATGAAGTTGGTGGGAAAGGGAGAGGTGGGGGTGGGGGGTTGTAAAGAGTATTACGATCCTGATTGGCTGACTGAAAAAAAGAGTATTGCAAAAATACTGCAGTGACCATGTAAGGAGGGGTATAGGTAGTCTCTTAATTACTTAATCTGAAAGATTGGAGAAAAACAAAAGTGTCGCTTTGTGTACTGGCCTAATTGATCAGTGACGATGAACTAGATGCAGTAAGTGGAAACACATTGGCATTGAACTGCTTCCAGTGTGACTCACATACAATAAGCATTGCACTTTCACACTGATTTAGATTTGTGCATTGTACAATTCAAATGTCTCTTTATGATACTAAAGGTTTGAAACATTGAGCTGACAAAAAAGTTCGCATCACGCATTTTTGGTTTTCAATTAGACTGAAAAGCAATATAATGATTTTATCATTCCTAGAGGATATTACACTTCCATAATACCCCAGGGATGTTTACATCTTTTATATCACCAGACCTGCATTTCACTTCTTTTATAATCCTTTATGCATTTCACATACAGTAGGAGCTACACACTTTAACACCAATATATTCTAATATGCATTACCATAAAAAAAAAAAAAATTTAACACACACACACACACACAAACAGAACAGTCCCCCGCCCCCCAAATTAAAATGGAAACTCTGTCCATTGGAATATTTATCTGAAATCATTTGCTTAGGTGTTTTGATTTCTCCAATATTACATTCCCTGGCTCTGTTTTAAGTTCTTGTTTTAACTTCATTAATATGATGTACAGTAAAATCTATCAGTGGACTGCTCAGCCAAAAAAATAATTATATATTTCACATTCTCATATTTCATTGGACAACCTTTAGCTTTGATTACCGTGCACATTTACCATGGCATTGTTTCAACAATCTCATGCAACTTCACAACGTTAATTTCCATCCAGAGTTGAATTAATTTTTTAGCTAAGATGTACTAATGAAGGGAGACTTGAACTACTCCACTCCCAAAAGACATTCGATGGAGTTAAATTCGGGACTCATGTGTGAAAATGATTCATGTGTGAAAATGATTCCTCATGGTCCCAAAACAATTTGTTCAAAAGTTGAGACTGAGAAATCTTAGCATTGCCATCCAAAACCTACTCATTCAGTATGTTCAGGTCATGGGCTGACTTCATTTTATTGCCACATAACGTTGCAGAGCCCAAGTAGCTGAAGCAACCGCAGATCATAACACTGCCTAGTGCCTAGAGGCTCGTACAGTGGGCACTATGAATGATGGTGCATCGCTTCACTTCTCATACTGTATACCTCTGGAATAAGGTCAATCTGCACTCATAGGATTAAAAAAAATGTTTTTCATTGCTCCAAACTGCCATCTTTATGATCTCCATTAAGATAAATCCATTTTTTCAGATTACTTTCACTAACAAATTGATTTCTTATGGCCACACAGTTTATTCCCAAACCCACCTCCAGGGTCTCTGTGTGTATGGAGTTTGCATGCTCTCCCCGTGCTTGGTAGGTTTCCTCCGGGTACCCCGGTTTCCTCCCACAGTCCAAAAATCTGTAAATTAGGCTAATTGGCGTTCCCAAATTGCCCTGTATGTGCCCTGCGATGGATTGGTACCCTGTCCAGGGTGTACCCCGCCTCTTGCCCTAAGTCTCCTGGGTTTGGCTCCAAGCCCCCCCAGGGTATACAGTATGTATATATAGATAAGGTTAAAAGAACTGATGCAACTGAAACATATTAATCCCTGCAGTAACTATCCAATCAACGATTCTTAAGTATTTGCTAAATTAAATCTAAGAATTATACTGGGGTTTTTTTTCACAAAGTCCATTTTCACTTGATTTTTTATGCATAAACAGGCACTCTTAACTTTACTCCCAGCTTATTTCCTTTCAACTTGCTCT
The DNA here is from genome assembly GCA_030014365.1 of Clarias pachynema. Classification (NCBI taxonomy): domain Eukaryota; kingdom Metazoa; phylum Chordata; class Actinopteri; order Siluriformes; family Clariidae; genus Clarias; species Clarias pachynema. Next base: position 11,223,517 of record JAQMYL010000037.1, on the reverse strand, counting down.
ACTGATAAACCTACACACTGGGCTACTTATAATGCAAATATGAATAGGGCTTCTGAGAGTCTATAAAAAATATCAAATATTTTTCACACTTAGATGGCCACATAACCATTTTGGAACTAACAAATCAGTCACTCATAAATATTCCAGAAATGCTTTCAAAATTCTCTGATGCTTAAATTACTAAACATATGAACTGAAAGAAGCTTGAAGATGAAGGAAAGTTTAGCTACCTAAAAATTGTAGATAATTTACATTTATATTATTTGCATTGGGATGCACAAAAGAGTCGGTGCTATAATAGTGGGTATAACGCAGTGCTTCAGTGTATCCGCCACAGAAATCTGTCTCAGCAGCTGCATCAATATCATCTAGGCTTGTTGCTGTCACAAACAAGTCTGTAAATTTGATGTATTTACTTGGATTAAATGGGATTTTGTAAAATGTTTAATTGTGAGCAGGGAACAATCAATATCACACAAGTCTGAACTGCTTTATCTTTGTGAAAGTGTGCCAATGCTCTGACCAGGTGTCTTGTTAAGACATAAACAAACTTTGTCCATCAAGCGAACTATCGTGATGGTGCTTGAAATATCTAAAAGAAGGATTTGGATGCAAACATTATTATTCTATTCAATAATTAATAAATGGATAAATAATTTATCACTAGTCATGCTGCCTCTCACCATGAATTGAGGCTTGATCTTGTAATTTATCTCCATGTAGGCTGAAAAGGTTGAGTTTTATCGATTCACAGTCCTAATCTGTGAGTTCCCCAGTGGTGAGTCCTTGGTCCAATTTTGTTCTTCTTACAGAATACATCACTGGGGTCAGTCCTCAGATTACACTTCCCAAACCTCAGTGCATTTCCCTATATGAATTTTAAGTGCAAGAAATTAACTGACTGCCTCTGACATCTCTTTGTGAAGATGCATCTTTTTAAACCAATCATTAAAGCAGGACTACGCAAGACTAAGTTGACCATTATAAGCTTACATTTGGTTCATCTAGTCCTCCTGGAGTCCTTGAGTGTACTCTGCACAAAATATCTTAATCCTTCTTACTATCTTTCTTTCTCTGTCAAGCTACAGAGGGCACTCCTGAGAGACCAGTGGTACTGACCCCTTATACCTGCCTGATTCCTCCCTGATGGCCTGCTTCTGGTTGAAGTTCTTGCTACAGGAGACCACTCACTGCTGCAGAGGATGGCCTCGTGGGGTTGGTTTAAAGATATGAAAACTGAGGGCGGCTCCACTTAATATTCCGAAGATGGCTTTGGACTGCATTAGTATAAACAGTTTTTCAGTGATGACTTCTCGGAGTTTTTCGTTGCTATAGTTGCCTCTGGATTGCTCATTACAAACAAACTGATATGACTAAAACATATATATTTTTAGTGATATCTAGAAAATATATTTACAGCATGTAAAGTTCTTTTGTGATACTGTATCGAATAAACAAATATGTATTTTAAACAACCCAGTCAGGATTTGGGGTTAAAATAACCTTCATTATTTTCCCTAGATTTTGGTGCATGGTTGTGTATATGTGTGCTCATTCTGCCACAAGAGCATTAATGGGGTCAGGAACTGAGGAGGCTATGGGGCACAGGCAGTATTCAAATTCATCCCAAAGGTGTTCAGTGTAGTTAAGGTCAAGGCTTTGTGCAGACCACTCAAGTTCTCACACTCCAAACCATGTCTTTATATCAAGCACTATCATACTAGAACATATTTGGGCCTTTTCAGTGTAGCCCAAGTTTCAGTGAAGAGAAAATGTTTCCAAATGTGTGGCAACAGTTTAAGAAATAGCCCACATATAGGTTTGGGTATCCACAAACTTTTCCCCCATGTATGTAGTGTACCTACCACCTTAAAATTCTTCACCTTATAATGAGGATCATAAAAACCACTTATTCACTCACATTTCATCTAGTACATACAGTACAGTACACCAAAAGAATCAAATTTTCATCAATCATATACCAGAACACCAACAACCAGATTCGTCTTCTTCTTGACAACATTTAAGCAATACCAACTACAGAAAGCCATACTCGGATTCTCATCCAATCATTTTATAGACTACTGTATATATTTCACACATATTCCTTTAAATCCTAATATATCCTTTATAGAGGATTTACAATGCTGCAGCTGAACCGGTTCATAACCTCCCGAAGCTGTCTAATGTTATTTTCCTCCTAGGGTCAGCTTTCTCTTGCAGAAAAAAAAAATCAGTATGCTTTCTTTCATATATCATACTTGATGAGCTCAGCATCACAGTACAGTATCTTTGTACCACACTCACAGCTGCACAACTCCATTCTTCAAATTCATGAAGGCTGAAATGGCTTTCTCTGTAAAAATCTGCATGGACATGAGGTGAGATCTTGCAGAGAGAAAGTCATATGAAAAATAGGGAAAGAAAACAATATGTAAATCCTTTTTGCTATTTGTTACTGACAATCTTGGCAAGTTCTGATCTCTAAACAGACTCCCAGAGGATATAACAATATTTCGCAACATATACATAATTGAGCATCCAGTATAACACAATTTAAAAGTATGTGACATGCATCAAAATGGTACAAAATACAACATTAATGCAAATTAATAGCCTGTAGACTTTTATTTGTTGGGTAACAAAATAATTTTTTACAGTCTCTATTTAAATGTAGTTCTCACTGAAGATGTGAATGTGGAAAGAATATTTATTATAAAAAAAACGTCTTTGCAACTTTTATATTACGTCATCATATTAAGAAACTTTCTGGGCATTTTAAAATAATGATAAACCTCCTGGATAATAAAACCTTATGATAATTCTTTCTCTATACTTTCACATGTATAAATCACTAATTAGCACGCGGCCTTATGAATTTCCTCATGCCAAACACTTTTATCTCTTATACACACCTGTATTTATTTGACATAATTGATTATGTACACATATCGTTTTTCTAGTTCATTCTTCCACCGCTGTTCAGCTGTTCATTTTCCACTTAACTTGAAGTAACAGAGTTTGCCAAATAACAAAATGCAAATTTAAGTTTAGTATACTGAAATAAAAATTAGAGGCACAGTGGTACATGTCTCGCCTGCCATGTGGAGGCCGAGGTTTGATTCTCAGCCAATTTCCAACCCCCAGCCACTGGATGCCTGGATAAAATGGCAGGGTTGCGTCAGGAAGGTAAAACGTCTGCCAAGTTGTGTACTTGTCAATTGTCTGCTGTGGCGACCCCTTGATCAAAAGCAGCCGAAAGACCAACACTAACATACTGAGGTAAAAACTGGAATGAAAACGCATGTAGAACCTGGTACTAAGCACAACTACAGTATATACGTGGGACGACATCAATCAAACAAGCAACAGCTACTGTGTAGGATCTGTAGAGCTCTGGAAACTTGAGGGCACCAAACTAGAAATACACATCTCAGAATAACACATCTTTACTACACAATGCTGAACCTAGAAAACTGTTATGAAGATTGATGTATACCTGCTAGGATGAAAAAAAATACTATGCTACAAAACATCAATGTCTAAAATAAATGTGATCTTTAAAAAAAAAAAGAAATCTAGACCAAGCTGACAAACATTTAAATTTCTTTTTTTTTTTTTAATCACACACACTCCTACTAAGTCTTCATACAACCTCAAACAGAGACTTACTAATCAATTATAATTAGACTCAACTTCAATTCCATTAAACGAGGTTCATTTAATAATCAGATAAATGTAAAAAAAATTTTACTCTAAGTTTTACTTTAAGTGAGAAGTTTGAACATTTACTGTAGAACCTTTCCCATGTGTTTACATGACAGATCTTGCTGACTAATATTCTGGTACATTTGTTTTCTGTGAGGCAGCAGAGCATAAATAATTAATTTTAAAAGATCCCAACATAATGCAGGAGGATAGAGTTTCTGGTGGACATCTTGCTTATACTCTGAAACTGAATAAAGCTGCACATGAATCCTTTTTCTAGCCCTCTGTTTAATGAGACATTTGGAGCACTCTTATTCATAAGTTAGACGTGTGATGACATATAAAGGCCTAGAAGTAATTGATTAACATGCTTTGCCTTTTAATTCACATCGCATAGCAACTCATGCTGAGATTCAGTCCTGAAATAAATCAAAATGCAACCTACACATTAATTATGGTTGTTCACTGGGAGATTTGTTTAATTATCCACAATAGAAAATGGTTAGAAATATATACATGGGTGAAAAAGGGTGCTTCATTAAGCTTGCTGAATGTGAGAAACAGGGTGTCCCAAAAGTCTCCATACAAAGGGGAAATTACCATAAGTAAGCAAGTATTTGCACAATCCAAAATGTGTTAACACACGTTCATCACGAGATGGAAAGACGACCCTATACGTGTTTACAAAGAAATGGCAATCACTGTATGTAGACGTTTTGTAAATAAAGTTATATTTTGATTTTTAAAAAAAGCAGTAATTTCTCCCGCATACAGTAACTAAACAGAATTAATAGGAAAAATATAGATGGGGGGGGATTAGTTACATTAAACTGCCTACAGTGTTTGACTTGACTGAGTGTGTCAGTGTGTAGGAGTTCAGGGAAGAAGAACTCCATAGGTGGATAACCTGTTCATTCAGTATATTCATGCTCCCAGAACCACTCTTTCATAACTTATTATTTAGCATAATACATTTTTCGCACTGACAGACAAAACCTGGTCATTCAGTACATTCAGATCATCCATCCATTTAGGAACCTCTGGAGTCCAACTAGGGACCGTGGAGGTCAATGGTGACACACCATTTATTCCCATTTTTACGACCGTGGTAGAAACATTCACACTACAAGCAATTTAGGAACACCATTTAGCCTAATCTTCATGTCTTTGGACTGAGGGAGGAAACCGGAGTACCTAGAGGAAACTTGCCAAGCGCGAGAAGAAACATGCAAACTCCATGCACACAGAAGGGAGGTGTGAGGCGGGAATCGATCGTCAGCTGATTTCATTTGCACATAATATTGCTGAGCCTAGACTAGACCCAGATCATAACACTGCCTTCAGAGCCTTGTACAGGATCCACAAAGCATGTGGATTTCTTCATGAGCTTTCCTTCTGACTCTGACGTGCCGATCATTCTAGAGTAGCGTAAATCTAGACACATCAGACCACATTTCACATAAGATGATTTTCCATTGCTCTAAAGTACAATCTTTATGCTCCCCAGCTTTTTTCTGATTAGTCTCTTTAACAAGTGGTTTTCTTATGGCCACAAAGATGTTTAGCACATTTTTTTATTTATTTTTTTTTACAATTTTTATTATTATTATAATTGCAGGACATTAATTTGACCCTTCTGAAACACAGTAAGATCTTTTCCACAACATGGTTGTACAAGAAATGAGAAGCTACTCACTGCATCAGTTAGAAATAAAAGATTTGTTCATGTAAAATATTAATAACTTCAAGAATTGTCTAATCAAAGATTTTTAAGTATTTTTTAATTCAAATCCAAACGGTGACTTTTTGTGGGACACGCAGTGCACATAGATACTGCAACACCGCAGTGATGATGTTGTGCAGGAATGCAATGCAAGGACACATCATTTTATAATATTAACCTTGTACATCATACATATCTATCCAGTATTACCTGAAGTAAATGGCAGATGTGTTTTTCTCAGATTTCTCAGATGTTGAAGCAATTGAATGGCAACTGAATGATGCTGTGTGTGAAACCGAGTGACTTCCTTTTTCATGTATGGATGGCATTTATAAATGTGTGATTTGTTATTGTCAACAATGAACAAGGCCATCTGTGTAATTATACAAAGGGCGCTCATACATACTGTATACACATTTGCACACACACACACACTTCAACTGTGACTGTACTAGGAATCACATGGCTTAAGAATCAATATTTATAGTATTAGCTTTGTTTTTTTGGCTGATTGACATTACATGAAGTTACATAATTTACTTGCGCCTATTTGTTAGTGAATTATGGTGTCAATGCTGTAATTTATTAGGAGTAACGCATAGCCTAAAAGCTCTGGCTACATCCTACCGTTTTTGAATGCACTTTTTAAAATTATTTGCAAAAATAATACACATGCAATCAATATTGTTGTATTTAAAGCAGCAGAGAAGCAGGTAATTATAATTGGAGAATTCATGGCAAACTGATTTCAGGACTTAATTATGTAAAAACCATGTCCTTTCAACTAGTTTTGAGAACATTAAACATTTTATCTAACATCACGTCCTTAAACTATTTAATACTTACATAAATCACAAAGGAACTGATGAATCTTTTTGCATGTAAAGCATCATAATGGTCTTATGACATACAGTACATTATTTCTCTCTATATCTAAGGCTATTAAAAAGAAGGAAAAAAAAGATTGTGAAAGTGGCAAATCCTGACAAGCTGAGATTAGAGGTGTGTATTGGACCCATAATCTGAACAGTTTTTTTTACTTTCACATGAGCGAGTTGCCAGATATGAAGCTCACAGAAGTGAGTGAGTAGTCAGACATTAAGCTCACAGGCGTGAGTGAGTTGTCCCATATGGAGGAACAGTGATTTTAAATATTGAATTAAATTTTTAAAAAATCCTTTGGCCTGGCCAAAATCCAAATACAGTCCTAGATATACATAGTGGCATTACTGTTACACCCCTACTGTTTGTGCATTTGAAGTTCGAGTTGAGCTTGTCTTAGCAGATTCATGGGGGTGTGTGAATGGTACAGTAGATAAAGAGAGAGAGAAAGAAAGAGAGAGAGAGAGAATTTTGCGATTTTGGAGCAGCTCTAACATAAACCTTGGACAAACATGTTCGATAAACTCCAAAAGCATGTTATTCTTCTCTGCTTGTCATACAGCACATCATGCATTGGCTGGCTGATAAAAAATGTCAAACACTCTAAGATTTCAGTTGCTCACCATTAGCTTCAATTACAGCACACTGAGAGGTTTTCACCTGCACCCAGACAGACCTTTTCACAATTTGAGCCCTGGAATATCCCCGTACCATCATGGGGTACCCAGTAATGGGGTACTGTGGTCAGCTGACTTTATTTTATTGTCAACAGAAGCAAGCGCAAATCATGACACTGCCTCCAGAGGCTTGGTCTGGAATTAGATCAAATCATGGTTTAGTTCTATCCTATGTGTTTTAAACAGCTTTACTAATCACATTTGTATACTTTCTATACCACTTATCCTCTGTAGGGTCACCCATGAGCCTGGAAAGGGCACAAAGCTAATTATACCCTGGATGGGGTGCCAACCCATCGCAGAGCACATTCACACACTTACATTTACACAAATAATACACTATTGGCAATCTGGAAGACTGTGAAAGGAAACCGATGTTCCGATGTATGCATACAGCCCAGAGGCGAGACTCACATCCCTAACTGTGGACGTTCAAGCCAACAGAGCTAACCGTTAAACCATTGTGCCACCTCACTAAACTATCTTTCAGGTATTTCACATGATTTCGAGAACTCTGTGGAGTATGAGATTTATTGCCTGTTGTGAGATTTCCACCTCTCCAAGCCCTGTGTGATATGAAGTGCTGTTATACTGAATACCTGGGTTAATTATCAGTCTTTGTGTGTAGCCTTTAATTAAACACATTGTTAAGATATATCGTAAAGAATGCCAGTTTTATATCTGGCAGTACTCATATTCATCTACACAATCATAACTGTCTTTATCGAGGATGTGACCCACTGTAATTACTGCCCATTTCAAGCATGAATTCACGCTGAATATAACACTGGTGAAATGAGTAGAATCAGATTGCTTTAAGGCGGCTGTGTGATCATATTGTGTTTCTGAATGGTCGTACAATTCTGTACAGAACCAATCTGATAAAAAATGACTAGTTATAATGATGATGTAGCCAGCAATATATGAGATATCTTATGATCCGATCTGAATGACTAAGTGGCTTGCTGGGGAAATTGTGTTGTGGGCAAAATGTTAGCTGAGCCAATATGGGATTTTTTTTATTTTAGGCTGACCATCCAGCAAGTATATTTTTTCATTGATGCTGATGAAAATCCAGTATTATGGAAGAAGACCTGATCCATCAGATCCATATGTTTCTTATGAAAACCATAATAAAATACTGAGGATTAATACTGTTGGAGCATTACAGCTCCATCCCACACAATATTCCAATACACCAATACTGATAAAAACGTGTTACTAATCAGTGTTCAATCTTATATACAGTAATACTGTAAGTGTCAGTGTGGCTGATTTAGCTACACAAGCAAACTGAGAGATTAGGAAGTTTGAAATCCCGTTATAAATAGTCTGGAGCTGTGTTTTACCAACTTTCTTGCAAGGGTGTCCTGCTTGTTCTGACTTATTGAGAAAATGATTCTGTATTTAAACACTATCTACATATACTGTATAT
>JAQMYL010000037.1:11199024-11211009 GCA_030014365.1 Clarias pachynema | reverse complement strand
GGCTCAACAACACAAAGAACTCTAGCAACTTTGTTGCTGAAACACATGATTAAACAAAAGGAACCAATCTAACTATGACACATCACCCCAGGTCTCTCTCTCACACACACACACACACACACACACACACATACACACACAGACACAGCAGAGACAAGTTCATTTTTGTCTTTGTGCAGAGGCATTTACCTTGAATACATTTCAAATCAAATCTTAAAAGTCAACCTGAGTGTGTGTGTGTTTAATTAAATTTGAAAAAAAAAAAAATGCTCTTGTTAACCTTTTCGCTGTCGTCCATATTTAGCGAGTCTGGTAAGCTAATTGAAGTTCGTTCAGATTCAGTAAGGGTGTGGTGTATTTCCAACGGTGATGACTATTGTGTAAATCATTCAAGCACTTCAGGATGCCATTAACCTTATTTACTCTATGAAAAGAAAATACTATGTGTACAGGAGCTGCAGAATCAAACCGCAGCTCTCAGGCAACTGAATGAGGACTTAAAATAAGATGATCATGTCATTTCTGTCATGGCATCCCTGTCTTTTTAGCTGAATGCCAGGAGTGCCGGGTGGAAAAAAGTAAAATCCAAAAGACATATTCAATGTCACAAAGATAGCATGCAACTATCCTGTACTGAGAGGGGCAAAGAGAGAGAGAGAGAGAGAGAGAGAGAGAGAGCTCGATCAATGAGCTGTAGCAGTTCACACAAGGTAAATGGGCTGAAGTGATGAAAAGAAGGGCCCACTTCACTCATTCTTGGCAGACTGAAAAATGACAGCTTGCAGTGATTGGATATCTACTCCACACCACTGGACCTTTTCAGCTCCCATCAACCTTTTCTCTCCTTAACATGCCCTCCTTCCCTGCCAAAAAGCACATCTCCTTCCATCAGTCACTGATCCTTCACCCCCACCTCCGCACATTCAATCAAGCAATACAGCAACTGCCTTTACATTCTACTACCAAGTGGTCATGTCCTGAACAACACATGAACGGCCGTTTCGTTCTCTTTGAAGGAAACTGGAGCATATTGTCAATCCTCGTTTATGGGATGAGCATTAAAAATATTCATCTCAGTATTATAATTAATAACAGGCTTGTGTGCTCGAATGAGCATGGATTTGTGTAGGTACTTGTGCACAATTGGCCTGTAAAGCTCCAGAAAAAACTGGCAGAAAAATGAAAGGCTATAAAACAATATTAGACATTGTAGACCTTGTTATCAATCTGGATACAAAAGCGTGTATTTGAATCTGTAATTAGGACAAATCGCATTAGCTATTCACTTACGGAAAACAAATGTGATGGTTGAGCTGTATTTCAGGAAGAGTTAGCACATCACGCTTACAGTATGAGGTGTTGTTTCATTTCTACACTCCTCATTTGGTTGTTTCAAGCTTTCTGAGCTTTACCTTTTCAAATAAGTCAAATACAAAATAAGTCAGCAGGGTTGTCTGTTCCTGAATCTAAATGTGATTGGGATTTATAAACATATGCATGCGAAAGAGCTGCACAATTCATCACAATTAATCCCAATACGGACCAGTGCAATTATTCAAACATTCGCTGCAGCGTATTACAGGTACTATGGAAATGTATGGAGTGTTTGTCAAAAATTTAAGTATTTCTTATTTTTAAAATAACTTTTGAAGAGCTAAACATATTGGCAACATATTGGTTCTGTTATGGTACATTCATTAGTTAGATATCGCAGCTTAAATTATAATCGTACTAACCGCAAGGTTTTTTTTTTTTTTAAACAAATCGTGTAATGTGTGTTTGAAGATTGCCAGGAATTCTTAGAGGTTTTGTTCCACTGACAAAATCATTACATCATTGCATTTAAAATAATTGATGAATTATTCTTGATCCATTCTCTTTACATACTGTAATACTATTTTTAAACATTAACCAAGTAGGTGGCTTGGCGATGTAGGTTCGAGAGCTTGATTCCCGCCTTTGTGTTTGAGTGTGTGCAGTTTGCATGTTCTGCCTGTTTCCACCAATGCTCCAAAAACATGCAGAGTGGGCTAACTGGTGTTTCCAAATTCCCAGTAATGTGCAAGTACAGTAAATGTGGGAATGTATGTGTGCCTGTATCGTGCCTCGTGCCCTGAGCCGAACAGGATGAGGAAAGGAAATGGACCATCCATTATTTCATATCCAACGGATATAAAATCTACAAAAGCAAGTTATAAACTAAAAACACTGTTAAAAACAGTTAATCAGGCCAAGCTACCAAAAATATAATTTGTTAGTTTTTGCATGCGGATATTATTTGTTGCTTATTTTCCTGAAAGGGTGCCAATAACTGAATGGAGTGGATTGTGTAATTGCATTTTATTCCTGGACAGCTGAGCGCTCTTCAGCCTACTCAGATTGGTCTCTCAACATTAGAGGCATCAGAGGAAATGGAAGAACATCATTGAGCTCCTTGAAATGCAGAAAAGCATGCTGCGAGCAGCAGTAGCTGAATGAGGCCGGGGGAAGAGCTCGCTGTGCCTTTTAGAAACCTCCATCTTATACCAGCGCACACGGTCTCCCGAAAGATCGTGCAGCGGGCCCGAGGCGCATCATTTATTTAGTATCTATGCTTTTCTCAGGCGAGCCGAGACCCACCAGACAAAAAGCGGCAGAATTTACATGCAGCATCTTCTGTCTCACGGTGCTCTGCTTAAGGATTTATGTAATAAAGAGAACAGGCACAAGACTCTCAATCACGGTGAACAATAGTTTAAAACAGCAGGGGAATACGCAAGTGGAGTGAAGGCACCTCCTGGCTGCTCGCCATTGAGAAAGCATGTGTCGTAGAACAGCACAGAGGGTAATGAAATATCTGCATTCGTCCTCGCGAAAAAACCAACCAACTTAACAGACTGATGTGACCCGCGACAGGTTGTAGAGACAGTTTCATCTGAGTGAGTGAGTTATTTATTTATTTGTTCGTGATGACTATAAAAATGGTGTGCGCAATGGAGTGGCGTGTGGAGAAGCAGCGTTGAGAGAGTGATGAAAGATCAGAATGTTTCGCTGCAGATGCAGAAAATGAGAGCCATCAAATGCAGGCGGAATCATCCATCTCCAGCTCACCTCATCAGTTTGCCTGAGTTCACTCCTCTGCACAGCAGGATGGAGTGAGTGAGTCTGGAGGAAACTGAAAAAAAAAAAAATGACTTCACGTCTGCAGAGAAAAAGCGGGACCTGGTTCGGCTTTGAAAGAGAAAAAAAAAAGTCTAAACAAGGCTAAAGCACTACTTATCTGCCCATTAATAATGAGAAAATTGTGCTTTCTATCCACTACAATTCTGATTTACCTTCTGTTCACGCTAATGGGCCTCCAGCCAAGGATCAAGCTCTTATTCTTACTCCGTCTTCAGGATTGACTCAGCTGCTTCGCCTAAGAAAAGCAAAGAAGCAAAAAAAAAAGAGAAAAAAAAATCAATTTCGCCTTTAAAGCAATGACTTTTAATTGTCTTTGTCCTGAACAGATAAAAGTGTGCATTGGTGTAACTGAAAACATTTGTCTTCCCAAACTATCTCACTCTCCTTGTGCGTGCGTGCGTGTGCGTATGCCAGCTTTCAAGGCATCACCTCTGACACCTTACTGAGGCTTTGGTTTGATTCTGTGCAAGATGCAATTAATCTCCCTCGCTCTAAAGGTGTACCACCTGCGGCAAACCTGAGAATGAGATCGTAATGCGACTCATTACGCAATATATTACCAAGCATAATGATTTTTCCAAATACGGAGCAGAAAATTGTCGCAAATCAGCACGCAATTAAATGTTGGTAATCAGTGCATTTAGAACAATCTTATTAAAATTACAAAGCAATTACAGCATGAGGCAGGAATGCCAGGCTCAGATCAATTAAATACTTTAAGTAATGAAATGTCTCAGTGCAGGGTAAATAGTGCAGCTTGAAATGAATGACCTATCAGTGCTGACGAACTGAGTGGGAAGAGAGGCAAGAGAGTGAACAATGTGTTGCCTTCGACTAGATGGATTGGACTTCTGAGAACTCGGTTCTCTCGCTCTCTCTCTCTTGGGTACGGTCAATACAGAGTGAATAGAGGAAAATGAGACTGTGGAAATGGAGGGACAGATTTACTCGAATGCAGTGGACACAAATAAGTACTCTGAGGTATGTGGGTACATCTACATCATATGTGCATTTTGAACATCTTCATCTTCTGAGAAGTTTTCCCTGTAATCGTGGGGATTGTTTTCATTCGTGGTTTTGATACGATATCCAAATAAAATGGAATTGAATTGAATTTATGAGATCTGGGGTGTAATCAGCATTCCAGTTCATGGCAAATGTGCTCAGTGTGAGTTGAGATCAGGGCTCTGTCCAGGACACGCAAGTACCTCCATTCCAACCTTAGCAAACCGAATCTTGATGGCTTTGTGCACAGGGGCATTGTCATGCTGGAACATGTTTGGAAGTTGTAAGTGTTTGAAATATGATGTCTCTAAGCTTGTAAAATAAAACCCCTCATTGTGCTGATTTCTTACATGGTAACACTTCAGACAAATATACATAAAAACAGCTTGCATTTGCTGGGACTCTTTTGTTGCGAATGTATTTCCTATCATGTGTCTGTCTCCGGATTCCTCTATGACTTGCATGTTATAGACCGTTTCTTTTGAGGTATAGGACGTACGTGACATGGGGCACTTGGCAAATGCATAAATGTGCTCTCTTTGCTAATAATAGGTCTTTAGACATTATGTGTGCGAGTGTTGGTCCATCTCTAGGCGGTAAGTGTAGAGCAATAATTCTTCTTTCCAGGAGTAAAACAGTAGTCTTGTTTTAACTATAAACTATAGTATAGTATAAACTATAAAACTATAGTATGCAGTTGTTCCTAGTTCCAAGGTTGTGGCACCAGTTTGGGGAAGGTTCTCATATGGGTGACCCGGTCAGGTATTCAAGTTTTGGAAATATAGTATAAAAAAAATGTAAAAAGGATTTTAATAACAATAAAAAATGTAAAAAAAAACAAAACAAAAAAAAAAACATTGTTTGGATCAGATTATGTGATTAACTGCAATTATAATTAACTAATCGTTTGGATTCACCATGTAATTGAAAAAAAAAATCAACTGTTGATAATATCTACTAAAATATAAAGCATTCATTTAAATCTAGCACTCGTATTTAATCTGTTGAATAAAAGACCACCTCAGTGAGTGTGGTCCATGCCAGAAATAACTGTTAATTATCTGGCAGGATCACTTAATGGAAAACTATTAGCAGCATAGCCCTGCTAAATGAAAATGACCAAAATAAGTCAGCATCTTTGTTTTTTTCCTTTTAAAGCCCATTTGTTTCAGCAGCTACCAAGCCGGAATATTTTTAGGCCAAGTGTTTTGGAAGTGTGTTGGGGGTTCACTGCGTCTGTCGACAGCAAGATCGAGAGCTCTTCTTTCAGCAGCTCGAGCTCAATGCGCTGGCAGTAGGGTGCTGTCTAAGCACTTTCACCATCATTATTACTGTCACTTAGTTGGCCACAAGTGACCCGACTGAATTATTTGAAATCCACTAGCTTAGAACATTTTAAATATTTAAGTAAAACACTTGAATTTATGCAAGATCAGGGAGCACTTAAGTGCCTCGCAGTAAACGTCTTAATCACAAGTCTTAGTTAAGTGCATCAGGGTTTTATAGCAACACGTTTGTTGTGCAAGTGTACACCTGTGTGTGCTTTAGTGAAAAAAAATCCCCGGAGCTCAACAGCTTCAGAAAAACTACCACCAGCCCATCTGGCACTGCCAACAAGGCCACAGTCATTCAAACCACATTTCCCCCCAGTCTAGTGTTTGATGTGAACATTTGATCAAGCTCTTGACCTGTATTTGCATGATTTTATCATGGATAAGATAAAAAAATAATAAAAAGTACAGGACAAACCCTTCCTCATAACACATTTAGGTTTTCCGAAGAGCAGGTTTGAAGCTCAACTATGTAAACTGTGGCCATTTACATCTTGGTAGAAGCTGATCCCGCCTAAACCCCAGTTATTTCAGAAATGGGAAAATGGACAAAACGAATGGAGTCTGGCTTTCGGTAGAAACATACTTACGCACCTCAGTTACCACAAGCTAGCAACTTTAGCTTTGGCTTAGCTAAAATGCTAAGATGGCTAAAATTTATTTCGATTTGATTGAACTCATCCATAACCTACACATCGTTTCCTATGTTTCTTGTGGTAAGTTAAACTAAATATGAATGCATGTAGTCGTTCGACACCTGCATTGGCTAAGTCCACTAATTATGCATAATTTTAATGGTTTAATGGAATTTTAACTAACACATAAAAATAACCAATGTACAGTTGTCATGAATGGAAGACCAAAACTATTTTTTTCTTCTACCAGGCTGCAAACATGTTTATTTCTGGTGTAAAGTTGGACCTTTTAACATGGGGGTCTGTTTTTAAGAACTAGAGGTTGACCCCTAAAAATCCTGGACTGCACCGATGCTTCATGATGAGTGGATAACTGTGAAGAAAAAGTCTTCCTAATAAAGTGGACTGTGAATGTATGCATTGTCACATTGTGACTTTTAAGCATTTGGTTTTCTATGGCACCAGATGTAAAGAAGTGGAACTATCGAATCTTTGGCTTTAATCTTAGAATGAAATACTCTGTATATTTGAAAGGAACTTTTTTTTTTCAAGCTCTCCCAAAGCCAGCCCTTGTTAAAATGTCTACATACACTGACCCACTTCTTTTAACAGATTTATGCTCAAGGTGAAAGTTCGGTTGAAATCAGACATTAAATTTGCATATACCAAACGAAACATTATAGAATAATTGTGCAACAGTTATATGTATGTACGGTTGCCGCAGATCATGAAACGTTGCTTTATTTGTGCTAGATCAATAAAATTAATAAATGAAGAGGTACTGTGCCAACATGGCTGATGTAATTCCCAAGATCCTAAGCATCCTGGGATGTGTTCTAACATCCTGAGCCTTTAGTGCACTCCTAAAGCCAACAGTGCCCTAGTTTTTAATCCAATGTTCTAAGCCTATAGATATGTTGCTATAAAAAAGCAAAGACCAAGGGATTAAGTTATTTAGGACATTAACTATAAGTGAAAATATTTGATATACATTTAATAAATATGTGTCATGTGTAATAGTTTAAAAACATAAGAACAAACAAAAACATCTGCTCATAGTGGGTCCTTTTTCACTCTGCCATTACATATTTATAAAAAAAAAAAATCTAACTTTAGATCAACATTTAGCAGCAATAACCTAAATAATAATTTCCTGTATGACTTTATTAGCCTTGCACATCATTGCGGGGTAATTTTTGGTTCACTTCATTGAGGATTTTGGGTGTGTGCATATGCACAGCTCTCTCACATCACAGCATTTCAGTTGTGTTGAGGTCTGGACTTTGACTTGGCAATTCCAAAATCTTGATTCTTTTCTTTTTTGTCATTCTAATGTAGATTTACTAGTGTGCTTCAGATTATTGTCCTGTTGCCTGATCCAATTTCGACAAAGCTTTAGCTGACAGACAGATGGCCTTACATTTGCCTTTAGAATACTCCTGTATACAGAGTAGTTCATTGTCGACTCAAGGGCTAAAATGTGCCCTACCAGTCAGTCTTTATGCTAAAATGGTGTTTGGTTTTTCAGCAAATATGGTGCTGGGCACTAAAGCCAAACAACTCTTCTTTGGTCTTATCTGTCCAGAAGTTACAGGAGCCTTATGCTTTGGTCAGATGCAGTTTTGTGAACCTCAGTCGTGCTTACATGTTCTTTTAGATCGAAGAGGTTTTTCTCCTGACAACTTTTCTAAACTAACTATATTTATTCAGACTTCTTCTAATTGTGCTTTCATGGACTTGAACATTTAACATGCTCAGTTAGGTCTGAGGTATAGCCCTTGTTTTTTATTTATTTATTATTGTTATTATTATTCTTTGAGCATTGCACGGTCTGACCTTTTGGTGAAACTGCTGGGATGCCTACTCCTGAAAAGATTGGTAACTGTCTAGAAAGCTTTCCAATAGTGAATAATCTTCCTCACTATAAAACGATGAACTCCAAATAGTTTGGAAATTGCTTTATAACCTTTTCCAGATTGATGTACAGCAACAATTGCTTCTTTAAGACCATTACTTACGTCTTTCCCTCTTGGCATTGTGAATGCTCCAGACCAACAAAAATGCAAAACCTTCTGCTTTTATAGAAGGCTGCACACCTGCTGATGATTAATTAATCTAGGGCAGCAGCTGGCTGCAAATTACCCTTTTAAATCCTGTGAAAAGGGGGTACTTAGTATTGTCCAAATGTTTTTTTTTTTTCTTTTGGATTGATTTTTTGTTAAATAAATAATGGCAAGGTGGAAAAAAAGTTACGTTATTGTTTGTCTGAGGATGTAGTTGCCTTATACTAAGACCTGTTACAATCAGATTATTTTAATTGAATTTCGTTTCATTATTTGCACAAAAACTCATAGAATTAATGACTGTACAGTCCGTTAACGCTTATACAAAGCACAAGTAAATTAATTAACCATTACACTGAACAAGTATTGCGAAGACTATTTATTTTAGCCATTTATACTAAATATAGTGGTAGCCAAATGTATAAGAGAACAAAAAATAGTGAAAAACTGGCTATCTGACAATGGTATGCAGCTTCTGGAGCCATGGCCTGAGTCATCTCTATCTTCTTTACCTGATCTTCAGGACGCTATTAAGCAGGCTAAGATACAGCCGGATACAGCAGGTTTTGAAGGAAAACGTCTAGCAATTTTATTGTATCAAATAACACATTTTTCTTATTATCTTGATTGTCAATCAAGATGTTTTAGTGGTCATCGATTTTTTTCCCCAGAGGAACAGGCACAAGAGTAAAGACTCCTCCAAAGCAACGTAATAAAAATTATATACTGTATTTACAGGTCCATGTAAAAAGTTTTGATGGATAAAGTTCTCCTCAGTGAATAGTTCTCCTCGGTGAATAGTTGTGTAATTTAATCAGCCATTTAATTGATATTTTAATTGATAAATCAATTGAATCAATGGGTTAAATTTATGATTTTTTTATATGTTTAAAATTTATCAAATGTTAAATTCTCTAAAATTGACATTTTAAGTTTTGAAATTGAGTTTGGCAAGATTGTTGCAGGGCATTAAAAAAAAATCAACAACACAAGTTGCACAGCATTTTAATGTGGGTTATATACTTTTAGTAGTTTGTAATATTTCCAAACCTGTTGGAAATATAGCTGCTTGAAACAAAATCGCAATTGATCAATCTTCCAACTGCTCCTAAAACTTAAACAATTTCCTTAAAGATCACTGGCAATTATGAGACCTTTTAGTAAGACTTACTATTACAGAAACATAATTAAACACACTGACATTTTATGTAAAAACAGATAACAACCCTCACACACATTCCTCTACAAATTAAACAGGAATGCTGAACTTTGTGAGTATTATATAGATGTCAAGGCTATTGCACAGCTGAATTATCGCAGCATTTGTGGCTGAGTTGCAATTTATCTGCGAGGTGCTATGCTTTACATTTTGATGAACGCACCACTGTGAGACACTAGATACATTTTAATGACGGTGAAGCCCAGTGCTACCCACTGAATGTGCAATGTGGAGATTAGTCTGGTGGAAATGTTATTCGTAGAAATATAATGCTGTTCATCAGCACAGAGGCAGGCAAAACATACGTGACTTTATGTTAAAATATTATAAGGAAAAAAAGAGATGAGTTCAGTTAACTCAGGGCTTTGTAAACCAAGGGAGAGAGGTTGTGAGGATATGAAAAGTGAGTAACACCAACCAAAGCGAACTCACATGAATGAAGAGTAAGTCTGTTTTTACTATTTCATGACATGCCAATGTGCATTTAGAGAGTAAATTAAACTGGCACTTAAGGGCAAGAAAAAGTAAACAAATCACAATGACATGCCTAGAACTGGGAATCTTTGGGCAGCCTATGATTTAACGTGAATTCAAGTCAGGATGTGACAGAGCAATTAGAAAACAATTTTCAATGCATCTTAAGGCCTTCTGATTCTATACACAATGACTGTTTTTAAAGTATGAAGTGAATTTTGTAAAAGCCTAGGGGTTCAAGAGCAGCGGAACAGGATCACATTCTCCATTTAGCAGAAAAAGCAGAAACCCACAGCACACTTTCTTACTCCTGCTTCGACATTTCACTAACCAACCGAGCTGGATGTCACACAGACATATATCAGATGCATGAACAAGCATAAACACAGAAACACAACACATAGAAGCACAAGGCAAATTCTGCAGGCAAGGGCAATCCCGAGAACTAGAAAAAGTCAAAACCGGGAGATCAATTTCTAGAACAAATGCTACAATATACTGGAGATTTTCCGCAAATCATTATCTATATTCCAGACAAAGGTCAAAGAGACTGTATATAGAGAAATCCATAATAGTTTGTCAAATTAGATAGAGGTCAGAACACACTAGAAATAAGGGAATTAGAAATAAGCTGAAACTAAAGATCATTAAATAAGGCTAATTAATGAATGTTTTTTTTATCTCAAAACACCAGACCACAACCAGTGAAACACCGTAAATTCCAATGCAAGGCTAGAGACAATAGTGCTGAAATCAAAACAAAGGCACATGTCAATGTGAACCAACAAGCACATGGAGAGAAAGCTAAACAAACAAGTGCTCACTTGTGATTTGTGCTTAAAGGAAAAATCTGTGACAATTAACTTACAAATTATTATTATAATTATAATTATTATTTTAAAAAATAGTCTTATCAAAGATTTCCATTCAAGTTTACTCTCTCCCCAGTAACTGCTGTGCAGGTGAATGTGTTACATCGCTTGATTTGTAACTGCGGTGCGAGCAAATATAGATGCCCCACTTGTGATTTGCATGAAAGCTGAGCAGCGTGGAGTGATTTGTTCTTTTGTATTCTGAGGGTGTACTTGGTGCCAAAACAACTCATAGAAGAGAACAAACAGAAGCGTTTGGATACCTGCAAACCAAATTTGAACCGATACTCTAAGGAAGGTGGAAGTTTCTTAAAGAGAATCATTACTGCTGACGAGACATGGATTTAACACTATGTGCCTGAGAGTAAACGGCAGAGTACGGAACGGAAACGTCCTCAATCGCCAACCGAGAAAAAGTTCAAAAGTCGACCATCAGCTGGAAAATTGATGCTTACACTTTTCTGGGATTCTCAAGAACCAGTATTGGAGCATTATCAGGAAAAAGCTTTCACAATCAACAGTGCTCGTTACACTGAGATGCTTATTGAAGAGCTGAGGCATAAAGTTTGGATTAAATGCAGAGGACTGCTATCAAAGGAGACTGCTATCTTGCATGACAATGCACATCCACCCACTTTGTTTTAGGGTGTTATAGCATCCACACTACACAGTCAAATCTTGGATTGTGAGTAACTTAATCTGCAAGACAAGCAAAACGTTTATAAATACATTTTAACTTGGTAAACGAGCGAGGTCTTTTGCAAGTGTGTCACTCTTGTAGTCAGCATCTTTGCACACATACTGTATACTGTTTACTATAACATTGTGACCACGTGTGTGTGTGTGCACGTAAAGCATTTTTAATTTTGTGTCCAAGTGTAGTGACTGGGTTTTAGTAACTGTACTGCAACAAGGGCTCCCGTGAACAAAAAGGTTAAAAGGCTGTATCAGTGCGGGAGATGAATCTGTTAACGACAATGCAATGGCACATTTCTGTGAAATCCTCAAAAGAAGGCAAAAGCACGTGTCATTAGAGGGGTTATTTGTTAAAGTGACACAAAAAGAAAAAGATGGGCCTCCGAGTGGTGCAGTGGTAAAGAGATCGCGAGTTCGATTCCCGGGTGATGCTGTAACCTCTCACAGTCAGGGTCTAGAGAGAGCTGATTGGCCGAGCTCTCTCAGAGGGGAGGGATGAGAGGTACTTAGTGCTCCCACATTAATCAT
>JAQMYL010000037.1:11121767-11145013 GCA_030014365.1 Clarias pachynema | reverse complement strand
TTTTTGAATGAGGTATCCATCTTTATTGTCTTTCTTCTTAGAAAGCACGTGTGTAACACCCTGAAGCCGAATTTAAAGGCTTGTAGCTAAATGAGCGCTTGTTATAACTGTACGATTCATCAGTCAATTACATTTCAATAATTTATAGATTATTTGACTATCAAAATAGTTGTTGCTGGTGTTGCACTGTTAGGTTGTGTGACACAGTGCTTTGACAATGACAAAAGCCCCTCAGGCAGCATCCTGACAGCAGTTACATGCTTAACGAATGCCTGCATGCACTGCTGTGATCCCTCAATCCTCTCATCCATCACCGTCTGCTTCACCAAGCCTGCTTTCTGGTTCCTGCTCCACCA
This sequence comes from Clarias pachynema, assembly GCA_030014365.1. Lineage (NCBI taxonomy): Eukaryota > Metazoa > Chordata > Actinopteri > Siluriformes > Clariidae > Clarias > Clarias pachynema. The sequence continues at coordinate 11,144,657 of JAQMYL010000037.1, read as the reverse complement.
CCAAGTTATCCACATGTGCATTCATACACATCTACACCCCCACACACAAAATATATGCTGTGTTTACAGACAAACGCAGGCTGTCATTCTCTTTGACAGCACACAGGGACCTGGTGTATTGATGTATATTAAATATATTGTATGTTCTGCCCACCCATGAAGCCATGGTCTGTTAAAGGAATATATGCTGCATGTGCATGTGCAAGACTTGTATTTTAATGTATATAAAAAGAACTGGATTGTTTCAGCCTGGGGTGCACTGAGAGCATGTGTGTACCTGTCTAGACTTTGTGTCATGAACTACTCAGACAGAAAGAAAGAACGAGTGACTGGTGTTAATGTACAGCTGAGATTAAGGACAGAAACATGGGAGACAGACTGACCTGCAAATGCATGTCTGCTGTACATGACTCAACATTTTATACTAAAATACACCTTATACTAAATCAGCCATAGATTTAAAACCATTAACATTACAACCAACTAGGTGTTGGGTTTCCCTTGTGCCACCGAGGTGGCTCTGGCCTCAGAGACAGGGACTCTAGTGGTGTGTTGTGGTGTCTGGCACCAGGACGTTGGCAGATGATCCTTTGGGTGCTGTGGGTGGAGGGGTGGATGTCCATGAATTGGACTTGCCTTTGTCCAATTGCCTTTGGCTATTTGCCTGCTGGGCCCCGTGCATAATAGGATGTGGTGCACTGGGTTTTTTGATACCTTTCTGCCATGGCCAGTATTGACTTATTTTGCTGCATTGGCTTTTCTGTGGAATCGGAGCAGATTGGTTAGCCTTTGGTCCCCACAGGCATGGGTGAACAATGAGTGCCCATGATCCTGTTGCCATGCTGATGTATAGATAGTTGGCGATCAATGCTGTTCACTTCACGCGGTTAATGTTGTTAATGTTGTGGCTGATTGGTGGATATTCATTTGCATTGATGTTTTCACAGAGATAATTCGCGCATTGCTTTTTCTCTCTCAAAAAACCATGTTGCTAGGCCTCCGAGTAGCGCAGTGGTAAAGTGCTCGCTGGTTCGATCCCGGGGTGATGCTGTAACCTCTTGCAGCCGGAGGTCTAGAGAGAGCTGATTGGCCGAGCTCTCTCAGAGGGCAGGGATGTGAGGTACTTCGTGCTCCCACATTAATCACTAATCGGCTCTACAGCCAATCAGGGGCGTCTGTGAGCTCATGTAAGCGGAAGGAGCAGATAGCGCTGTCCTCCGAGTGTGTTACACCGCCCCCAACAGTGCATGAGCGAGCAGTTCGAAAAGATGCGGTCGGCTGGCGTCACGTGGTTCGGAGGAAACACGGCCCTCCCGACTGAGTGGTAGTACCCTTGGGAGCTCCCTAGTGACGGGGAGGAATTGAACATGACTAAATTAGGGAGAAAATCAGGGAAAAAAATATATACATATGTTGCTAACATTACTACATGGTATTTAACACCTAACATGATATTTTGCTAATTTCTGCTCAACTTTGGCATTTATCAATTATGTAGCAACTAGGTCAACATAATTTCTTAAAAGCATCCTGCTATAAACTATTAAATATTTAGCTAGCGACTCTTCTTGGGAATCTGTCTTGGGAATCCAGCTGCATTAGCTAGTGATGGCGCTAGCAAAGACAATTGGGGCAGCTTGCCAGTGAAACGAGCAAATGCAACTCTAAAGTGTAACCAGGAGTGGAAAAGAACCAGCTTAAATGATCTTAAAGACACATGCACGGAATATTAAATGGCTGCCGGTAAGTGTACAGAATCAAGCCATGTCAACCAAGCTTGTCATGTAATACCCCAGCGTGTCGTTCCCTATCCTCTGGCTAGATCATGTTAGCAATGCCTTGTTTGCAAGGCCTTTTTCTCATTCATGTTGTATGAAATACAGACAGACTTATAGCCTGCAAGTTCTACATGCAAGATCATCAAAAGCACCCTTTTGTTTTCCTCTGGCGCCAACTCAAATCTTTCTACACGTTTATTAGACAAAATCCACAATAAATAGACTCTCATACAGGTGACTAGGGGGAAAGAGAGAGAGAAAGTAAGAGTTTGTGTGAGAGAGAGAGAGAACGAGAGGGAGTATGTGTGTGTGTGTGTGTGTGTGTGTGCTGACATCTGTGTTCACAGGAGAGCAGCCAAAAACACTGCTATCATTAGGTTTTACTGAAGAAATTGAGCTGTTAAGTCAGCTGGAGTGAAAGTGAGGAATGAAAATGTGAGCACGAAAAGTGATGAAGAACTGGTAGCGAAAAATGGGAACACAACACATCTGAGTTGTCGTATTAAGTGTAAAACATGTCAGGCAGCAGTGGCTTTTAAAATAAGCTTTAACTTGAAAGGGTGGCATTAAAAGCCAATAGGTTTTTTTTTATTTTTTTAATCTTTTTCTGAAAATCCACTGCATTTTTATCAATGGCTAAATATCAAAAGGTGTTCGATATCCACTATTCATTAAAAGGCATGCAAATACCTATTCTAATATTAGGCTAGGAGGTGTGAATTAGAAAGTGGATGTTAAAATATGAAAGGTGGTCATGTTTTGTCTAGTCTTACCACTTGAAAGTTGATTGGTTTCCAACAATAGCACGTCCACAAGTTGTGTAATTAGCCAATGATTCATTTTTTTTTTCTTTTTTTAATAACCATTATACTTTAACTGGTTCTACTTTATGTTTGATTGCAACTTAGCTTCTGTTATGACAGCTATGAACAGCCATTTCCTCACCAGGCTTTCTTTTTTTCTTTCTCTCAAGGAACTCTCTTGAACTCGAAAATACAGCTAATCACATTACTGACACTCCAGAGGTCTCCATTTATTGGTAAGGACACAATATCAAAATATAATTCATGGTTATACAGTACATTATTGTGAAAAAGTAGAGCAAGGGCGCCTTAAAAATATCAAACAGTAATTAATGAAACAAGCTCAATATTTGGTGTGACGATGCTTTGTGGACAATTTAGTATCAGGTACAATTTGTGTCAGGTACAAGTTTTATTGAGCATCCTGCACATCCTGCATCCCCCCCACAGTCCTTCTGAGGACTTTGCCTGTTCTACCTGCTCCATTTATGCATACAAAACCCAGCAGCTTCACATTTGTTTTTGTCTAAAAAGTTCTCACTTATATAATATGCTGTGTCCTTTTCTGGCATCCTGACGTTTTAAAATCAGAAATGTTTTTGTACTGATTCTAATAATAAAGTCATACAATTTTTTAAAAATCTATAACAAAGTTTGTACTAAAAATCAAAGGGTAGACTTTTGCACAGTACTGTTATATGTTCTGTTTACATTATTTTGAACAGAAACTCTTATTGGATATGGTGTGTCTGCCTTGTAAATTCTGTGATGGAACATGTATGCAAATGCAGTAATGATTACAAAGCACAGCACTCCATGTTAAAAGTCTTGGCATGTTTCTATAGTGTGCTTTCTGTTGGAGAAAAAATGCTGCGGAAGAAGTCATTCTTCACAGAGGTAATGAAAACACTGATTATACCTCTCCTTTTTGTGTATTTGAAAGCAGCACTGGTTTAATTAATGCTTTCAATTGCTTTACCTTTAATTGAATATACAGTAACAAAGCAGACACACAAAATCAGCAGCAGTTAGACTGGAGCCTGCATGAGCTTTGCATTTCTCACATGCAAATATTTTCCTGTACAGTATTCACTCCGTAGTCTAAATCCTGAGCGATTTTTATAAAAAATATTTAAAAAAAACCTACAATGAAATCCTATTACTCAGAAACATAAATAAAGGCACTTCAATATGTGACTCAAATTTTTCTTAGAAAGTGCACAGGCATTTACTGGAAAGGAAAAGAAAATAATATGAAAGAATGATAAATCTGTACAACTATTCAAAATATGAACATTGATGTAACATTTGAACTTAAGATATTAGTATAATATATTTAATTAATGCACCCTTATTGTGTGTTAGTGCATGGGAAAATTGCTACTGTACTTCCTGCATAAAAGTATAAAAGGTGCACAAATTACCATTCGTGTAGAGGAATCTGTGGTCCCATCTGCGGAACTGAATCCCATCAAGCTTTAGATGAGTTTGTACGAAATTAGATTGCTCTAAGTCATCATCTGTGAGAAACGTCTATGATGGCAAATGCCAGCTTTATGGGCTTCCCTTGTTCCTCCAAAGCATCAGCTTGAGCTTCAAATATAATCCTCATGGCACACAAATGTAATGCATTTATCTTCAGGAGTGCATCCTTAATTAATTAAAATACACACTCACACACACCCACTCTCTCTCTCTCTCTCTTCATCTTCCTCAGGCTAAGCATTACTGTATTAAAACAACAACCACCAATATACACAGCAGTAAGAGAAAGTAGCAACCTGTGGACATGCCAAAGAATAAAGAAAAACACGTAATGTAAGCAACTCTTGCATTTTATTGACTCTTGATGTTTGTTTTATTATAAGACCATAAATATGAGAAATTAAAATGGCACTTCAGGCTAAAACTGACACGTCTATAGTGCCGGTTTATAGTTTGCAGAGTCCATGAGGCCAGCAGAAATCACTGGCACAAGGTATATAGCAAATTGAGACAGCAAGAAATTACATTGAATAGGAAAAAGGTGGCAGAATATGTGTTTCACTTTCTGAAGGTTTATTAGCTAACTGTCTTGGCCTAGACTCATTTTGTGATTGTATTTGTGACTAAGTTAGTTTAGACTTGTACTGTACTTATCATAATGTAACTAAGCTAGTTTGAAGAGACTGTCACATAAACCTAAGCTTAAAATATGTTATTTACTCATTTTTTAACTGAATATCTTGGTGTTATGGTACTTTTACACAATGCATAGAGCTGATGTTATACGTTAGTAAAATAAGTCAATGCTTTCATTAATCGTCTCTGGTCTCAGACTTCTGCAACAATGAGCAATGAGTTTGTACACAATGAGAATATAAAGCACTGCCTTGATTAATTACTTAAGAGAATAAAAGCAACACGAACATTTAAATCCTTATTTGTATGTTGACGAAAAAGAACACAGATGCTGCTGTTTAATGATTCTTACTTAATAGGCCAGTAAATATGCTTTAAGATCTCCGGAAATGAGACAAGATGACAGCAGACTCCTGTATTAATAATATACGGGCTTGTATTGTAACTTTCATAACTCCTAGTTATTAGCGCGCTAAAAAAATAAGCACGCGATCTACACGCAGACAGTGAGTCGAGCTATCTTCAAGCTACAGTATGTGGAAAGTATGATCCTTCGCTTGATGTCACCTTGATGTATGACTGTAAGACTCAACACATTTAATGGGGCCATAAAAGGCATGGTTATTCTGCCAGGCCTGATAATAATAGACTTACAGCGCCATCATCAACATAGTTATGGTTTAAAGCTCGCCAATCAATCCGTCCAGCGAGGGTGTGTTCATAAGCCTTGACCTACTGGCTAGACTGAAGCACCGATGCCATGTGACCTCAATTCCAACTCCAACTTGGGAGCAAAAATGAGTCTATTCCGAGGTCTGCACTTCTCTGAGCTAATTAGTGCAGTACAGGTGTGAGCGTGCTGATGCACCAGTACATGATTTTTGTAGAATTACGAGTGGGATGGAAAATTATGCCTGAAATACAATTTTAGCAGAGGCACCAGTGGCAGTAAAGGTGACAGATGATACAGTACGTATCCAACACAGAGAGCTTTCTATTATCTTCTGTGCTGTTAGCAATGTGATATATCCTGGCATTTGGGCTATGTGTGGCAGTATGGAGGGGTGATTAATATTAGGATTGAATATCTCTCTCCCTCTGATCAAGTGGGGCAGGGAGGGTCTCGTGAACTGGATGCTGCAGCTATATTTACCCCGTTAAAGTGTGGCTGCACATCACGTTGGGATTCTGTTACATGCGAGGCACTCATACCCTCACCCCTTTAATGAACGCGCATACACACAGGGCACAATTCTTACACTCTTGCCAATACCCAAAGGCCTGATCATAGAGAGCAAGGATGCTAAAAGCAGAGATGCTGGCACTAATGATGACCAGGATGACAGTCCATCATTCTGTTAAAGGATCAACAAGCAAACCATGACAAGCGTCAGCCGGTCTCACACTTTTTGCTGGATGGTGCACTTTCTAACAACCCAAACCAAGCAGTATCACCTCTTCTCAGCTACAATTGTTGGTGCCCGCTCTAACAAGCTTATAATTTACAACGGGATTTTCAACTTTCTAATGCTACTTGCTTACCTGATGAATGTGAGCCCTGAATCTATTCCGGTGGGACGGTCAGATTATTTGTAGCCCTACAGTGTGTTAAGACAATGTAACACAAGACACACTGAACAGACTTAAGACCTCCTCTGCCCCCTAGTGGCTTTATTTAAAAACTAAAACCCTAGAAAAGACGTCAGTGCAGTCTTATTGATTTAGACTCAGCCAGCACAGTCTTGTGACTGACATGAATAAATGACCCAGGGGAAAAAATGTGCCTCTACACAGATATCAAATGGACTGCCACTGGGTTTTCCAATTCCCCAGACTGCACTGTACGGTTACAGCAGTTACAGCACAAATCCTGACAAATATTTTCAGTATCGATTTTATTGCATACTCCACAAGAAGTGCCACTACATTATTTTTTACAGGCTACATGACAGTGATCAGTCGGACACACCTGCTGAAGAAAAGAGCAAGACTGAGCAGAAAAGAGAGCTTTTTACTGATATAAACTGTGGGGATCTGATAACTCTGTAGGTACAACAACTACTATAGACACAAAACTGCATAGATTTCGCAATGGATTCCCAAAACAAACCATATCTACTAAATCTATTTGCCTACTTATCTGCCTGTTTGCATATCTATCTATCTATCTATCTATCTATCTGTCTATCTGTTTATCCATACACCTGTCCATCCATCAATCCATCTACCAATCTGGTTTATACTACTTGTACCTAGTATACACTAACCGTTAGTCTGTCCTTACATGTATGTCGATACTGTATATTGTACGTGTGTGCATCTGTGCAAGTCTAGGTCTGTCAATCAACCTGTCTGTTTATTAATCAGAAAATTAATTAATGAAATGAAAGCAATCAATCATTGTGCCGGTACTATTATTCTATCTATAGATCTACCTATTTATCTGCCTGTCCATCCATCACTCTAAATGCCTGTCCATAGATATAATTGTCGATCTATCTGTCTGACATCAGTTAATCAATCTATCTACAGTATCTATCTATCTATCTATCTATCTATCTATCTAAGATCTATCTGCCAATCCCCCTATGTACTGTACACAAAACAAGCAATTGATGCGTCTGTCCATCTGCCTGCACATCTGTCTGTACCTTAGTCAGTCAATGAACCAAACGTTCTATCAATCTATCAATCAGTCTGTCTGTCTGTCTATTTATCTGTTGTATGTGTATAATTGTGTCTGTCTATATGTCTATCTGTCTGCCTGTCTCTCTGTCTGTCCAGCTCTCTTTATACCTGTCCATCTACCTATGTGTCTCTACATCAATGTATCCATCTACCTGTCTATCTTACTATCTATCCGTCGATCCACCTTTCTTAAGAAAGAATATTACACTTTCTCTCAGTTGATTCAATTAGTATAAATGACACCACATAAATAGCACCATGAAATCCTTATTTAATCTCTCAAAAGTAAATACTTATCTAAACGAACATGTCAGTGCCATAAGAATGACAAAAGTTTGTGACTACAAACAAGATGATTAGCCATGTTGTCAACATTAACATGTACTCTGTAAGTATTTTCTGATTAAGGATTTGATAACAATGATTGATAACGCACAAAGCTGCATTTTCTTTCGGCATCAGTTTCAAGCGCTACAAAGTTTCACATTACTGTATGTGGGAGACTGATTGCAAGAGATTAAACAGGATTCATGTTTTATTTTTTGCACTGTAATTGGTTGATAGACAATGTCCTTGAAATACAGAAAAAAGGCACCACTGTTTTATAGCACTGCATAGGACAGAGGGGGAACAAAAACAGACCAACAAAACAAACATTAGGAAACAGCACTTAGGAAAGGCACAATATGGGGAAGTTCAATGCATTTTTTCTACACCTCCTGACTGTCAGGCCATAGATTCTCATCCACATCATCACAACAGATATCTTTCCTTGCACTACAGCTCAGAAAGAATCTTTCAGGATGTCTTATCTAGCCTCTGCAGGCGTCTGCTGTGATGTCGTCACATGCTGCATCCATGGCAGCCGGCTATTTTAGAGAACTGGTTGATCATTGGTTAACGCTTCAAGCATTTCCCCATCGTTGGTGAAAGTCAAGATTTATATCTGTGAGCAGTAATAGAAATATAGAATATATAGTATAGAAAATATGCTTGGCAGATTCTGACAACTGGTTCAATCAGTCGCCTTGCACTTCCAGGGTCTGGGTTTGATTCCCACCTTGAGGTCTGTGTGCACGGAGCATGCATGTGCTTGGTGGGTTTCCTCCGAGTCCTCCGGTTTCCTCCCCCTGTTCAAAGACATGCAGATTAGGCTAATTGCTCGTAGATGCGATTGATTGGCACCCTGTCCAGTGTGTACTTCAGAAGAATAAGACACTGATTTTAAGATGCACACAAGCAACTTGAATGTGCTACCAAAGCAACTAAATTGAAAAACTGTGGTTGTATTATCTATAGCCACTAGATGGAGCCAATCACATGCACCAAAGTCCATTATCCATTTATTAACCCTCCATAAACAATGTGAGTAGAAGACAGCTGTATAAAAACAATGTACATTCGAACAATTCCTCATATTCGCCCTTCTCTAAGCATATGATCCCTCCTGATCCATATGCTTTCAATGTTTACAGTGAATTAATCTGTAGAAAGCATACACTTGCATTCTATACACCCGTTAGACTGTTGAAGGTTTTTGGTTTGCCCTGATCAGAAACATATGCTCCACTGGGAAACACAGTGATGGGACAACAACCCTATATTAAGAATGAAAGGTTAGCGAAGGGTCATCTCGGAGAGACGGGAATAGAAGCAGTACATGCAGAGGGTCGAGCAAGACCGAGCGCAAATGTGGTCCTCGCTAATCCTGAGTCTTATCTAATCAGCTTTCCCTTCACAGTCTGTGATTCTTCCATGCAGGAGTCAGTGAGGGGGAAGAGAGACCCTTCATCTGAGAAGTAGTCGGCACACACATGCACACAAACATTAAATCAAGCCTAATCAAACCAAGACATGTTCTGTATTTGTACCTTCCTGCTTGAGTTACAATTGAATTAGTGTACACAACACTTCTACGATAGGTACTGTATGTCTTCAACAATGGAAAAAGAATTATATATCACAGCACTGTTGAATTATTGATCAAAAGATGTTGATCACTTTTTATAACTGCACCGATAAACATATACTAATTGCCGTCGTGAAGCGTTTATAAACTCCAGGATAAAAGGACAAGTTGTTACTTTTAGTTTTTTGACATGTTAAAGTCTTGGTGAGGATGTGGACCTTTGAAGTTGGTAACATAAAGTGGATTTTTGGTCTTCAGGAGATAGGAAAAGAGGAAAAAACTAAGGAAACACCAGTTTATCGGTAATGAAAGGAAAGAACATTAAATGCAACTAAAACTACTTCTCACTCACTAAACTAAAAGCTCATGTAACTTTCTGTTCTGTAAATGAACCCATTCTGAATCAATTTCGTTTTTTAATAAGCCCTGCCTTATTTTCGAGCTTCCCTTCCTTCCTTCCTTAAAATCAGTTCTAGCGATCAGATACGTCATCTTGCCCTCAGCCCTCAACTGAGCAGTCAGATTAAGAGCCGAGATTAGAAGGGATGGGACGTGCAGCTGCTGGCCAACATGTGTCTAACAACCGAGACTCGAAATCTGTGGGATAAACTTTGGGCTCAGCTTAATTGAAACAGACCATGAAACTGACATAGAGGTTCTTTGGTACTCCACAAGACAAGCTGTCCCTTTGCCCTGAGGTGACGGACCTCATGTGGTCTACGCAAACCGCACTGAGACTCGGAAGAGGTGTTGTAATGAGGTGGCCAGGTGATAATTGGTGCGCTATGAAATTAGCACTGGTTAAAAGTCAAAGCACAGCAGCTGTGAGTTTGCCCTCCTCTAACACACGACATTCACACTAATGACAGGATGGATAATTAACTAATAAGCTCAATCATATGTGGGAAAAGTCAGAGTCAGAATCAGAAGAAAACCTCAGCGATAATGTATAAGGCACTACTTTCGGCATGTGCGGACCAGTTATGAGTTGGATGAATACAGCTTTGCGAACCAGGCAAAAAGGAAAGATTCACGGTGAGAGCGCACCCTTTTTGTGAAAGCAAGTACAATGAAAACATAGAGCAGACTAAATAAATGACCCAATTTTTAGGTTTATTTAGGAAAATATGTATAAAAGCCAAAGGTTAAACCCTGTCTCTTAATGTAATTAAGCATTGCTTAAGAGAAAAAGCAAAACATCACGAAAGCCAAAGTAAGAAAAATCATAATAAACACATAAAAGGATGGAAAAGCACTAAAACCAAGTCCGATGCCAGCCGTTGATTAGACACCCAGAAAACATTTTTATAGTGTCTTTCCCACTGGTTCTGTTATTTCATATTTGCTCATATCAAAACTGAACTCGATATTTTTCATATACAATGTAAAATAATTGCATTTCATTTGCTTTTAGTTTGCATGCCAATACAACAGGAAAGCATTTAATTAACTTCACAGCCATTAAAAACCATCAGAGGGCAGAGCTAATTTACCCCTTAATCAGGCATGACTTGAAGACAATAACACCACTGACAGATTCAAGCCTGAGGCCCAAAAACCCCACCATATCTGAAACCCTCACAGCATCTTCCTGTCACACAAGCACATATGTGTACCTCATTTAAGAAAATTATGTACATACAGTATAAATAGGAAGGGGCCTGGGGTGAAAAAAATAAATGGCACTATTTATAATATTATTTCTAGCAATATACGCAAGTAACTCGACGTGAAAATTAGATTATTCGGACAGAGTGATTCTTGAACGCGATTCAGAAACCCACATGGCAGGAAACCTTCAGTTCTGTTCCATTACACGCTGCTAATAAAACATCTACAAGGTTGCGCGGTCACCGTGGGTTTTGGCATTTGAAAAGAAAACATTCCTCCTTCTGACAAAGAAAAACACAATTTCCTGTATTTCCTCTCCAGAAAATAGAGCTACATGAGGAGATGTCGACTTGAGTAGAAACTATACCAAGTGCTAATGTATGGTCCTTGCTACAGCTTACTTGCAGAGGTCATAAAGCCAATGACAGATGTAAAATATTGAGAAAACAAGTTTGGCAGGTGTACCACTATTAACTAACTAAACCCTGCGGTGACAGTTTGCTGCATTTGCTGTACATCACCTACAATTGATTATATATCTTACTGAAATCAATCCATCCTTCCATTGTCCAAACTGCTTGTCCTGCATAGGGTCATGGGAGACCTGGGGCCTATCCTAGGAAACTCAGGGAACAAGGCAGGGTACGCAGCAGGGCAGAAACACACACGCTCACACACCCAATCACACACTACAGGCAAGTTGAAAACACCACATGTCTCTGGACTCTGCAAGGAAACCTGAGTATGTAGAGAAAAAACACCAAGCACTGAGAACACAAGCAAACTCCGTACATACACAGAGACGAGACCCGGCGACAGCGCTAACTACTAAGCCACTATGCCACCTAGCTTGCTAAATTGACAAAATTAAAAAACGCAAGCACAGACTCTAAGCTATGTTGTGTAATAAATGTATTTAAAATGTATTCAAAATGGGGCCTCCGAGTGGTGCAGTGGTAAAGCGCTCGCCCTATCATCCGGAGATCGCTGGTTCGAACCCCGGGTGATGCTGTTGCCTCTCACAGCCGGAGGCATAGAGAGAGCTGATTGGCCGAGCTCTCTCAGGGAGGAGGGATGAGAGGTACTTCGCGCTCACACATTAACGACGGCTCTACAAGCCAATCAAGGGCGTCTGTGAGCTCGCGTAAGCGGAAGGAGCAGATAGCACTGTTCCTCCGAGTGTGTTACGCCGCCCCCAACGGTGCGTGAGCAAGCAGTTCGAAAAAAAATGGTCAGTGACGACACGTGGGTCGGAGGAAACACGTGGGTCGGTCTGCGGCCCTCCCTACTGAGTGGCGGTATGAGCTTAATGTGGGAGCCCCCTAGCGACTGGGAGGAATTGGACACGACAAAATTAGGGGAGAACATCGGGTAAAAATTGGGGGGAAAAAATTTATTTAAAAAAATAAATAAATAAAAATAAAATGTATTCAAAACACCTAAAGAAATACAAAATAGTGGTAGATTTTTTTGATACTCGTATTTTATTTTTATTTAAAAGTTCAATCCATTTAGATTTTGTTAATATATATAGTTTTAAAGACAGCAGACAGCCCATAAAAAAATACAACAAGAAAAAACTGTAAGCGTCCATCCTGCTTCCATCACAAATGTGTTACTTCCTATCCAGCTCAGATCATGTTTGCTAGTGATGGTTAAATCCATCAGTCCGTGCGACAAAGTTTGATCTATGATCCCTTTACGCATTACTAGCTACAATGTTCCTTAAGTACCTGTGGTGCAACTGAAATCTGACACATCGTTAGTTTTAAACTCTCAACATATGGTTTATGACTGACTTTACACCCTCACTTGCGTTCAGCTAGTGCAACTGGTTGCTGCTGGTACCTCGAGTAAATCACACCTTTAGGATTTCAGCGCATGTTTCCACTTGTTTTAGCTGGCATAATAAGCAGATAATTACTAGCCCTTCGAGACGTCGCTTAATATTTTCTGAGTAGGTCTTTTTGTGCACTGAGCGTACAGTAATTTGCTCCCAAAGGAGAGGGATAAATGCTGAAAAGCAGGGCAGTTGTTTCTAACAGCCAGTGACACAGAGTCACAGAGACTGGCCAACCAGAGGCATGTCAACTAGCCAACCACACTCTCATACTCAGCAGCTCCAGGGAAACCTGCTGGCTGTGAGCCATTAACACAACTTACACGTGGGAGGACTGAAAATAACCATTATAAAGAATGACCCTGATACAATCTTAGCAAATTGACCCTGAAAGCACTCTTTTTCAAGGACTACACACTCTGACAAACAACTTGCTGTGAATAACTCTTACGTTTAAGAGTTTGACTAAATTATTCTGTGGATAAATAAACACATTTGTTCCGATCAAGGGCATAACCTACAATACAAACTTATCATGTGACAAACAAAAACAGATGATGAAAACTGAAAACCATGGGCCAAAATCAAACCATACCATTAACCAATAACTAAAAATCATTTTAGATCATTACCTTACCAATTTAACGTGTCTGACCAGCTTTAGTGTGGAGGAAGATGAAATGATCTGGTAGATGTGATGGCCTGCCCTGTAAGAAAGCAGTTAAAATTGTTTTTAGTAAACAGGAATAAAAAGAACATTTACAGTAAAAGCTTATAAAGAAATCACATCAAAATTTATTTTTAGGTCTCCTGCTATGTTTGTTTATAGTTTTTTTTTCTTTGGGCTTTGTCTCTTTTATCTTGTCTCTTTTTAGGGTTCACCACATTATATCATTTGGACCACAGGGTTGGTTAACAGGAAAATATGAAACACCATAATTCACAGCGAAACAGATTAAATAATTCTTGAGGCATTCATGATGGTTTGGATCTGCACATGCTGCTCCTGAGCTTCTAGTGATCCAGACCCCCCTCTGTTCTCCGCACCTGCTGAATCATCCCTGCGCCAAATTGGACTGCATGATAACTTGGACAACTTTTATTATACTGAACTTCCAGCAGCCTAACACATGATATCTTTATATAATTTCTGTTATCCGTTATCACCCAAATGAGGATGTGTTCCCTGTTGAGTCTGATTCCTCTCAAGGTTTCTTTCTATTGCCATCTCAGGGAGTTTTACCTTGCCACCGTCGGCTTGCTCATCAGGGACAATCTCACAATCTTATTATTATTTAAACACATTTTTTCACACTCATACACACTTACATAAATTTTCTTATTATTTTGTAAAGCTGCTTTGAGACAATGACCATTGTTAAAAGCGCTTTATGAATAAAATTGAACTGAATTGAATTAAATAAATAAGGAAACCAATTTTATTAATTTAACTAATCACCTATAAGAGTTGTCAATTTTTCAATCCAAAATCTTCTAAATGTATGATGTAAGTGATAAACTAACCTACAAAATGCACCTTAAGCAAAATACATTAATTTAATAATTTAATAATAAATTTAAATGTAATAATAATAATGCTAATAATATTGATAATAACTATAACAATAACAACCACAACAACATTAATAATAATAATAGATTTTTTAAATGAATATACTGTACATCTGTAATTCATGCCAATGTGGGAAGTTCCAATGTATAATTACTTTTGTTACTATACTCAATTCTGCTAAATATCATTAAATTATAATGATTTTTTTTTTTTATAAATATATATATATAATATTTTTTTATTTTACCGAATACTTTTGACCTTTTAATACTAAATTGCCAAAGATAAACCTCTTTAGCATCTGACTTTTAAGCATCAGATAGCTTGTTTTTGAAAGATAGCTATAACCATTAATATTGTTTATAAGTAATCACGAAAGTATTTTAGAGCATTTGAGAAATTAGCAATAAAGTTGTTGTTTGTTAGCTTTAGATAACGTTTCCTAACACTGCTTAGTGTGTGTGTGTTTTTTTTTTTTTAATGGGCCAAATTTAACATCAATAATAAAAATCACTGTAACCCAGGGAAGATATAATAAAATGTCTTCCTTTGCCTTTTTTTACTTTAAGTGTTAACGTGAATAAAGAATTTGACACTGTATTCTTAACATTTAGGTTAATGTTCGTTTACAAATGTACTTTTACTTGATTAAAGATTATCGTACTTCACCTCTGATTTACTACAATGGCAATCTAAAATCAGCCCTTCACTTGTAACGCTTTTTAAAGCGCAATGCTCAAATACATTCTCAATTACTCTATGAAGTTTTGAATGCAAATAACATTCATGCTTCAAAAATACAAAAACCCAACAGGCACCAGTAAATTCTCTTCTCTACAGCATTTGTGCCAATGGCTGTATATCGAGGCAAAGGGTTAAGGGGTAAATATGCAGCAGCGCTTAATATAAGGCAAGGTTTTAGTGCTTAGTGCTGTTACTCGGACATTTGGGATACATTTGCACACTACTTTCTCTGTGGTTGAATTGCCCAGTGTAATGTACAGTGTACTCTAATGGACTGTAATGGCCAAACCAGAGCAGTGCAGGCTGAGGTGCCACTCCATGAACTCATGCTACATGAATAGACAGGAAACAGGTCCAGGCTGCAGCTGCTGCTCAGTTCTGTGTAGGTAAAGTTCTGCACTTCATGGCTTTTTTTTTTTTTTTTTACTTTTCTTAAGGGCTGTTAAGTATTCCCATGTCCATCACACAGACCTGCGCTGAACCGCAGTACTGCCTGCTATGCTTCAATTACAGCTCAACCACAAAGCAGGCCCTGGCTTCTCTCTCTCTCTCTCTCTCTCTCTCTCTCTCTCTCTCTGAGTCAGCATACACCCGATCGTACAACACTGACATAAAGTGAAGTTAAAACTAAAGGAAGGAGACATGGCCTTCTAAACATGATTACTTTAGATTGGTTCAGTCATAAATCCAGATGACAGCCAACATGACAATGTGCAATTATCTGCATATATTAAATTAGTGAACTGGCATCCAATTGGCAGAGTATCTCCTTTGCTTAATCCATCTTAATCCTGGCCATTTAGATTGTCTGAAAATGCTTTTTTACACAATAGCACTCTTGTTGTTGTCGTTTTTTAGCCTACAGAAAGCAGCCACACTCTACAGGTTTAAACCCAATTACAGGTGTTACTTTAGTCATTTGTATGTCACTTACATGTCCGACAGTATATAAAAATACATGGCATTCACATTACACTGTCATACTTCAAAAAGAATTTTAACCCCTTCATACCTCAGCGGGTTACACATTGTTAATAGAATAAGAGATATCTGATATCAGAATTATGAACATAACCAGTTTAGGTGAAATCATGATAGTCAAAATGTCAGGCAATCTAAAAACATATATAAAATTCTATAATCATTGACAACTACAAGTATAGTCCACTAGAGCTGGGACTGAAAATCAATTTAGTTTTAATCACAAGTCTTTTGTGTCTCAATTCATGTATTTGCCACACTGACTCCAATTGTGTACAGGTGCATCTCAATAAATAAAGGTGATTTATTTCTGTAATTCAATTCAAAAAGTGAAACTCATACATTATATAGATTCATTACACACAGACTGATATATTTCAAGTGTTTATTTGTTTTCATTTTGATGATTATTGCTTCTAACTAATGAAAACCCTGTAGGTGGTGCGCTCTAAACTATACACACAATTCTTGTCAAATTAAAATATGTTTTTTTAACTTCTTATTTTATACAGGTATATATTTTCTATCTTTTATGTCTCTTTTCAGTTTTCCCCTTTTCTTAATCTTTTCCCTTTTTTTTGCCAGTCTTCTCTTTTCTCTTTATCTGTTCACTCTTTAGTTTTATTTTTTCTTGATCCTTTTACTTTTCTTTTTAGTTCTCTCTCTTTTATCTTTTCCTTATCCTTTTACCTTTCTCTTTTAATCTTTTCACTTTCTTTTAAAATCTTCTCTTTTCTCTCCTTTTTATCTTTTCGCTCTTTAGTTTTATCTTTTCTTGATCCTTTCACTTTTCTTTTCAGTTCTCTCCTTTTATCTTTTCTTTATCTTTTAACTTATCTTTTTGGTTTTTCTCTTCTTTTCTCTTCTTATCTTTTCTGATATCTTTTCTCCTATACCAGAGCAATGCTCTCAAACCTGGTGCTCTAGCTGTTGAGAGAGTTCCTGAAATCAGATGGAACCAAGCCACATTTAAATTACAGATACATGCTATTTTAGTGTTTTTCTCCATGCACCAAATGAAAATGTGCCGAAATTTGACTTTAAAGTTTAATAATAAAGAGAAATCAAAATGCTAAGGCTGAATGTCCATGAAAAAATATGTCCATTTCGGGTTGATTTGATTTACAGGCAACGAAAACATGGTATTGAGCAGAACCTTGCATTGGTACATTAGGGAACTCATTTCTCATTCATTCACCCTTGATAAAAGAGCAATCACACTCTACTATCTATTTTTCTTAATTATGAGAAGCATCACAAATTGTCCTTGAGGCATAAAAAAATATGGTGTTTTTAAGGATGGTTCAGCAGAATGTGCCTTTTCAAGGAACCTTTTTTTGTTTACTTTCTTTATAACTGCTTATAGGAACAATTTAACCAATGAATATATTAAAACAAAAACATTTTATCTCTCTTCACTAAGGTTGTGTACCAAAACCCGGTGGCAATATATAACCGGTACCTATTCGATGCCTTACTTCGGTGTCACTACACATGAAAAATTATTTCCAGATTGAGAAAATGAATGTGAGCGTGAGTCAGAAGGCTCTAGTAATATAAATCCAACTAATGTTTGTAGTAACACGAGTGTCCATGTTGTTTTCACATTCTGACTTAAAAGCAAAACTCGGGAAATGGGACGATCCGCGTGAATGCAGTGCGTGCACGCAGAAATTACACTTGCTCTGACGGCAGCAGGTATCGTTAGCTCACAAAGCTAAACACGCTGAAATTAAAATGGTTAAAGCTAAACGTTCTGAAGTGTGATTATATTTCACAACAAATGTTACCGATACCATGATGTGCAACAAATGCGCTTCAACAAATGGGGAAAGGGGGAAACACGTCGAACCTAATGAAACGTGATGACACACAGGATTAAGTTAAAAGCAGAGGGATGCGCTGTGTTCAACAGCTTAGAGATTTACTGAACAGCAGTCACACTAACACTACCAAAGTCAGGAGAGGTGTTGTATTTTGGCAGATAAGACAAATATGATCATATTTTTGTAGCATAACAAGAATATCACCTACTGCTGTTACTGGTGTTAAATTATTCATTTAATACCAATAATTATTATATTTAATTCTAAATAAACTAGTTATGGTTATTTAAGTATTGGTTTTAAATTAGTGTCGTTGTTATATTTATGTACCATAAATAATATAAGTAATATATATATATATATATTATTTTTTTTTATTTTTTTTTAATTTTTTTTAGTGAACACAGTTAGGCTATTAAACATTTCCATCATGCCTTCCACACCCTCACATTCCTCTTTCTGTCTATTTAACTTGTTTTCAGTCAACAAAGAGATGCAGCTGAATGGCTTTCCTCTGACATCCTATGTTTGTTGGCCTGTTGCTGAGAGGTGGACAATGGCTGCGAGGATCATTCAGTTCAGTCTCATTAACAGTCGCATCCAAACACAGCCGGTCCATCAGGCGGGAACAGAATAGAACAAGGGAAAACAGAAGGCAGATCAACCTGCACACTCTCAGTCACCTGTGTGATAAAAGCAACCGTTCTAGAGTGAAATGCGGTCCATATGCCAGTGTGTATGCACATGGTTAATAGCAGAATGAAAGCCATTCCCAGTGCAAGGGCTCCATGAGTGATATATATATCGATCGAGTAAGGAAACACATAAGTGTTCGGTATTCCTGACTACAGTTAAATTGCCAGACCATTTATGAGTCAATCATTTGATGTTAAACCACGTCTGAGGATTTACAGCACAGTAAAAAATTGTCAAAGACGCTGTTTGAGCTTTCATGTGCAATTTTATTAGAGACGATTCAGGTTGTGAATGTAAGCTCTTGAATGGGAGTTGGGGAGTAAGATAGAAAGCAAGGCATTGTTCCAAATGTGTATACAGTATGTCTAAGTATTTTCTTGCCTCCCTAGTTGTTTATGGAAAATAACTTTTAAAATGTTTTCTCACATATTGTTGGGATATTATGCAGAAAACAGGTGTGATATAGCCCTATTCCTTTGGTAACGATGCAGAAATCTTTCATGTACAGAATTTTACCTACACAATCCATTCTCCTTGTCTATATTTTCACTATACTTGTACTTTTATGTTGTTTTCCTTCAATGTGCGTAAAAAACTAGCCACATGTAAAACCCATGTTTACATTTACATTTAGGCATTTGGCAGACTATGTGGGAAAAGGAAGCTGTCCAACATACGTAGGTATGAGCGGCGTTTAAGTCAAACTGGAACTTCAGATTGTGCAGAATAATAGGCTGGCCTCCCAGGAACACCTTTAATGGACCAAACATGTGGAAATGACTGTACAGGGAGATGGCAATAACTCCTAGCCAAGTTCATGGAATGTCCAAGTGGTGTCCGTCAATGATCACGTGTACAGTTCCCACATACAGATGCGGTTCTTCTGCAAGTTGGCGATCAGGCGTTCCACTCGCTGACTGTTCAAAGGAATGACTTCAGTAGGCGCCACATTTTACTGCGGCTAAGAGTCTCGTCGCCGTACTGTGCTTTAGGTCTTCTGTGAATGTCAAAATCAGTTTTATGTCTTCATTTATACTTGGGGAAAAATGGTCTTAAACTATTTCCAGTGAGTAATAAGTGGACAATATCCTGCATTCAGTTATCATGGTAACTCCTTAAATATAAAAAGGCGAATTCCACAAGAACAATCCCAAGCTCTAACGATCAACTAAAGAAGATTAAATAAAAGTGTGGCATTGAAAGTTGCTGGCAACAGGCAAAAGTTCATTTTGATCGAAATTGAGTTTTTCTGTCAGTAATGAAGTTTGACAACTATACAGTACATTCAGATCTTATAAGACTGATGTGGCATTTTATAAATTACTTTATGCAGGGGAAAAAAGAAAAATGCTCAGTGCAATCCTCAGTCCTTGGGGTCAATGTGCTGGGACGTCCACTCCTGCGAAGATTGACGACTTGAAAGCGTTCCGCTTGTGAATAATCTTTCGTGAAACTCCAAATTTTGGGGAAATTTTATAACCCTTTCCAGATTGATGTGCAGCAACAATTGCTTCTCTAAGACCAGTGCTTATGTCTTTCCCTCTTGGCATTACAGTATGTTAACACACACCTGAATGCTCCAGACCAACAAACTGCCAAAACTTATGCTTTTATAGAGGTTTCCACGCCAGCTGATGATCAATTAATCGAAGGCTGATGATTAGCATCACCTGGCTGCAACTTACACTTAAATCCTGTGAAAGCAGTAATTGTGGACAACATCAGACTGTTCGTCTGATGTTGTATTTGCCTTAACTTTTCTTCTGGTTGAGATACGAATGAAAACCTGATGCTTCCGGAACTATATATAGTAGTAAAAATCACACTTTCACTATGGGAAGGGTTTTCCCAAGGTGCCAAACAAGATAATAAATTACTAATATGTTCGAGCAATGTCATATCAAATGATGTCTATGCAGCACTCCTGCTTTGTCAGTTTTGCCTTTCCGCATGACCTCTTCAAGGATAAGCCACATCAATCCAACAGACAGGCTTTTGCACATGCTGGGAAGGAGGAAGGAATAAAAGAGGTGTGAATGTACAGCCATCACTCACAGCAGAGAGCAGGCAATCATGGTGGCCCAGCTGGAGTTTTAACAGATGCTTAAGCAGACACAGCACCTCAGTGTCACTCAATAGCTAAGTTATAGGAAAATGAATATACTCAGCTTAGACTTAAGTACTTTTGATGAGATGGCTAACATCAAGGTACAATGGCCCTAGATTGAGTTAATAATATCCCTAGATTGGTGACAATCAGTATTCATTATTCACTAATAACTCATCTGGAGGGACTCAGGTTTCTTTTAGGAGTCTTCCATGCAAAATGGGACAAAAACATAATTATAAAAAATAGAAATAGAAAACTATCGTTGCAGAACAGAAGAAAAAAATTATCATATTGTTTTATGATTTATATGCTTAGGGGATCTTAACCCAAACACATAAACGTCACACAAACTCCTCACTCATCTGCTCTGAGTCAGCAGAGTTATGAGCAGCTGTCCTTAATGATCCAGCATCCAGGAATCTCCCTTGTGTTAGTCATTCTACATAACACACACAGAGAACATATTTCTGTTCCTTCTCATACATATGAGGAAACATAATCATCTTGCTTATTGATAATGAAAGAAAAATTATGATAGAACAAAGGCAAACCCAAAGGCAGGCCAAGTCTGATAACTGACACCAAGGATGTTCAAGGAGAACAGTTTTAACTACACTGCTCGGCCATGCAAAAAGTCATACACTCTAATATTTCATTGGACTGCCTTTTGTTGTGATTATGGCATTGCTTTGATAAGATGTTGTCTTGATGATGGTAAAGCAGTGGGTAAAGGTGTGTGAAAATGATGTCTCATGCCCCCTAAACCAATCTATCATGGCTTGAGCAGGGCATCATAATCTTGGAATCAGGGAAGAAAAATCCACTGATCATTCAGTATATTCAGGTATTGAGATGACTTCATATTTGATGATGTAACACTGCTACCATAGGCTTGTGCATTAGGCATAATGGGTGCATCACTTCATCCTCCAGTCTTCCTGCCCATCACTCACTCTGGGAAAGTGAACTCATCAGATCATATTACCTTTTTCCAATGGTCCACAGTCTATTTTTTATCCTCCCTATCAAATTGAAGCAAGATTTGCCTCAATGATAAGTGGTTTTCTTAAGGTTACACAGCAGTTTAGTCCCAATCCCTTAAGTTTGCTTTACATTGTGCATGTGGAAATGCTCTTACTCTCACTATTAAACATAGCATTTTTCATTTCTTGATGCAGGATATGTCTTCTAACATGGTTGTTTATGAAATGATAAGCTACTTACTGCATCCGTTAGGGTTAAGTAACTTGTTGCCAGCTGAACCACATTAATCAGTGCAGTAATTATCCAGTGGAAAAAAAGCTTTTCCCTATTTGCTTAGTTAAATCCAGGTGGTCACTTTTTTTGGTCGGACAGTGTATTTCCCAATTTTACGTAGAAGGACCCAACAATGATACAGAAAAAGTAAAAGTGTTTCTCTATCTGTCATGAAAAGTGACAATGAAATTGAATAAAGATTTTAAAAACAGAAAAGCAACGAATTAGACTAGGCTGTGAAAAGAACCATTCATTAGGATCTGAAGGAATCATTCATAATAACAAAACAATTCTAATTGGGAAATGATGTTTCTTTCCTCCCATTGTAAATTGTATAAATGCCAAAAATTGAATAAGGGATAAGTCAGTGAGCAGCAGTGTTAAAGCACACACATAATGCTTGCTGTCTGAACATTTAATAAGAGCCACACGAGCAGAAAACCTTAATGGGTCCATGAATAAAGGGCCTTTTTGCCAGACCACTTTACAAGGCTGTTGGCATATCTCCCACTCAGCAACAGTCCATGAAAAGCTACAGCAGCCTGAGATATAAATGATTACACTCTTTTACTTTTCAGCTTGTCATTCAGAACAAAGAAAAGAAGAATCAGTGAATAAAAGATGGGAGGGAGAGTGATAGGGGAGGGATAGGGAAAGAGATTGAGAGATTTCAATATTCAGCTAATCTCGCAATAACCCATCTGTTGTTTTCTAGTGTTGGAAAGTTTTCTCTCTCCACACCACTTTCTATTAAATGGTGTATTAAAAGACTTGTGGTTTACTTGGATAAGAATAAGAGCTTCCGAAAAAAAAAGTTTTAAAATGAATAAAAATAAGGAAAAGGAGAAGGTGAACTGATCCATATGGATATAGTTAAGAGTCCCATGAGAACAAAAGGAATTTCTTAAGATTAAAGACATTAGTAGCATTTAGGATTGCAAGATTTATATATA
>JAQMYL010000037.1:11106297-11121667 GCA_030014365.1 Clarias pachynema | reverse complement strand
TTTAAGCATTTTGGTTTTGCTTGTTTTGAAGAACTCTGGCTCTTTACCCATAATGCTAGTTGAGCTAGTTCTGATGGCTCAGTGGTTAACCTGTTGAGTCACAAATCAGAAGGTCATGTGTTTAAATCACAGCAACACCAAACTGGTTGGGTCTTTAGGTCTGGTCCTTATTATTCTGCTTAGCTGATATCCTGCATAAGACCAATGAGCACAATGTACTGCACCAAGTGTTATAATACAATGTAAGATATACTTTACAATGAAATATAGTTTGAAAACATGATAAACACTATTTTGTGCTAAACGTTGAAGAGCCATTAGCCATGTTCTGATCAGGATCAGGAAATATACAGAGTCAACACACCAACAGTTTACTGTTTAGGATATACTGTAAGTATCTAAATTTGGCTGAGAAGCCTGCTTTCTGGCATAAAAATGAAAACTATGCAGATGTTTCATGTAAAACAGAGTAAAAGCTGATAAGGTTCCCAGTGAAAATAATATGCAATATTCCCACATGTAACTACAGCGTCTAAAGATGTACTTCTGAATAACACATACAAGCACTAAATACATACTAAACACAAAACTAATGGTTTTGTAAGGCAGTTCAGTAACTCACAGCTAATTTTGCAGCCATTTAGCAGTAATGAATTAGTAATAGTATATTAACACTTACAGTAAGTTACTACTACTAATGAATTCTGTGTAATTGTCCAGTAAGTACTTATAATGGGTTTGTAGCTCATTATGAAGGCGCAGTAATGATGAAGTCTTATACTGTAGATCTCATGTAGAACTATCTAACTAGTCATTACTGATGGAGTCATCATGTGTTTCACTTTATAATACTGTTCCAGACTATCACCCACTCATAGGAAAGGACAGACTAACACTTCAGTTATAATTATCATAAAAGTTATTATCATAAAATTTGGTGTAAATACATAATTCAGTGACTAAGTGTGGTGACGGGCTTATAGCCAGTGCTCGTGTCCGTGATTTCTGTGCCCACTACAAAGCTTTACACTAAGTAAATATGACTGAAAAAACAGTTATTTGTAAGAAAGAAATTGAAAGGAATTGTATTTAAGGATTGTAAAATGTTACCAAATAATCCATCACGGAGCCTTTCCACATGAAGTAATAAAAAAACAAATCATAGCCAAGGAGCTCCAGTGATCCATTACAACTATATAACATCAGGACACACTTTACAGTACATGCCAGTGGCAGTAACATCCCACACTGACAGGGTGAGTATCACCACAATTTAAACACCTAAATTAGTATTTCCTTTCAAGCAGTTTAAGGACATCAATTATGAAGCATTCCTGAATCAGACGTAGATTATACATCTCAGCCAAAGAGGAAAGCCATGGTGCACACGGAAACCGAAAGAAACAGCCTT
This sequence comes from Clarias pachynema, assembly GCA_030014365.1. Lineage (NCBI taxonomy): Eukaryota > Metazoa > Chordata > Actinopteri > Siluriformes > Clariidae > Clarias > Clarias pachynema. The sequence continues at coordinate 11,120,256 of JAQMYL010000037.1, read as the reverse complement.
CAGGAAGGAAGGCAGTGTTTACATCTCACGTCAGCAGCGTGGTTTAGTGAGAAAATCTCCCTGACCTTTTTAAATTGCCTACATTTGTACATGAATTGATCTTCACAATACATAAGTAATCTGTAATACTGCAGCTTGTAGCAAATCACTTTAACATATAAATGTAGAAGTACATTACAGTTTGAAACACAAGCCCTCTTAACCTCAAATCAAAAATAGTTTTGGAGTTGCTGGTCTGTTTCATGGATCAATTAGGAGATATTCAAGATCATTCATCTAATAAAAAAAAAAAAAAAGCTTTCAGTTGATTTATATTTCACATTACTCTATAGCACTTTAATGAGATTGAGGTCACGTCGCTGCGTTTCTTCTGACTGAGCCACTTAGTTGTTGATGTAATGGTTTTTGGATCATTTTTATGCCAGAACATGGGTTTTGAAGTCTTCACATGGAATAACTGTGCAAAATGCTGTAATGTTTGTCATGTTTTTTGTTTTATCTGGATGATTAAGGAAATTGTTATCAAAGAATCAACAGCACAGTAGTGCTCCCTTTTCTATATCAAGTGTAAAGGGAGTAATTAAATGTCAGTATCTGTATCTGGCTGTTTTAAGTGAAGTTAACACAAATAATAAAAAAGGCCTAAAGGCCTTTAATAAAAGATTGCAGAAAGGGTTGAAGCAAGTGCAATCATCTTAACAGTAGCCAAGCTTTTTTTCTTCCTTTTAGTTTTTGAACCCTTTAGAGAATTTTGTCCAAAATTAAACAGAATTGTTACTTTCAATTAAAAATTCTAAATCATCTAAATTCATGTATTTACAAAACAAATTTAAATATTACATAGCATATAAAGTAATATCCAAATTGGAAGAAATTATCCATGTATTGTCCATGAAATTATCCTTTTCAATTTGTTTTGCTTTTCCAAATAAATCTAAGCATGTTCCTTCAACTACTGTACTGTACATGTACATGATCAATTAACTTCCATGAGTTAAATCTAGAGTATGGCCTTGAATGTGTATTTGCAATTAAAACATTTTTGGCCTCATGCTCCAACCCTGAGTCTTTCTTTTTATATCAATACACCCTTTAAAGAAGATGGATGCTTTAGAAGTCTTAGAAAGAAATGCATCTGAAAGTGTGTAGTGGCAATACCCGTATGAGAAAGCACAATATTGTGTGAGGTGCTGGAGATTTGTATTGTTGACCCAAGTTTAATTTGCTCGGCAGGGTTTACGGCTGAAACTCATTTCAGACCGCCGCTGTGAAATACAAAACCCTTCAGCTGAACTGACTGAAAACTCCCAAGTGTCACTATTACCTGCCACATTGACATGGGTTCAAGGGCTCTACTGATTTTCCTGTTTATGCATTCGGTCTACCCTACGCCCCCCTCCCCCGTCCATTACGCTAATACACATTTCCTTTTACATGAGACAATTTTGTTGAAAAGCTAACAGACATTATTCATATGCAAATAACAATTTTCTATGTTTATGAGCTCATCTCTTTTTTTTCTAGTTATACTAGAAATAACCATTTAGAACGGGGTTTTATATATAAATATATTTATCAGAACAGGTGAAATTAAATTTTGCACTCCCTGATGTTTGATAAATCTCTGTGACTGACAATAAAATGTGTGTCTATTAATCACAATGTGTCTAATTAAACATAGGCATAATGAGAGCCCCCTTAAAGTATAACACTCCAACTAAAATAGTACTGTAGCTCCTGAATAGTTTCTTTAACAGTGCTGACAATCGGCCACCTTACACTGTAATTCTAAGACACACACAGAGGCTCGGCTTGAAAGAAAACACTCACATAACGAAAGGAGGTTTAGGTGGTCCAAAGGACGCTAAATGAAGCATGCTACATACAGCGTTTGCTAAGTCTGGCACTGACATTTCACACCTGTACCCATTTCAAGCAGACCCATTAATCTACATCAGCAAATAATTTACAACCTGACGCAGGTCATCTGAGGCTAAAAACTTTTTTCTCCCCTTACACTACAGTAGGTGTCAATTTACTTAATGGAGCATGTCATTTATAAAGACATAAAGGTGCTGGAACAAGCAGATTTCGTGTTTGGGGTTATACTTTTTTAATGTATTTAAATTTTATTTTCCCTTTGCCTAAGCAGTTTTAACAACTAGAAAAAGATTTTTTTAAATGCTAATCAGGCAAACGAGGCAAAAACAGAAGACCACGTCTCAGAGCCCACATCCTGACCAAGGGCAGAGTTTTTGTTGCAGACACAAACCCTACAACATGCTTCATGAGAAGTTTCATTAGAAGAGAATAATTATGATGTCTCCTACAAACGAACTAACCATACAGCATTCAGCCATAACCTTAACACCGCGTAACATTAACACATTAACATTAATTAGTATGCCAGGAAATTGGTGACAAGATCATGGGCACCAAAGGTTCACCCATGACTACAGGGACTCAAGGCCAGCCCGTCTAGTCCAATCACACATAAAAGCCAATGTATAAATTCACCAGAACACCCAGTGCACCACAGCCCACCATGAGGCGGAAAAAGCCCAAGACTACCGACACAGCCCCCACACTTCCCAGATCCCAGTCCAATTGAGCACCCATGGGATGCACCGTACCAACAAATTCAATCCCCATGCACTGCTGCCAATATCCTGGTGCCAGACAGTCCAGAGCAAACCCCCAGGGGTCTTATGAAGTCATGTCCCAAAGGGCCAGAGCTGCCCAGGTGGCATAAGTGGAATATGCACAACACTAGGCATAATATTTTGTGTTGTAATGTTATAGCTGATCGGTTTATATCATTATATGCCAGATACGCTCCCAGGTAAACACATGTTCCAAACATTATGACACAAGAGCATTCTTGGATGATGATGCTAATATGTTTAAGTGTTAACAAAGCCTGTATTCACACAGCACAGCAAAATGTAATTCTGACTTTTTGTCAAGGGAACAAATGCAACATGTGAGATTAAAAACTTTTTTAGAAGTTATTTATCAGATACTTGTTGGTTTGACTTGGTCTGTATTAATTCCGTGAACTAGCAAATTAGCACAGTACGTAAATTGTGCCAGTTATCACCTTTCGGTCTAGTCGATTTTAATTTCTGGCCGACCTGCTGTTCTACACATAAAGACACAAAAGCATTCTTGGGAAGCATCTAATATTTAGCAAAGCCTGCAGGAACACAACACAATACAACCCAAACATTATGGAGCAAATGACCCAAGACTACCCATCAATAAAAGGCACTCTGCTGCCTGCACATACTCTAATGGATTATTAAAGCTCTGTCAAATATGGTTTATATCAGTAGGACAGACAGTATCAGCTCTCAGCAGCCGACTGGCTTTCATCACAATCTGTAGGTATGTCAGGGCTTGCTATTGCGAGAAAACAATTTTGCTCTCACGGCAGGTGAAATACGATTGTTGTGCTGAAGGGCATTGAATTATGTTGAGTAAGTCACTTGTTTTTTTAAAAACAGTGCCTCACAGGCTCAAGCATGTCTTCCACAGCAAGCTGAAACATATTACCCACACTCCTCCCTGCCAACCTATCATTAGATATTAACATTAAAGGAAAGCAGCCGATTTCACATTCAAGCCCACGAAAGCACCGCATAACACAAAAAAAGGAAGCGTTTAGACAGTTGTCTAGTTATCGTAATGAAAAAGCCAAAGCTTTGCTCACACACAAAGTGCTTTTGAATAGAGCCTGGGCAGAGGAGCTGAATGATGACTGTGGCTTGCCAATGAGTCCCCCTTATGTGCCATTAGCTAAAAAGCATTCAGGTAGTGAAGATGGCTCTCCAGGGTTCTGTTCACTGCAGTACACTGAACTCTCTTTCAACTCCATGTACATTAGGACAGAGAGGTCCAATTTACCGGTCTACACTGGACTATGAGGTTTACTGTGGAACTCTTACAAATACTGTCATTCATTCAGGAACTGATCTATCACAGTCAGGGTTAGAGATGAACTGGAGCCTGTCCAGGGATGTGAGGGGACGCCTGTCCATCGCAAAGCACCATGCATACAGTCGGTTAATTCAGCCTTGTGTTAGAAGCCTAGCATTATAGCTTGTGTTAGTCGTGAAACTACATGGACAGTTTAGAGGCAGGATTTCGGAAATAAAGTGTTGCGTTATGAGATTGTGCCTGAGAAGTGAGCGGGATCATGGGGAAAGATGTTGAAATGTCAGGTGCAAAAGGTCAAAGGTTCACAGCACTTTTTCTAAGTGTGATCAGCAAAAAATAATATATAATAGCACTCACAAAATAATTTTATATTTTCTTTAGAAAAGTGCCTGCCATGTCAGAAGACCACAAGGGTGAATTCTGAAGATGCCACGGTCATCCATCCATGGCCAGAGTCCAAGAGAACAAGATGGGAGGGATGGCATACTTTCTGACCCCTGTCAATCCCAGAGACACTAGTCAATGGTGGGTGTCTGTGCACTTAGGTATGCAGAGGAGTTTAAATAGTGTTTTGCCTTTGGGTGTGTTAGCCTTCACTCCCCTGTTGGTAGCTGTCAAATAGGTAATGTTGGTTGGTGGCTTGGAACTGGCCAAGACCAAATTTAGGGAAAGAAAATGGAGCCGTAAATGGGATTATTCACAATTCACATCATTTAATATTCTTTAGCCATTATTATTATCAACATTAACAAAACCTTAACTCTTTTCTATTCAATATGTAAAAGCAACTACGCTATACTTCCAAGGCTAAGGTCTGTGAAATCTGGTTTAAGTTGCATAAATTATTCTGCTGCCTGTCACACCCTCCTTTGCGCTCTAGCACACATCTCCTACATAAACTGTCACACAGATTTCACCTATACCGCTGGAGAAGAAACAGAGAAGGACATGGCCAAGGGACCTTTGACCCTATAAGCGTGTATCTCGGTTTTCATTGTTCAAACCCCCTCTATAATGATCTCATTCCCACTCCATAAACCAGCACCCTTCACAGTGTACCACTGCATTCCATGATATGATGGAAACCTGTTATGGACTATAAAAGTCTCACTTCTCTCTAATCAGTACAAGCATGTGTTCTGAATTTCACATTCGTATAGCCTTATAGGTGTCAAATAGACCAGGTGGCTCATGAAATATCTTACCAGACCGTGTTTAAAAACTTTATACATCATACAGCTTCGGTCTACAAGAAGGCATGGTTAAGTGTGTCAAAACATTGCAGTTAATACGACATTAGAATTTACAAAAAATAAAAAAATAACACAAATATTGCAAAGCCTTTGCAAGTTCACTTTCATATCCTGTGTCCATCCCTATTCCAGTTAATTGCATAGCAGAAGGATACTTGTGTTTGTTTTGATTGTCTCGCCATTTCCTAGCCTTGATTTCAGACTGCTGATAGCAAACAACATGTGCAACGCAAACTAGCGTCCATGACAGAGTGCTTCCTGGCAGTGGAGATAAGGTTTCAAAATGACTAGCCAGTTACTCAACAGGAATTCCTCAGAAAAAGGCAGAATAAAAACAGTATTTATTGAAATATATTTTGCAATCAGGGTAAAAAGTAAAAAAAAAGAAAAAAAAGGTTTTTCAGTAATACTGTTAAGTACAGCATTCTTTCAAGGGGGTTCAAATATCATATTATATTTAACCCATTATGTCAAGCTTACATGTACAGTATATGTATAATTTTGAAAGAATAATTTGGTCTTGGTGGCACCACCTCACTCCTCGCACTACCAGGGTCGAGGGTTCGATTCCTGCCTCTGATCTGTTCGTGTTGAGTTTCTATTTTGTCTGTGCTTGGTGGGTTTTCTATGGGTACTCAAGTTTTCAAGACATGCACACATGCATTTCCAAATGTGCAGGAGGAGTGTTTTCTGCATTTTAGCATTCTATCCACAGTTTTTGATAATTAGCAGTATAGCTATCCATGTATATTTAAATATGGATGCTCTGCGTTATTGCACTCTGGTCCTTAAGGATGAGTGCCACTTCCTAAAAAATGCTTAAATAGCCTAAAGAAAGCAAATTATTATAGGAACTTATTTATTTTCACATGACTTTATCACTACTTTCATTTATAACTCTGCAGTTCTTTTTTAAGCGCTGGTTATGACTGTCATAACTATCACCTCATAAAATACAGTATTTTAGGGATGGGAATCACCTGGGACCACTAAATACAATTTTATCACCATATCTCGGTGCCAATCGATCACTCATCATTTATACCGCTTTATCCTGTATCCAGGGTTGCGAGGGCCTGGAGTCTATCCCAGGAGGCTTAGGGGACAAGGCGGGGTACACCCTGGACAGGGTGCCAGTCCATTGCAGGGCACACACATACACTCACTTACACACACTATGGGCAATTTGAAAACGCCAATTAGCCTAATCTGCATGTCTTTGAACTGTGGGAGGAAACCGGAGTACCCGGACACAGGAGGTGCAAAGCGACAGTGCTACCCACTACACCACCTGGTGCCTGGTGCCAATCGATATGTATTGCAATTCTGTTAGTATCTTTATAAATATATATCAGATTTTCTCTCTCTCTTAATATATATACTTTTTTCAATTCTAAACAAACTTAGCAAATAATTTGCCCCTTCCACACAGGATGCTGTGCTATAGTACAGAATATAGAGGAACTGCAACCTATTACCACTCCAAATGCAAACATATATAAATAAAAAATTCTTTTTTTTTAAATAGATTCTTGAATCAGTGTAGGTATACGCTAATTTCCACACTAAAGAACTTGCTGACATGTAACAGAATACATTTTCCCCATCTCTGATGTATTTGCAATTTAATTTTGCTTTCTTTTTGCTGTAGTTTTAATATATGATACATGTTGTGCTGCTCCTGAATCGTCCTCTCAGTTGTACAGATTGTACAGCAAACAGATTTTGATTAAGACCTGCACAAACTAACAACTGATGGGATAACTTTCAATCTATGATTGGTGTAGCTGAAGAGTGCATTCTTCTGTACTGCTCAATGTGCTTACTTTAAATGTTATTCTCGACAATTTGACATAACAGTTCATCACATACTATAGCTACAGTATCTACTGGGTTGGCCTTCTTATTTGGGCATTTTTAAATTGCATTTGTCATTTGAAAGACATTTCTGGAAAAGGAGGGGTTTCAAGAAACATTTTAATCCTACTTGTACAAATAACCTTAACGTTCCAGTATATAAAACAAAATGTAATATATTCATTTAAGCTGTGACTTCTGTACAGGTTTATTTAGAGAATAAAAAATCCCACTTACAAAATCCACATTTGTCTCTTTGTTTGAATTTGTCATGTTATTGACGCTCAATTGTTCATGTCACGGCAGACCATGGGGCAGAGCCAACTACTTAACTATTAGCGGCATAATCTTACTTAATACACCTTTAAACTCACAAGACCATTATTGCTGTTCTTTGTTCTTGTAACTATACACCTTTTCCATTGGTATAACTACTGAATAATTCATAGTAATTACTGAATTCTATGCATTAAAATGAATATAGCTGTATAATACCCTGCGGGTTTAAAGGTGTTAAGTATTAAATTGTCAGAACATGAAACCCATCATAAATCAGCAAGAATGACGACAAAACTATTTCATCTTGTACTATAGCTGCATGATATATACGTTAATCGATATCACAGAAGTTTGCAACGTGCAAATGAGCAGTCTAATGAACATTTTATAGTGTGCCGTGAGAATCCTGTCCAGTCTAATTATCTGTAGCTGTTTTGTTGAATCGCATCGTTCACATAATCCAAACAGAAATCAAGCGAGTCTTAAACCATGTGATTGTACGAGTACAAGTGTTTCTAATATACTGCTCAGCACTTAACAATGGCTGGAACATAACTGCAATATAAAACTGTGTTCAAACTGTGCAACTTTATCTCATACAGTAACAAGCCATATCTATAAATGTTATGTGGAGGACAATAGCGTGCAAAATATAGGACATTACAGCACTGCAGGCTTTTCGACACGATGAACACTCATTCGGAAAGAAAAAAGGTTTCTGTGCACAGGCATGTCTGGCAAAAACAGTCAGACAAATAAAACACTTCAAACAGCCTGCAGGAATCAGTAAAGCAGATGCCATCAACCACGAGGGATTAATGTTAAAACCCCTCCTCTTTCTATTACACATACACACAAACACAAACACAAACACACGTTCACTCTGCATGAATTAAAACAACAGGAAGCTGCTAATCCTGTACCAGCATGCTATGATTGTTTATATTAATAGATTTGGTTGATTAAGCCCTATTCCTTAGATTGTTTTTCATTTAAGCTTTTCTTTTCATTCTCATTCATAGTTACACAATGAACCAAGATTAATAAATTATTAGTGAATATCACTTTTTCTGATTATGTTTTATTAAGTCACAAGCTTCCCATTCATACTGTATTTATATCCCTACTATGTGCAGGCCTTTTATGAACATGGAATTTGCTGATGATAAAATGTTATACAATTAATTATAATTAATGTTTTAATTGTCTTTTTGTTGATTTCATGTCCTTTTCATGTCATAATTTGAACATAATATTATAATAATTCACATCCACGGGCAGTTTAGGTATAAGTATATAATTAAAATTTTCAGTTTGCCTGTTTACATTGTGCAAAAACATACATTTGAATCGGGGAAATACATAAATAGGTCAAAATGTGTGCTGCGGCGCTATAACTTGTCAGTAAATTTACTAAATGTGATCAAGTTACAACTCTACTAACTATGATTGTTACTATTTGTTACTATTAACAAATACTACTGTATTACAAATAGTGACTCTGCTAAATAGGAATAGTGATAAAAACTTGACAGTGCAAGTGGCACACTTAAAACGTGTTCACACTATTGTCAGGATCATGTGAAACTGAATTCTCCACCTGACCGCTTGAAATGGGCAGCATATCACAGTGACACTAGCCAATGAAAGATGGCAAATACAGCTTTGTTATACTGACCTATGACACAGAATGTTCAAAAACAGAATTTTTAATTGACACATTTTTATCTTTGTGGTTTAGACTTTTAAGCATTTATACCACTTTTAAAAAATTAGGTTAAAATGTTATATGGTAAAACAGGATTGTGGAATCTACAATTAATCTAGATAAACTCAAATAATTCCAATTCATCTGAATAATTATGATTATTTATGCAGTAAATAATTGCAATAATTGTAAGAGGTCTATCTATCTTTCTATTTGACCAATCACAGCATGATAAAAGTTCTGCAAATATGTTAAGACTGAAGAAAATGAATAATTCTATTAGCAACATGCAAATATCAAAAGGTAGGTTACACTGACAATGGCTAACTTTACAGCTTATTCATCAAATGATTATTTTCAGCCTAGTTGTGCTCAAAATGTAGTTTTTAAACCATCAAATTCAACACTTAATCTCCATTCCCACTTTCAAGAATTTGGTCCCGAACAACAACAATTTAATGATCAGAGGAAGTAATAGCGAGATGTTCAGGAAGTAAGTCAGTCCCACAACTAGAGAAATCGTAGACATCAAATAATACGTCGACCATGTGAAAATTTTAAATGTAGCTTTCGCATAATAAACATCAAATTGCAAGTTAGATTTTAGAGTGTTATAGATGGTTTGTAAATATTATAGATGGTTAATGCCTATTTGTTATTGATTGCACAGTCCAAAAATATGCGGAATTCCTTGTTTAGTGTTGACATCACCCCTCATAGTGGAGCAAATCTATATTGTGACATTTAGTACAGTTGTATGCAGCAAGTTCATAGCTTCTATAGTCACAGATATCAAAAACGATGTAATTCACTGCACTTCTCAACATGACTTAACAATTTACAGTAAATTGTGAGTTCATAAACAGTTCATTGAAGTTTGGCAGAATTTGTAATAGTAGGTGATTACACCATAACTCAAAGTTCATGATTCCATCACTCTTTCTGCATTGCCACTTAATCTCAATCTCTCAGGAACAGTTTAGGAATGTGATTAACAACAGTGTGCAAGTAGCACTCTAATGTTTATATACGGCTTTATGCATGTAAAGTGATACCAGCCTATAGAGAATAGGGTAAGTATGATTTAAACATTGTAAATTTAATCATATGATGCAGCCCTAGTATGTACAGTATAATGAAACCTAAACGCCGAAATCAAATATGCACCGCATACCATTATGTCAGAATGGATGCAAAACAGTACGTCAGACATCATGACTGGCTTACATGTCTGAGATGTATTACATGCCACACTATTTGAGAAGCATTGTTCTTACACACCACTATACAGTAGCATGTAGTATTTTTTACAAAAAGTCTAACCAAGGAGTCTGCATTTGTTGACCACTCCAGGTCTCCACCGAGTGACATCATTTATAATGAGCACACATAACCCTGCAGTGGGATCATGCTCTGTGATGACAGCTTGTTATTTAAGTGTGGCTGCTTATGTCATGTTGTCTTCTAGCTTTTTGTTCAGTCATGCTGGCAGGCCACAGTTTGTCCCCAAGACACAGAGACTGTTGTTCTTGTATGTGGCTATAGCTCACTGCACTGAACAGCCTGGCACTGCAGGCCTGCACCAAACAGGTCAAAGACAGAACAAAACTGTTGATATAACACACAGCTCAGTCATTGTGTCATTGTGATACCCTAGCAATGAATCAGTGAATGTATATGTGGATCAGATTTGAAATTTCCCCTTGGGTATTATTAAAGGATATGAAAACGCTAATACCCTGAACTGCATTAAATAAAACGCTTGCGACACAGTGATTTGATGACTCACGCTGGCATCGATCTCCCCTTAAACCAGCCAAAATCAAGAACTGCAAAACAAACAGCCAAGGGGGTTGATTTGATTCAGCTCAGTGCCGGGTGTGGTGGGTTTAATGACAGGCTGTACTGGATTAAAGCAGGGGCATGATGGAGCAGATATAAACTCTATGGCTCATCCAGCTAAACACTGGAGACACGTGCCACATGAGCAGCTTAGGGCAGAGGCAGGAAATGAATGCTCATTTCCCCCCAGTGGAAGACCAGAGGGGCCAGTAACCTGTAGGCTATATGCTCCTGGTGGGAAGTCGAAAAGGAATGCAGGGTCAAGAATAGTGTGTGACAAGCTCCTTGGTCCAAAGTGTGTGAGCAGCAATGAATACAATAGAACATGGATAATTGTTATACCAGGAGTTAAAAATGGGTGACCACAGACATTTCATTGATTACATTACTCTTACTCACTTGTCAAGAATGAGGTGAAGGTCAAAGGTCATACTTAAAATCCTACCAGAAGCTCTTTTCAAGTGTCGAGGAGAAACGTCCTGAGATGAAATGAAGTAAAACCTCTGAGACTAATTACATTTAAAAGAGAACTAAATATGTTGTTCAGTAAGTGCATTACTGTATATTCTGTATGATTACAGAAGTTACTCAGTACTGACCTGCTGAAATTAACTGTCAGGGTGACATTGTTCCTCAATTTAAATTTGGCAGTCATTATACAGAAAATGAAAACAGACCATAAATATTATACATATTTTGCAGTTAAGTTTAAGTAAATTTTTTAAAAAGTATGGGCACACAATTGGGACAAACTGCTAATTCCTGGTTAATAGCATTTTATAATTAGAAGTTGTATGTTTAAAAAGGGCCTAGTGTATTCTGGTGAATTTAAAACATGTTATTGGAAAATTAGCTGAGCCAACAGGCCTCTTTTGCCGCATTTCACCATTAACAGGGCTTGGACTGGAAAACGTCACATTCAATATAACATGGGTTCAATACGTCTAGTCAGATTGAGTAAGAAGTGGAGCTAAACCCCCATCACTGACGATCATCTTTACACCTCTTTTAAAATGATTCTTTATGTAACTTTCCCTAAGAGTGAAAAACACCTACATGTAGTGTATAGTCCTGCTTTAATAAAAATTTTGATTAAAAATAAGCTGTCACTCTTGAGCTAACACACAACAGAAGTCTTACTTCTGAAATTCACACTGAAATCAGCATTGCAGTGGAGGATCAAAACAGCTCCAACTGTTTAATGTTTTCTAAGAGGTCTGTCATGTGACACCCTTGGCATCCTAAATAATCAGCAAAGCCAGCAACTCAAAGGAATCTGAAAGTGATAAAAGTATTCTTTACTCAAGTGCTTTCAGGGAAGATTTGTAAATGTAAAATTGGCCTAATATAAAAAACAAATAAACATACAAAAACAAACAAACAATATAAAACTGTATGGTCTGTATTATTCATTACTTGTGGTATAAGTAATAAAGAATTAATTTAATCCCTACCATGTAAATACCAGAGTGTTTATACATTCAGTAATATGAATATGGAGGTGTTGAGTCATCTGCGATTACTGTGTGGAAATGCATTAACAAAGTTAACTAGTAAGTATAAGTGAAAAAGAAAGGTGTTAAAAAGCAATCTAGATGTAAAAGTAGTATTATCCACAAAAATACGAAAAGCAGGCTTTACTGGTATACTTGTAAATGATGGCATTTTAGCAACATTGAAACTTTGAAAACGTCAATTAAAACATAGGTGTTTATCTAATGCTCATATCTGATATCAGACAATAATACTTTGAAATGTGTCAGTATTTTGTAGCACATACAACTACTGAGATTTTAATTGTAAGCAAATGTAATAAAAAGTTTACATTTCATTTTGGAAAAAAGTCTAACAAAAATTTAATTTGTAAGTATTTAACTATTATGTATCTGGAATTCTGGAATCAATAAAGTATCTATCTATCTATCTATCTATCTATCTATAAAAGAACAGAATTGCTCTTCATTCTCAGTTACTGTAACCACAGACATTCACCAGCCAATAGAGGAACTTAAGAAGAAACCTAACATCATATAAAAAGTAAGAAACCTACAGGAGAAACTTTAGAATACTGTTACTCACATGTATTGTTTAAACAACAAAAAAAAAAGTGTTTTAATTCTGTTTTTATTTATAAGACAAATTAATGTGGTGAAGCAAAACAGTGTCTGCAGAAACAGAAAGGTTGTCCTACCTGGATTCAGTGCTCCTAGAAATAACTTGTAGAGATGCTGTCAGGAAAAACAAACACTAATGGAATAAATAAAAAAAACACGCCTGTTTGTGTCTTTTTCATAAAGTTCCACAAACTACTGGAACAAACTATTTTTAGCTGAGGACCCGCTTTCAGTTTGTCCGCATTTCCCGGTGAAGCCGGTGAGTCAGTGTGAGAGTGCGTGCAGGGACTTTACACAGTAACACTGTGTTACACACCGCTGTGTCCTGAATCCTCTCCGAGCACAACCGCGATCCCGGGACTGTGTTTTGGAAGCGGAAATAAAACGCGCAACAAGAGAAGGTTTAGGCTGTAACCAAAATCACGCCCATATCCCTATCACCGTGCTCTTCAAGAACCGGACTGAACTACGAGAACTAAGCGGCATCCAGTCCGCCCTATGTAGGGCACTAATTCTCCTGTTAGGACACGAACATGCACGAGACCAGTCTATGCAGCTGTTAACAAGATGGGCAAATAACTACAAACCTGAAAACTATAAACTTATTAATGTGTTATAACATGTAAAGTTTAACATTTTCAAATTCTGAGTTTGAGATTAAAGTCGAATTTTAATTCTTCTAAGAATGTAATCTTACAACTTTATTAAGAAGGACACACACACACACACACACACACTGTAAGGGTGAACCAGAATGCATTTATTAATTAACATTTATTGCATTGCAATTTCTAAGGAATCTTTAATAGCATTTTATTAAAACCACATATGTGAAACTCTTTAGAGTTTTTGCTTGGTCTCATTTTCAAACTAATAGTTTTACATAAATAAATAAATATATATACAGTACAGGCCAACAGTTTGGACACACCTTCTCATCTATCTGTCAATGTGTTTTCTTTATTTT
>JAQMYL010000037.1:11064522-11080897 GCA_030014365.1 Clarias pachynema | reverse complement strand
CACACACACACACACACACACACACACACACACCCACACACACCACACCCACACACACACACACACACACACACACACACACACACACACACACACACACACACACACACACCCTGACAAACCCTGCCTGTGTGGTTAGTGACATATGGAATCTATCACCCCAAAATGTTGCTCTGAGGGACTAGACCTCTATTGCTTGCACATTCTCCCTTTGTGTGCATGTACAAATCCAAATCCTATAACATCTATTCTTTCACAGAATATTATGCAAAGAAATATTGCCTCACTTGCATAATCCCTGCACTGACACTACAGGTTCCTACCATCTCCATTCTCACATACACCAATCTCTTCAAGTCATATGGCAATGATTTGCTCCAAAAATGCAACCTGATGCCCTTTTTGTAATTCCAATCGCTTTGAAAAGATGGGCATCAGCTGCTGACATTGCAGCTCTGGGGATAAATTATGCAGTCGTCTGAAAGTGCTGGTTATAATCTCAGGAGAAGAAGTTCTTATAGCAATCAGTAATGTCAATAAATCATTATTTGAATGGCACATGAGTCTTTCTGCTGCGAATATCTTTAATCTGGCTCTTTAAACTTTTATTAAATGAATGTGGTATAGATTAAGACATAAAGATTTTATATGTACCGTATATATGGTGAGCTAGAGGCTGGCGTGTGGCACTTTTATCACTGCAGCCTGGACTGTGGGGGGATTGATTCCTGGTCAGGGAACCAACCCCAGTCACAAGTCCAGATAAATTGGGAAGGGTTGTGTAAGTAAAGGTATCTGGCATAGAACATGTGATCAGGTGATGTGCTATAACCAGCTATCCCGGTGAACATGGAAAAAGGGCATAAAACTGGTAGAATATTTATTTGAGGCCATGCTTGAGAATAGCAAGTCATTGTGATACAGTTGTAGGATGAATTGAATTTTGAACATCAATGGCCTTGTTTATTAATGTTTATAAATAGTAAAGATTCAAACCATATTTGTGTCTATCCTATTCTGTTAACATTCAAAACTATTTAACAAGGGACATATTTAACCTACGTATGTAAGAAAGAATATGGAAGTGAATAACTCATTGTTTTTTACCCAACCAGGTAGCAAATGGAACCATACTGTTGGGCCAACACTTTTTGGCAATGTTGGGCCAATGTCATATTGTTCGCCAATATTTTGACACCAGGGCTGGAAACTTTAAATCCTCTTGCCAAGGTTGATTTACAATTGGCAGGGGTGCTATGATACTCCTTGTCCAATGCTGGGACAACACTGAGCCAGAATTAGTAGAGTTGTTATAAAGAGCACTTCTTTGCAAAGATTGGGCAAGCATAGTCCAGCATTGGCAGAGCTGTTATAAAATCTATGCCTATTGCAATTAGGCCTGATCATCCTCAACCCTGGTAGCAAGCTGATTTTGGCCTGACATCTATTTTGCATGGCAATATTAGTTCACTTTACACAACACTGTTGGGGCAGTATTGGCAAAGGAACAGATTTCATAACAGTTCTACTAATGCTGGCCCAACTCTGATGTACTGTATATAGCAGATCAAAATAGCTATGCAAAATAGACATCTAGCCAAAATCAGATTGCTACCTGGGTTATGAGGGCGATCTTGCCTAGCTGCAATGAGTTTTGAACCAATATGATGAACCAGTGACTTATCACAATTGTTCACAGGTTGTTTCTAAATACAAACAGAACCAGGATTTGCTCTGGATTAGTGGATTTTTGATAACCAGTGTTGGGGGACGTTACTTTTTAAAGTAACTAATTACATTACAAAATTACTGTCATTAAAAACTAATCAGTTACCTTACAGCGTTACTTTCTGATAAAAGTAACTAGTTAGAGTACTTTTCCATTGCAGAAAATTAAAACTCCTTTTAGTCAAGACCTTTATAATTATTCTACCATTATCACTCAGTGAAGTTTGGTCCATAATCTGTTAACTACTATCTCATAATCTGTAATACCCCTACCTCACCTACGCAGTTTCGCGCGGTGGCCGTACTGTAAGTAGAGTTCATCGTGATTCACTGCGAGTTTTGGCACTGTGATTAGATTTCCATCTTTCCTCGCAGACCTTGCAGAACTTCTTGGAATGTCGGGCAGGCTCACGGTGCCTAACACCACTTCTCACCGCGAGTCAAACCGCATAGGTGAGATAGGGGTATAATAGCAGGAATAACAGAGGGGGGCGGGTTATCGGGGGCAGGCCTTGTAGGACGACTTTCACACACACACACACACACTAATGCAATCACTGCTGTCTGGCTCACGGATTACATAAATTGTCCGAATAACGAATTACATTTTTGAAAATATAACTAAACAACTGAGTACTTAAATGGCGGACCATTCTTTCCTCTGAAATGGCACTCATGAGCACATTGAAAGTTCTTTGCTCACTCCATTTGGGATAAAACACATAATTCTTGTGCAACTACTGTTTTATTTTAAACAATGGGTGCGATTTGAGAAAAATATGTTTGAAGAAGGAAGACAGCCAGATGCCACACTTTAGCTGTTGCTAGCAGCTAGCAGCTATTGCTAGCACTCCTATGTTCCTCCTCCTCCTGCGCTGCCGGTGCTGACTGACTGCCATGCATAAGACAAAAAGTCACACAAATGCTGATTTGCCGGTTCTTATTAAAGTCGCATGACCACATATTGAATATATACAGTATATCTGATATTAGACCAGAATGATCGGAAAAACATCAGATTAGTACAGTATGTTCAAAAAACAAGAAAAATCTGATCTCTGTCACATTAGGGTAAGAAATCAGAGTCACTTCAGGTTATGTTAAAGCAGCCATGGAGAAGCAAGACCATTTTGTTTTGGAATATAGTGTAAATAGGATGCAAATTTTTAGTTAGCTTGACAAAATAGCTTCAGTGGTGTCCCTTTTTAGAACTTCTCTTACGATTTGTAGCTTATTAGTACAGTAGCTTCAAATTGCAAAGTAGCTTTGTTTGTTTTTGGGCACACCATCAAAAAGTTACAGTAGAATCATATATCCATAAACCCTCCATAGTAATAAAATGCATTATGCAACTAATAGATGTAATTTATTAATGCATTTTAGATGGTAAAAAAAGAAAGAGAGACACAATGAGATGAAAAAAGGTGTAGTTGAAGGTCATAAAGGCAACACTAGTGAAGATTTCCCCTCAGGTAAAAATCCATAACCATGAAAATCCAATTAAAGAGAGGTTTATTTGCAGAAAACAGCCGAGTGTCTCAGTTGAACAAGCAGTCGATGGGAAGATAGCCCACTCTCCAAGAGGCCAACCCTTAAGCTCATATTCAACTTATTCACCCACAGACCTCATTTGATCTGAGAGGAGATAGATTGGTTCTTATTGGAAACATATGAGAAGAGGCAAGGCTTCAATGACTAGAACAAACAGTGCTCTAAAAGCCAGTGTATGGTTGATTTAACTTCTCAGCAGCATTCGGGGACATTAAAAGGCCATCACTGAATTACAGAAGCTTAAGATAGAAAATAAAGACAAAGTTCACGAACGTGTTCCCGGATCTATAGCAAATGTGATGGAACCGAGAGGCTAAAACCATCCTAAATACAATAGTCATAATTGTTAATTTCCAGTAAGTGCTTTAAAATAAGATGAATGCAATTCAAATTGAAATTAAATGTATCCAGTAAGTGATTGGAAAATCTTAGTTACTTTATGTGTAATGATAAATAAGCAGAATGATAATGTTCTGGTTCTTGGAGAAGCTAATATTGGACGAGGGGTTATTATCTGCGTGGGCAGGAAGCGGTGTAGCTAATGATGATTCAGTGCTTTGGTGTGATTGCACTTTTTGAGTTGTAGCGGCAGTGTATTATAACCTTTTTACTAAGTCTGAATGTTTTCACACACATTTTTGGAACGATACCCATGTGTCATTACTTGTGCCTGTTAGTTTGTGTGTGGCTGCTTGTTTGCGTGTGGGCTGACTGGCACACTCTCTGTGCCCCATGAAATTTTAGCTGGGAGAAAGAGTAAGGGAGAAAATGGGTGTGAGAGAGAGAGAGAGAAAGAGAGAGAGAGAGAGAGACAGAGAGAGAGAGAGAGGGAGGGGATGTTTGGTATTGTTGAACTCATTAACCTAAAGAGGTTCAGGTTGAGACGAGTGCATGGAAGAAGTGCGTTAATTTTTTTGGTGTGTTTTTCTGTTTGACAAGTTGCGTGTCAGTGTGAGGGTGTGGGTGGTGGGGGATATATTTTTAGATCTTGGGTGGGGATCAGATGTCTTTTAAATTTGTGGAGAAATTTGACTGATATTTGGAAATGCCAAAGGTTCCCACCGAGATAGAAAAACAATCCAAGCTTTAAAAACAAACAACATATTAAATGGTTTCCTTTTGGTTAATAAGATGCGTAAGGTTTTGGGTTAGATTTATTTGTACTGTAGGTGTGTGCATAAAATGAATCAATCGCTCTTACTGTATAATTATGTTAATGGCCCTCATAAGGATAGTGAGGCATGTGTGTGTCTGTGTGTGTGTGTGTTCTTGTTGTTGTCATTAGCCTACAGACGTTCTGCCTGAGAGGAGTTCTCAGGAATAGGATGTTCTCTGAAGAGAGAGAGTGCGTGTGTGTGTGTGTGTGTGTGTGTGTGTGTGTGTGTGTGTGTGTGTGTGTGTGTGTGTGTGTGTGTTGGTTTGACAAGCATGTGTGTATTTTTAGAGAATGTGTGTGCATGTGTGTTTGTTTGTGGGAGAGTCTGTATCTTGTGTATCTTTCCGATTTTTTGGGGAGAACAGTCTTGAACTCAGTATAAGGTCACACCTGAAGGCTTGTTCAATCTCTCCTTGGAGGATAAACAAAAATAACCCTCATTTATTAAGTCCTTCATTAACTAATTTATTTATTGAGGCATTATTTAGTTTATTGACTGATTAATTTATATAGTATTTATCGAAATATTGGACACACCTTCTAATTCAATGTTTTTTATTTTGTGATTATTTTTCTCTACATATTAGAACAATACTGTGAAATAACACATATGGAATTATTTAATTAAGTAACAACAACAACAAAAACAATGACAGTCAGCTGTTATTTTAAGCCATGGAGGTCAGTTGCTCTGGAATAGTTCTTGCAAGAACAATGTTATCAAGTGCTTTTGCAAAACCCATCAAGCACCATGATGAAAATGGTTCTCATGAAGACCATCTTAGTAAAGCAAGACCAAAACTTACCTCTGCTGCAGAGAAGAAGTTCATTTAGAGCCTCAGAAATCACCAATTTACAAACAGCACCTCAGATTAGAGCCGTTATAAAGGATTTACAGAGCATAAGTAGTAGACACATCTCAATATCAACTGTTCAAAGGATATTATTTTACTGTATACTTTGGACGCCTTAAGCATTGCTTTACAATGTAGAAAGAAATACAAACTAGAAAAGATCCATGGAATTAGGAGGTGTGTCCAAACTTTGACTGGTACTGACTGCCTAATTGATTGATTCATTGTGAGTCATTCATTCATTCATTCATTCATTCATCTCCATGCTCAATATGTCTTCTTCAAGGTTGCAGTAGATCAGAAGCCTATCTTGGGAACACTGGATGTGAGACTGGAAAACACCTGAAATTTAACCAGTCAAGCTATCATGGCAGTTAAATTGAATAGCATTAATTTTCAATTATATAGCAGTACAGTATAGTACAGGCTAGAGGATCATGGATACCTAAGGCTCATCTATCCCTCAGGGAAGCAAAGGCTAGCCCATGTGGGCCGAACCAAGAAAAAAAGCCCATGTGGCACAAATTGCTTTAAAGAATCTATGCTATGGAAATGATAGAAAGTTATTCTCAGTGTGTAGTGTATAGTGAAAGCCTTTTAAAAGTTCACAATGATAATTATTCTTATCATTAGTAAATGGCTAAAGAGTTCAACAGGAGAAAAAGGGTGACAGATGAGTTGGAGAAGGAAGGATGACTGCAGGAATCAAAGGAGACAACCTCATCTATATAAATGCTTAACTGAAGACATGTAAAGTGGGATTAGTGTTTTATGGTGTAAACCTATACTCTCGACGGGAACATGGGGAACGGTGACTGGTGCTGGATGGAGAGGAAACTTCTGCACAATAAAACCGGGATACAATCCCTGCTGATCCATAATGGATAAGACTAAAGCCACTGGAGAATAAGTCTATATCCTTAAAATGGAGACTTTTTTTAAAACTCGGTCTGGCGGTCAGAAACAATAAAAATTCTCAGTTTTTTACACTGAACTGAACACAGAAGCCAGAAAATCTATCTAAAGGGAAATTTGGAATGCCATTGGGATGGCCATTTCGTCTGTATTTTAACATGTTCATCATTACTCGTTCCCTAAAGTTCCCATAAATAATAACCTCTCTTCCCGAAAAATCTTCCAATCATGAGAAATTAATTTTCCTCCAGTGAACCAGACCTTAGTATCAAGACTAGCAAATTGTGATTGCTACTTTGTTTTGCAGTTGATGAAAAATCGAGAGCTATTAAGGGCCTCCCAGAATAGCCGGAAAGCACGCTGTAATGGGAAACCTTAAAATGATATATTAATATGCCATGCCCATTAGTTCCAGTGTGAAGTAATGAAAATAACCACAGTGCAATCTTTGACCTTGCTGCTATATAAGGATAAACTTCATCTGATTATTCCTTTAGCCGCTACTAAAGCAGTAAGCATAGATCGCAAACAGCATCATCGCTTTATAAGCATACACTACCAGTTTCATAATCCGCACTGAGAGCAATGTGCATGAGAAAACAATTTTCTACACTGTGTCTTAGGGAATTGATATGGTCGGAATGCATCAATAATTCTGCGCAGCAGAAACCTGAAATTATGTTTTGCCATGCATCTAAATTAAAATGAAGATATTCATCACTAGAGAGCATCTTTTTGACAGGATTCTCAATATCTTCAATTTTAAGCAGTTACAACTAGGAAGTATTAATGCATGCAGGAAGATCATGATCGGTTAGCTAAATGCAAGATATTGTGTTTTTTATTATTATTATTATTATTATTATTATTATCTGCTTTTTTTCTGTTTAATATCTATTTACTCTATGTCTTTCATTTATTAATTTATCTAGAATTCAGTAAGCACTTTATCCTACTCTGGTGTGTAGTAACTGCAAGGTTGAAATACACCACTGGTCTACTCCAGACTACCATGCACACGTTCATTTACTGTACACCTAGGTGCAATTCAGTGTAATCAATCTACCCACTTTTATGTTTGGGGGAGGTAAAAGGAAGCTGAAGCTATATACAGACAGTACTCAAAAGTCAGGATTGAGACCTGAAACTGTGAGATGGAAATGTGACCTGCTTTGCCACCATGCCACGGTATTAATATTCTTAAAAAACTAATTAAATAATTCCAAAATTATACTGGTGCTAATAATGAAATAAATACAAAACTACAAATTGATTTTTTTTGTGTTGATTTTTTTAGACAGGTTTCCCTTGTGTTAAACAAGCTCCTGTGAAACTGCTGGTTATTGTCCTGAATCGATTTAAACAACAATTAAACTAGGCATTTATTATCCCAGGACCAGGGCCTATTATCTGATATGACAGTAATCAACGCAGGACACTGTGCCACTGTAATATCAGCTTTTTTTCCACCAGAATCCTTTACACATTGCTGTTCTCACTGCCATGTTTTTTTTTTCTTTTTGCCAGAATTTCATCTTCATCTCTACTGTGAAACCATGGGACATCTCTGTATGACTGACATCTCTAGTGTCTCTGCTTCAGGCTGATTCTGTCCCCCGAGCCTTTCTTTTTTTCTCGGTTTGAAGGCTGAATCTTCTTATTCTTTACTTTAATGAGATCCATGCAGCAGCCTCTTTGTAACAACACTTTAACCACAAACGCATTATTTGTTTGTGAGCTTTCTTTCATACGTGACTTACTCTCAAGTCAGTCCTTGTTATTTGCAATGGAGTAAATAAGTGATGACACCATCTTCATGCAGTCTTATTTTCTCTATGATGTTTTATGTAACAAAGATCTCTCTGTATGCTTTCTCTTAAATAAATCTATAAAGAATCTCACAGGGCATACATTTGGAAATCAAGTGATTAACTAATATACCCTGTATATGTGAGAATATTCAAATAAGTATTTGGATTAAAAGGCTATATTGAAATTTTCAATTGAAAAGTCGCAATTTGGATTCAAATAAGCAAATACTATATGTACTGTATGAGCCTTTGACAGAGCCGGGCCTGACCTCCCTAACACCCTAAGGAAAAATTCAGTGTAGGGGCATCATATTTAACCCTTGAGCCATGTAAACCATTTGCCATTGTTACACAGTCACATCTGACACCCCAGTGCTCCCACTACACTGTGAATTTTGTAAAATGTCCCTTTTCTCCATTTTTTAAATAAATAAATTACATCCTGAATACTTGCTGGATATTATTTACTTATGCATTCATACTGCAACATATGCCCAGTTAATCAACAATTTAAAAACTATTTTTAAAGTAACTTTTTAATTTTTAACTTTTTAACTTTTTAATTTTTAATTTTTAAAATTAAGCCAGTATGGTAACTTTCATTAAGCTAGAATTGTAACCAAATCATTACTGAGATACTAGATCATCACTGTCATGTTGTCCATCGTGCCCATATATTTTCATACCAAGGGGCAACCTGGTTCTGAAAAATGAAGCCAATGCAGAAGTGTCAAAACATGCAGTTCCTCAAATGTTCACTAGGGGCTGCCTCCAAAAGTCAGTCAATACCCCATGGACCCCCAAGTTAAAATGCACACCTTTACAACAGAAATAAATGTTTGCATCCTGGTACAAAAATCCATAGCAAGGGTGAATTTTTATGTAACTCTTCAGTTAAAATATATTAAGTCTAATATTAAAGTATATTAAGTATAAGTAGAGTATATTAAATTATCCATAATTATGGGCATGGGCAATTTGGATGACCGCTGCATTTTTGCAAGTTGCCAAACAATGCAACTCTGCAACACTTTAGCTGACCAGATAACTGGAATTATAGTAAGAAATTCAAATATTTAAATTTAAATTCAAATATAGTTGTTTATATTGGGTAACTTTATTGGATAATTACTGCAGTAATTACAGTGGTATGTTGACATACTATTGCCCCGCCTCACAAATTTTCGCCTTAAAAACTGAAATTTTGCCTCGGCATACAAAGCATTTTTGGTGTAAGCGCACAAACCGAGTGCGGGAACATCCGAGAACCATTTAAAACTTGTTTGTGTCAGTGCAAAGCCAAATGAAGCCAGTTTACATATTTTAAGGTATTTTTAATTTTTTTTTTGCATTTTGGACAAGATTTAGTAAGGACCACCATGGGTCCCAAGAACGTTATGAAACACATCAGAAAAGGGGGTCACTAAAGGACGCAATTAAGGAGGTTAGTAGTAAGAGATTCTTAGAATTGATTTAAGAACTGTCCAACACACTGTTACACTCAGGAAAGACAGTAGTGAACCCTTATAAAATAAAAGAAATAAAAGCTGTGTTTAACAGTGAAAGTAAGAGCATTTCCATACACAAAGTGATGGCTTAACAGGCTTAAAGAACTAAACAGCTGAAAAGAACTTGTTAATGAGACTAATAAGAAAACAGTTCTTAAATAAGGATCATACAAATATATGCAGTATGGAGAATGCATTTGGGAGAAAATGACATGTTCTATTATGTGGACATTTGGATTTCAAAAGGATAAAGATTGGACTTTAGAGCAATTGGAAAAGGACATCTGGTCTGATGAGTCCAGATTGACCCTATTTCAGAGCAATGGCTACATCAGGGTAAGCGCATAAAGCAAAGCACCAGTCATGCATAATACCCACTGTACAAGCCTCTTGGGTCAGTTTTATAATATAGGGTTGGTCATGTCCATGCTCAGCTAAATTTTGTGGCAATAAAATGAAGTTGGCTGAATGTTCTAGATGACCAGGTTATCACACCATTGCCTTTTCCCCCTGATGACACGGCTATATTCCAGGACAGCAATACCAAGATTCATCAGGCTCATATTGTGAAAGATTGGTTCTGGGGGCATAAAGAATCATTTCCACACATAAATTGGTCACCAAATAGCCCTGACCTTAACCCCTGACCTTGACAGCCTTTGAACGGTGCTGGAGAAGCCCTATAATGTGATGGCTCTCCCATCATCAATGCAAGATCTTGGCCAAAATGAATGCAACTCTGAATGGAAAGAAAGCCCTTCTTTTGGCTAAGCATTGAGCATCTTACATGTGTGTAATTTACACCTCTACAGTATGCCTCTAAAAAGAAAACAGCACTTTGCACTTTGATTAAAATGCTGCATAGTAAATCAAGTTTCAACCAACATTCGAGTGAAAGAGGATTCAAATATTTATAATACTCGTATCCTAGATTTAAATATGCTTACAACCTAATAATTATTTTACAATTGCCCCAAGTATTGGGTATAATTATGTCTGTCATCTCTGTATTATTGCAACACAAACTAATAATTTACCTCAAACTTAAAGTAGTTAAATAGACAAATCCTAGAATTTATAAATAAATAAGTGCTTTTCTTTATATATACAGTACGTGGGAATATATCAGATTCTTGAAGAAAAGTCAATTAGTTTATCTTTCATGCTATTTGTGTATTTTTTCGCCTGCAAGTTAAAATCTTCTTTACAGTACATCTTTTTTAAATGCTAGAATTTAAAGAATACTAATTAATAAAGTACTTGGAGAAAGGTACTTTTTGCATGCAAGTGCACTTAAAGTAAAGTACTCTAGTGTGCTTTTGATATTCTAGCTTGTTTGGAGAAAAGTACATTAGTGTGTTTTTATATGTTAGTTTAAGTACTTGGAGAAGGGAACACTGGTGTAGGTTTTACATGCTAGTATTTGTACAGTGAGGTCTTCTTGTAAAACGTTTTATGGAATTCCAAAAGAAAAAGTTTCTATTAAAAAAATCAAGGAAATCCTAGTGATTTTAGTACCCAAGTTTTGTTTAAAAAAAAAAAAAAGGTGGAAATGGTTCGATGATGGGTTAGGGAAAAATTATTGATTCCAGATGCCCTTTCTGACACAACCCTCCACATTTACCCATGCTTTCAAGTATTGGCTTGTGCAAACCCCCCAGTAGTTGGGATTGGTTTTCTCAGAGTGCGTAATGCTAACCAGTTATGCCCACCAGGAAACTTTAAACTGCCTGTCCCAATCCGCAGCATTAAATAAGCATGGACTTTATTCAAATATTCAACCAGAGTGAACTTTTTTAAAGCATTACAAAAATCATAGTAATAAGCAAAGTGTAAAGAAATTGTTGTGAAAAAAAAATTACTGAAGAAAGAAATGTC
The DNA here is from genome assembly GCA_030014365.1 of Clarias pachynema. Lineage (NCBI taxonomy): Eukaryota > Metazoa > Chordata > Actinopteri > Siluriformes > Clariidae > Clarias > Clarias pachynema. Next base: position 11,069,496 of record JAQMYL010000037.1, on the reverse strand, counting down.
TTTCCGCCATGTCTTTTAATCTAAATACCTTACACAGATCAGGCAAAAGATGTGAATGGCTTCAAAGCACCTGTAATAATATGTTGTACAATAAAGAGAATTTATGATACATCAAAGACTAAGCAATGATTTTTAAATTATAGGCAAGGACAAGAAGTGCTCTTGTTGTAACTTTATGTAATGTTTTATGTAATTCTATAGACATATTACGTATATATTACGGTATATATAATGTTATAACATTGTTTTAAAGGAAATACACTAATGTGTTTTTGATATGATCGTTCAGTCCGTAATAAAGTACACTAATTCCTTGTAGCAAAGTACAGCAGTGTGTAATATGTCTGATAAGTTCATTTATACAGTTGGTTAAAAATATAAAATGTCTGGGTATTTTTTTTATTGTAGTCAGAATTGATGGAGTAATATAGTTGGTAATGTATTTTAGGGTGTTAACAACGTGTCTAATTATTATCTAGAATAAGTTAGTTATCTTTCTTTGGGCAAGTTTTAAATCTAATGACATTCTAATGTCATTCTAATCTAATGACTATTTCTGCACAATAAAACCCAACTATGGGCAACTCTTAAAAAAGAACTTGAGTACAAATTGCATAGTAAAAAGTAAAAAAAATATATAAAGCAGGTGGTACAGCGGTGAAGCATTTTCCTTTGTAATGAGAAAATTACACATTCAAATCAATCTGATGTAAAGTGTAGTTCTTGGCTCAGGTATGACTTCTTTAATCTCATGAAATCATGTCTGATTCAATTCCTTTTAACCTCCTGAGATCTGAATTCCCTCCTATGAGGACATGGCATACATTGTCTCTATGTCTTTGTATGATCCTGAGACGACTGTTATATATAATACAATAACGTCTTCCTGTTTGTTGACATTGGTTATGTATTTGCTGTCAGGTGCTAATAAAAGTAAGGAGAGACTGCAATGTACACAAGAGAAGTGTCCTGGTCTCAGGTGGTTAATAAAATAGTAGAAATGTCCTAATGAGCAGTTATTGATAAATTTGATAAATGAAACACCTACGAGTATCTAAACTTTCAAGAAATATCATAGAGGAACCTTTAACCAAAGAAATATTCTTCTAGGGTATACTTGAATGATCTTGCCACATGTTTTTCATCTTGGGAATGTAACATTTTGTTATTACCTCTAGAGAAACCGAGATGTGAGCCCTTGTGCTCAGTAGAACACCTGAGACATGGGAGACTAAAGCTGTCTTTCCAGTTGATCTTATTACTGTCTAGGAAATAATGCAGAAATCTATCTTTAGATTTTCTTATTATTAACAGCACTATATACTGTAGGAAGCTTAGTCATACATGGAGTCTTATTTTTCACACTTGGGAGTGCAGGATGTTTGGCATCGCAGCCTTGAGGGGGTGTGTGGGTCTGGAGGCATGTAAGCTTTATGAAGATCCAACAAATGCTTCATGGTATGTCACTCTGATTGTACTGCATTGGACAGGAGTGGAAATCACTTCATTGTTTTAAACTATGAATAGATTCTCACCCAGTTAGATGACCAGACTTTAGGGTTATAACATGAGGCATCACTGGCTTCAGGCAGATATTACATTGCATTATGACTGTATCTGATTAAATACAAGTTGATATGATTTTCCTTCCTGAATATTATTTTAATATCTAACTTTTATGACTGTTTGCCAAATGGTTTGATTCTAGTGTTGCACTTGAGCAAGTCTCTTAGTTCAGAGTTGCTCCAGAGGGCACTGTATACTGAAAGCAGGCATTTTTTTTTTCATAAGTAAGCTGATTTAAGCAAAGCATTACCACTTATTTGTGTGGCAATATAGGGAATCTTCCAAATGTCAATGTGGCTAAATACCTGCACCTTCAAAACACCAAAAATTTAGGTTTTGGGTCTATAAGAAACATAAAACAGGTAATTACATTTCAATAATGCATGTACAATTATACTCATTATTTATTCTTATGCAGAATTGCCTTTAGGCTATGAAAAAAGAATAAAGATACAGGTATGTTATTTCTATATTTATTCTCATATAGGCTTATATTTATTCTTATATATTTATCCTTATTCTATAAAGGCGGCATGTTGGTGTAGTGGTTAGAACTGTGGCCTCGGACATCCAGGGTTGAGGGTTCCAATCTTGCCTTTGTGTGTGAAGTTTACATGTTCTCCCTGTGCTTGGTGTGTTTCCTCTGGGTACTCTGGTTTCCTCCCACAGTCCAAAGACATGCAAATAATGCTAAATGGTGTTTCCAAATTACCTGTAGTGTGTAAGTCTAGGTATGCTTGGGCCTTGTGATGGACTGGTACCCCATCCAGGATGTCTGTACCCCGCCTAGTGGCCCGAGTCCCCTGGGACAGGCTCCAGGCCTCCCACGACCCATGAGTGAGTGGGTATTTATATGTATATAGAATTGTATTACATTTCATTGATTCATTTATTATTTTTTAATGACATTCACGAATCATGGGTTACGCACTGGTTCACCCATGGCTTTAACACAACAGCATCATCACCTAGTGTGACGTACTGTATACTGTAACATATGCATTAGAAATACTGTGCACCTTCCAAGAGTGGGTTGCAGTCATGACACAACTTAAAACCTTAAACTGCCATTAAAGCAGGAGTATTTTATTACATATAATTAAGGCAGTAGTATTTAACTGTATTTGCATTGCAGGTCATTAGGACCACTTCCATCCTTGTCAAAGGGCATGCTACAGTAGTTTGCTTTCATGCAACAATATTACATCTTAAGTCAAATAAAAATTTCGTGAAGGTTTATTTTATTTGTTCAACATGGTATCTTTGGTTGAACTGAAATTTAAATAGCCAGAATGTTTCTTGTGAGTGTGATACAGACGATTTTAACGATTTTATTTCAGCCTGTAGTTTTCAAAACTTTATATAGAAGAACAGGACATATTGTGACTATGTGAACGGTTTTCCCAGGCTACCACACATAAAGTTTTCTGAAGGCAAAAGAACTGAAAGTTATTATGATTTTTTTTAGTTATTTGTGAGAAATTGCAAGGTGGCATACAGTTTCTCTTGGGCTATCCCATTATATACAGTGCACCAGTTTTGTAGTGGGAATACTTTTTTATTATAAAACTCCCAATTCTCCCTGAGCAGGAAGTGTTTGCAGATACCAGCAATGGTTCGAGTGTGACCCATGTAGAAACAGTATGAACATAAATTATAGAGAAAGGCATGCCTAGATGGTCATAGATTGTCAGTCTAAATTAATTTCGCAATCCAGAAAGTTGAAATAACAACAAATAATAAGAAATGCAGAACCTTGGGCTATTCTCCAGAGGCAACTTGGAGCTTTGGCGAAAATAAAAACAAAGGGAGGGAGGATGATTGAAGAAGTAGAAAGAGAAATATAAGGAGGAGAGGGTGGATTTAATTGCAATGTGTTTTTACTTCACTATTGGGTGGCACTGGGTTGGAATGAGGGGGTTGATGAAAAGGGGTTTGGAGGATATATAGGGAAACACAGAGAGTCAGGCCTTTATAGCAGAATTAACTAGGTTTCAGTGAGTAGCTCCATATGTGCTCTTTCTTTTTGGGGTTGTGGCTTGATGCAATGCTTGCACATATATGTCATATGCCCTGTGCCTATTTCTGTGGAACTTTACAGTGGCTGCATTTACATGGCCAACTAATTAGACAGACTACTTATTATCGCACACATGCAAACAGTTTTAATAGGAGTTCTCCTCATCCAATATGGTGCAGTACCTTATTGTGGTGGGACGGTCGTGAAAGTCACACAAAAAAAGATAAATGTTGCTCTATTCATTTGAAAATTTTACTTTCCTCCTCCATCATTCAGGGCTTACACTTCGATGCCTGACATCTCAGGCTCGACTTGATTTTTCATGAGATTTGAGGTTGATTTCACAAAACATATTTGAGAAAAACTCTATGAAAATGATGTGGGTCATGTTTAACCATGGTGTTATTGGTAAACAGTTGCTGTTTTCAGACCAGTGAATTTTGGCAGTTATCAGGTCTTAGAATGTGTAAACAGTCAGGGAAAAAAAACTGATGTGTGTCTAAACACTGGAAATATGCAGCCAGTGTTCATCATAGCGCTAAGATAGCATCATACTTTCAGTGCCAGAAACAAGATGTGCTTGACCAGATATGAATTATTCATTATTTTAACACAAGTTCTTACACTTTGCTTAATCATTTTAAAAAGCATGCTTAGTCTCATTTGACTGCAGAATATATCAACATACAAGTCATCAGTATGCAACAGGCCTGGTTTTGCCATTACAGAGTGCCTGTTTCTAGTCATCCTGAAGTTTTTTGGATGTTTACCACACGATAACTCAAAGCAGATCTACTGGTTCCATGGCTAATTAACTTTTTTCCCCCTCTCTTTTCACTTATTGGGGACTCTGCAAGATTTCAACTAAAAATTGCTCCATTCCCATGTTCTTCCATTATGCGTGGAATTCTCCCAGTCAGCTCAATAGCAATCCAACAAAAGAGAGGATAGTTTGGCCTCACTGATCAATGAAGCTTAAACTCTCAGCAGGACAATGCAAAAGACAGCATGACTATTGAGGAGAACTGAAAGAAATACGGGATGCTGGTCTGGCTAAAGAGCCCTTCATAGAAATGCTTTTTTGTCCTGTGTAAAAAGCAGCTTGTGGCATTTCATATTATACTTAAAATTTTTCTGAATCAGTGTATCAGGTATCTTGAAGAATTGTTGGTAAAGAAGATCACCGCTATTTAAAGGCTTGCTAAAAAGAGAAACCCATCATTCATTTATTCATCCATCTAGGAATCTCTGTAGTCCAACTAGGAACCGTGGAGGCCATTGGTGACCAAATTGGGAACGCCTAACTGAAATATCAAAGTGTGTGTGTGTGTGTGTGTGTGTGTGTGTGTGTGTGTGTGTGTGTGTGTGCGTGTACAGTCTGTGCGCTT
>JAQMYL010000037.1:11043157-11054748 GCA_030014365.1 Clarias pachynema | reverse complement strand
CCGCTACCTCCCGTTCGCTCCATTCGCCTGAGCAAACTTTTCTCAGAAGACCTATCATTTTACCGTCATGCGACCACAGTATTATCGAAAAAAAATGTTATCGCGGTACGACGGTATTTACAATACCGTTACATCCCTATTATTTCCCAATCAGTTTTATTCCTCTTATACTACAGCAAATTACAATATTTAACTTTTCTAACTTTTTAACAATGCTAGAAGTGTAGGTCTATAATTATTCAGATGTAATTAGTTCCAATAACAAAGCGACTTTGTTGTCAAGATTATCCAGATCCAGCCACTATAACATAACCACATCACTCCACCTGTTATTCTCCTGAGTTTACAGCCACCAAGAATAAAAGGCAACTCAACTCTTTAGCTGGAACTTCTAAGTCCTCAAAATGTCACAAAAAAAAAAAAAAAGAATATAACCATCACCTGCACTTATTTTTAGCAGTTCTGCAATCTGTTGCAGTGTACCTTACTGTGTGCAGGTGTAATTTCTTCAGCTGAGTTTGTATAGTGCTGCAAAATCTACAAGGATAAGAATTTTTGTCACTGAGAGCCAGACTTCATGCCTCCTGACCTCCATTAATGTCTAAAGCACCTTTAGAACCTGGAGACGGAAATCCATAAATGCACCTCTCTAATGCTAATGGCAAGTCATCAGCAGCCATTAGGTCCATCTGAATCTACATTATCTCAGAAGGCTATCAGAATGATTCATTTCGAAATGTGGTGTAATACATTCTAACAACACTTGAAACAGTGTGATTTTATTTTTATTTTCTTGTGTATGTTCCAAGTCAAAAGTTTTGACACACCTTCTAAATCAATGATGTTTGTTAAATGATTTATTTTCCACATACTGTACAAGAACAATACCATAGATTTCAAAACTATGCAGTAACACATATGGCATGCAGTAATTAAGTAACATTAACAATAACAGTCAGTCATAACTTTAAGACACAAAGGTCAGTTGTTTTGGAACAGCTTTAGGAAGTGCATTGGCAAAACCCATCAAGCACCATCATGAAACTGGCTCTCTTCCCAGGTAATCAAGACCAAAACGTACCTCTGCTGCAGAGGAGAAATTCATTTAGAGTCACCAGCCTCAGAAATCACCAATTAACAACCAGCACCTCAGATTAGAGCCGTTATGAAGGATTTACACAGCATAAGCAGCAGATACATCTCAATCTCAACTGTTCAAGGGAGATTATTGCATCTTTTGCATGCTTACGATATTGTTTTACAATGTAGAAAGAAAGAAATCATGAAAGACCATGGAATTAGAAGTTGTATAAACTGAGGTATATCTTTATTGCTATGATGGGTGAGGAACCCGTAAAATTCTAAAATGGCAAATGTCAAACTCCGAACAAGATGCTAATAGCTACTAGCTGTAGCAAAATAGACAGTTTAGTTTGTGATATACCCCAACCATTACAATATCATCAAATCTGATTATACAGTACTTTTATAACCTATTTATAGATGTAATGTTTTTAAAATATATTTTAGAATATATTTTCTATTTTGCAAATTTTCTGACATTTTTATTATTATTATTATTATTATTATTGTTTTGCTTTAACCTTACATTTGGCTGATATACATGCTAAGGACTAAGGACTAAGGTAACTCACTCACTCTTACTCACTCATTGTCTATATCGCTTTATCCTGTATACAGGTTTGCGGGGAGCCTGGAGCCTATTCCAGGAGACTTAGGGCACGAGGCAGGGTAAACCTGGGAGGGGTGCCAATCCATCGCAGGGCACACACACATGCTTATTCACACACTACAGGCAGTTTTGGGTATGCCAATCAGCCTAATCTGCATGTCTTTGGACTGTGGGAGGAATCCCAGCAAGCACGAGGAGAACATGCACACTCATGCACACAGGGATGAGAATTGAACCTGGCCGGAAATTGAACATACCAAGCCACCATTCCCCACGCTAAGGAGTAAGTTGTTTTTCATACAGTAAGTCAAAATTGCACAAAATGAAAGAAAGCCCTATGAAGCTTTGTGTAGCTTTAACATTACAATTATACTGTAGTACTGTAACTGTTAAAATTTAAAGGGCCGTGGTGACTCAGAGTTAAGACACTGATTTATTGATCAGAATGTTGGCGGTTCAAGCCGAAGCTCCATCAGGTTGCCATTGTTGGGCCCTTGAGGAAGGCCCTTAACCCTGTCTGCTTCAAGGGTGCTGTTTCAGGGCTGACCCTGCGCTCTGCCTTATTTAAAATATATTAATACATGATTTATTTATTTTTAGCAGGGACTCTTTATGGAGATGAAATTGCACTGTGTTGTTCATTTGTTTGGCTCTAAATATTTGTTCCTGTTTGAGCTAAGTTGCTATTTTTGTGGTCAGAAATTAAAGAATCTTTGCCGACGTGGAAAAATGCAGTCCAAATTACAGTAGATCCAACATTGATTTTGTGATTCTAACTGCCAAGCACACTCCTATTGCAGATCAAGAGTGAGCTGTGTTTTTTTTGGTTTTGTTTCTTCCCGAAATGAAGTGAAGCATTAAATATCCTATCACCTACTAACTAAACAGAACTGACATGATTTTTAATTGTAACATGTAAGATTAAAAAGCCACTTAGTCGTGGCTGCGTGTTGCAGCATCATTAGGCATGAGACACGCAAGTTACAAAATCAATAAAATGCCTAATTAAGCTACATTTGTACCACACATGATAAATCTATTGATGTTAGAGGTAGGGATTTGTAAACCGGTGTAAACACTAGAAGCTCACATACTGTATAATATTTGCTGTAAGTTGTAAGCCATGTACCCTAAAAATATGAAATAGTAAAACCTGTAGGGGGAACTTGAATTATACCTTACTACATCTCTTAATCATGTTTTATTCACCCCATAATATCATGCTGTTTCAAATTGCATCACTGGGAGAGTTTAACATTGAGTACAAAAACACATATGGTACATAATTTCTTGGTGATAATGACAACTGGAACACATACCGTATAGTACAGTATGTTCAATATTCCGCAGGAAGTAACAACGCGATATTACGGTACACATGTACGGCAGTTCTGACCAGATTTGCCTGTTGCTGGTTTGGATTGAAAGACCACAATGGGACAGGGGTAGAACAGTCCAGTAAATGACTTCTGAGCATACTCTGCCCAGGGCACAATATTCCGTGCCAGTTCAGGAATAAACAACGATGTACAGGAATATTTGTTGCGTTGGTATTCTGCTGCAGGCCCAAATACAGCACCACCTGCTTCCCATAACAACAGCAGACAAATCAGAATCCAAGGGAAGTAAGTTTAAAACAAAATGATCAATGAGAAACAAGAAATTTATGACGAAAAAGAAAAAAGGATTAGCAGGTCAAAATATACAGTACAGTATACAGTATATATTTAGAAATGGAACATCAGTAGACATACAATTATTGGGCAAAGCAGACATTGTGTAAAATATTTCTATAAAATCCAGGCTTGTTTTGGAGCATAAAAGAAAATCTATTTAAGCTGGCTGCGTTATCAGGTCTGCATCTCTAGACTCTAAATCACTCTAAATCATTACCAAAAGACTGTCATCCTGGCTGAAAACTAAGTGTCATTGTTATCTTGCCTTTCCAGATCTCCCTCCATGCCACATACTCACAATTCAAAACATATAGCAACTCCAAGAAAATGATCAGGATGTCAGATATAATAAAATCTAGGATTCAGATTTAAAATATTGGCCTCCTATGATGCTTCTGACACTTCTGTGGTTCAAGCTTTCTTTTTTCTTCCATCCTCCTCATCCATCAAAATAACTATCGTCCCTCTGAGCATTGCCATTAATCATATTACATGTGCTTTCAAGAAACTTCAGGCTGTCTGTTAGCTTATCCTGAAAGATCTGCACTGTCTACCTCCATGCTAGGTGTTTAACACACTGACACTATCTGTATCTTTTTAGTGCCTTAAATATATGAATATGAATGGTATTTATCTATATAACATGTATATGTACATACAGTATTCATACATATACTGTATAGTGTGTAGATTATGGGTTTGGAAGTTCCTCATTCTACATTGGAGTTTATCCAATAATCGGTCTAATTGAAATTCTTATACTGTATAAGGTTACATTCCTATTGCAAGCACTTTTCTACTTTAAGATAATGATCGTATTGAAAACCAGCCAGACAAAATGCTCCTGAACAACACAGCCAGCACAAGAAAACAGCACCTAAAGCACGACTTTTCAAAGTTCAGAAATGTCTCCCTAACATCTATGGTGGCGCAGAACAAGAGTGTTATTTGTCACACAAGCACGATTGCTGAAGTAGATGGGACTATCACAGTGAGACATACTGACACTAATGGTTTGTGTCTGCCAGACTATTATGACTGGCTTTTGAAAGAGTATTACAAGCCCCAGGACAAGATTTGGCCATCATTTTTAAGTGAATAACTTTAAAAAGAAATTTAGTGCATGAGTGCCTTTGTCACATATTAAATAAGTGGAAGACAATGTCCAGGTAATAGATATTACAAAATACGCAGAAAGCATATCCTCAAGGTCAAGGTTGTTGTGAGCTCAAAAAATGTTTTTCCGAAATTCAACTGTTTAGTTTCAATGACTTTGTAGCTCAGTTAGGTATACCTGACATAAAAGGGAATGTGGTCTTCTGCTATTACGACCTATTTGCCTCAACGTTTAAAGATTTTATTTGAATTCTTGTAGCCTTGCTGTCAGTTTTCTTTTTCTGGCCTTTCATTTCAATAATGAATGTGTAGATTCCAAACAATGGTGTTCATGTGTACTGTAGATCATCAGTTTCTGAACTACTCTAACCAACATCTGTGCTGTGGTCATTGAGATCACTGGTTTCCTTATGCTGTGTTTCATTTCCTGTGAATGTCAACTGAAGCATTGGACTTTTATATAAAGTAAAAAAAAACTAAATAACAAAACCGAAAAAACTAAATAACAAAATCCAAAAACAAAATAACAAAACCGAAAACAAAATAACTAATTCAAAAACAAAATAACAAAACTTTAAACAACATTACAATCTAAAAACAAAATAACAAAATCCAAAAAAAAAATAACAAATCCGAAAACAAAATGACAAATCCGGAAACAAAATAACAATTACAAAAACAAAATAACAAAAATAAAAACAAAATGACAAATCCGGAAACAAAATAACAATTACAAAAACAAAATAACAAATACAAAAACAAAATAACAAAAATAAAAACAAAATCACAAATCCGGAAACAAAATTAAAAATGCAAAAACAAAATAACAAAATATGAAAACAAAATAACAAATTCAAACACAAAATATAAAAAGCTAAAAATAAAATAACAACCCCCAAAACAAAATAACCAATCCGAAAACACAACGACAATTTAGACAAACCGGAAAAGGTAGGTATAGTTTGCGAATGAAAGTCTTACCGCTGATTGGACGAGACATCTGCCATGGATGAGACATTCAAATGCCATGAGGTTGCAGTTCTTGTATTTTATGAGTGACAAATGTCTCATCCAATCAGCGATAAGAATTTCATTTACAAACTATACCTACCTTTTCCTTGTTTTTGGATTTGTTATTTTCTTTTTGGTTTTGTTATTTTGTTTTAACATTTATTTTGTTTCTGGTTTTGTTATTTTGTTTTTGTTTTTGTTATTTTGTTATTTTATTTATTTATTTTTCTGTTTTGTTGTTTTGTTTTTGAATTTTTTATTATGTTTTTTTTTTGTTTTGTTTTACACTTCCATACTTTTATCTGCATTCTGCTGCTGCCACATAGTTGGCGGATCATTCAGCAGGCATTTCTATTAGCATGGCCAGTAAGTGTAAATGTGCATGTTCATAATGTTCATAGCGTGTGGGGAAAAAAATATAAACATTTTCTGTCATCGATCATTATCGTAGGGCAGCTTAAGTATTTAAATTGTTGTCTAATTTCCGAAAGCATTACGCTAAGGCCACTCAAATAATGGGCGAGGCTAACACTGCGTAACAGCGAAGATTTTTCTTTTAACTGCTTCCAACCTCCTCTGTGTCGGGATAATGACATCACATGAAGAGTACAGGACTTATCTATCTGCACACTATTCTCTCCCTAATGAGATGAAGATCAGAGATGATAGAGCTCACTACGCAAACAGCTGGCAGCGTATCTGCATACAGTCACATCAATTTGCATACAACCCATGCATGAAATGAAACCTTAGCTGATAAGCAATGGGAATCATAATTAGAAAAAGTGAAGCCTGCAGGTTTGGGGAACCCAGAGATGGGAGCTGAATCTAATTCTGATGGAACAGCATTTGCAAGAAAAAAAATCAATCTACATATCAAATGCATAATGTTTGCAAAAAATATATATAATGCAATGAAAATGCTGTTTTCTTTCTGTTAATTATGTTTACACAAAAACAGCAATAAGCCAATAAAAGACAAAGACAGAAGCTGGTTTTATTTGGCAATGTGGCCTAATCCTGTTTTACTGAGTTAGAGATTCTCAAGGACACACAATTAATACAACTTCAAAGCTTTAGTGCTTTAGACTGATCTAGTCTCTTCTACTGCATGTGGAAGTGGCTTTAATAATATAGATACTTCACATTACAGTACACATTATACATTATACACACATTTATTGATTATTTAGTAACATTTTTTCATTCATTAATGCATTAAAGGGGATGGCCCAGTGACGTAGTGATTAGCACTGTTGCATTGCATCTTCACAGTCCGGGTTTGATTCCTGTTTTGGGTCTGCGTGCATAGAGTTTGCATGTTCTCCCTGTGCTTGGTGGGTTTCCTCTCGGTACTCCAGTTCCCTCCTACAATCCAAAAACATGCAGATTAGGCTAATTGGCATCCCCGTAATTGCCCCATAGTCTGTGAATGATCATGTGAGTGTGTATGTGTGTGTGTGTGTGCTCTGCAATGGATTGTCATCCCATCGAGGGTATACAGTACCCCCACCTTGTGCCCTCGTATAAAAGATGGGTGAGTTATTGAGTAAGTGAGTGAGTAAGTAATGCATTAAAGTCTTTGATGGTGGCCCTTTAGTAGAATTTGAATGTGGTGGAAAAGGAAATTGATGGCAGGGCACCATTCTCATGCAAAGCAGCTTACAACAGCAGTTTAAAATATGAAGGATCCTGCTCAGGAATCCAACAGTGACAGCCTTGAAGTGCTGGGATTTTAACTTACAACCTTATGGTAAATAGCTCAATTGCTTAATCACTGGTGTAATCATGCAAACCAATCATTCAATTACTCCTGTTCCAATTAAGAGTAAGCCAATTCCTCTAACATGTTTTAAGGAATTAGGAAGAAACCAATGATCTTGGAGAAAACCCACTCAAGCAGAAAAAGTGCATGTGAAACTCCACTCCAACAGTAACTCAAATCAGATCAGGGACTCTGGTGTGCCAAAGTGGCACTTTTCCTCCAGAATAATAATGTTTAAAAAGATTTCCTTCTACAACAATTTCACAGAGAAAAACAGGCAAGTAATCTTGCAGACATTCTTAAAGTTGAATTTTTGTGGGCAGTGGAAGCTCAGTGAATAAGCTTCTGTGCTAGTGACAAGAAAAGTTTAAATCCTTGAACAGCCTTAGGTGGCCCCTCAGGGATCTCTTTTGTCTCTCAACTCCGCAACTGATATTTGCTTGGATTGTGATTTGCCTCAGTTATAAATCACCCTGGATAAACACAGATCCTCATACATCCTGAGCAAAAATGAACCATTCGTTCCAAAATTCTCCCCACAAACGGCAATATTCTTATTGACTCCTCACACATCAATTTTCACATCAACTCATATGACAAACCATGGTTTCTACACTTCACTGAATAACTGAGAACGCCACCATCAGAGTGTGTGTTGATATTTCTCCAAACTAATGGTAAATCCCTCAAAACATGCTTAATTTTGAAAACCTATGAAATTCCACTTTTTTATGCTATTTATACTATTTGTACTTCTTTACTTGTTCCAATCATTGTGAAAAACAACAGATGAGCTTTGAATATAAAAAAAATAACATGCCAGGGTACAACAAGAGTGTCAGCACCTGTGAAGGCCTGTATATTTGTTCTGTTACAAGATAAACGTTTCTGGAATTGTAAGAATTTATAACCTCTATTACTTCTCATATAGAAAACCTACACAATATGATTAAAAAAAAATAATAATAAAAAAGCTCTTCATATTCCATGAGGTCTGGCCATCAGACTTCTCCAACTATCTGCCTATATGCCTCATTTCCATACTGTATAGCCATGGCATTTAATGTCAGTTCACGCTTACCACACACATATGTTTCCATCAAGAGGTAAAAATCATTGTCAGGGACTGACTTAGCCCTTTCAAATTTCAGTGCACCCTCTCAAAAAATTCATCTTTCAGCATCATTTCTGTTAGTTATGGACCAGTCTGAAGCCTGCAGAGATTGGAGTGAGGCTCTAAATACAGTAGCAATGTATAAATTCACACCACTGGATTCATTTACCATAAACATATCAATTTTATCCAGCCTGGCCAAAATAATGTGCATGCACACTCATGCAGCATATCAGCGATCCACAACAGCAAGACAATTAAAATGATCTACCAACTGGCATCTCTCAAAGCCACTGATGCACACATAGACACATGCATGAAGTAGAACTCACCTTGAAACACCTGCTCTTCCTATCTTTCCGCACAGCAGGACTGATGGATATGAAGAAGAGGGCCTAATGACCACACTGCTGTTATGCCTCACATGATGGTCTGGTTCATCCTTCTGTTCCCGCAGAGATGCAGATTAGTCACACACAGTGGACCCCTGACGCTGAATGCAGCCAAACTGAACATGTACTGGGTAAACGGGAAGAAGCTGCTTCACTCACACACAGCTGGATGGAAACTAGAGGTCAGTGGTTCCTCTGCCAAAGAGCACTGATCTACTTCTCCTCTGTGATCCATAGCTTTCCATCTTTACTGATTATCAGACAGGGACAGACACGGAAAGTGAAGAGAAACATTACTGCATAATAGGCAGTTTTTCCAGTGTAAGATAACTAATAAACCCTACTGTATATACAAGGTGAGTTAAAATCGAACCGGGACTTGTATTGAAATTTCTCATGAATGACAACTTATTGACATTTACAGACCATTTTAAGACTCGTTTAAGACTCATCATAAGTTTTGCATGTTCTATATATCATTTGAGTTTGCATGTTCTCCCCATGCTTGGTGGGTTTCCTCCGGTTCTCCGGTTTCCTCCCACAATTCGAAGACCTGCAGATTAGGCTAATTGGTATTCCCAAATTGCTGTAGTGTGTGAATGAGTTTGCGAGTGTATGTGTGTGTGCCCTGTGATGGATTGGATTGGATAACATCCCAGTTTGACTAGAACGCCCCCCATAGAAAGTCAAATTGTATGAATTGTTAATTCTTCACATGTAAACTGTATGAGCACATATTATAGGGAACTCAGGCAAAACCAGGTTACAAGACTAGGTGTCATTCTGATGATAAAGTTTCTCTTTCAGACAGATTAACTAACTTCTTTGTACGTTTTGAGACATTAATAGCATCACTGGCAGAGAGAGCTTGTCTTCTCTCACCATCTGACCATGCTTTGAGATGGCAGACACATGAAGCATCACTGATGTGAAAGTCCACCTATGCCACCCCTCCTCCCTCAAGCATGGCCAATCTGCTTCCTAGACTCTCGACTACGACTTGGCTCAAACTCTTGTCAGTCTACAGTATATAGAGTATTGTAACCAGATGCTTCAAAACCACCACAATAATCCCAGTACCAAAGGAACCAGGTAGGGCATGTTTGACTGATTATTGTCCTGTCGCCCTGACCCCTGTAGTGATATAATCCTCTGAATGGCTCATCATGGTGTACTTCACAGCAATCCACAAAGGATGCAGTATTCACCACACTGCACACAACACACTCACCTGGACAATAAAGACACCTACGCTGGAATGCTCTGCATGGTTCTTTAGGTCTGCATTCAAAACTAACAGAGAAACTTTCTCTGCTCGGCCTTAAGACCTCCGGATTCTGAAAGCCCACAGTCAGTTTATGCTTGGAAGAGAATCTCAGCCTCACTCATCACAGTGGGCACTGGAACCCCCCCAAGGCTGTGTGCTAACACAATACTGTGCCTCCAAATTCAGAGGAAACCTGATCATTACATTTGTGGATGATACCACTGTATCCGCCTCGTCACAGGGAGGACGTTAAACACTTACTGGGATGGTGTATGGAAAAGTAATTCTGTGCTCAATGTTGATAAGATGAAGGAAATGATTGTCGGCTTCAGGAAGTCACATGTAAGCACACATCCTTCAGTATCCCTGTCTCCATGGAGAGAGTGGAGAGCATCAAGTTTCCTGGCTTGAGTGTTGTTTTTTTTGCAGATTATGTTGATTAAGGTTTAGTTTTAGTCTAAATGTTCATTAGTTTTAGTCACATTTTAGTTGTGTGATTGTTAGTTTCAATACATTTTTAGCTGACAAAACATTTTAGTCTAATTTTAGTCATGCATAGTAAAATTTCATAAACAATAACTTACATTTTTATTGTGTATTTAATATTATAATAACAATTAAATCACATATAGTTACGTCAGTTTTTTTATTCAAATATTTCAATTTCAAATGACAATTCCACTAAATTGTGATTTGTCTAATAAACTGTTGCAGTACAGTGAGTGCAAACAATGTGGTTCTACTATAACTTCACAAGAACAAGAAGAAGCTAAAGTGCTGCTGGAACATTGTAAATCAGGATATTTACAGATTTCAGATAACAGTCCCCTGCGAATTGCATTCTGAGAAGCAGTCAGTAGTATTTCAGAAGCTATTGTAGGAATTGCTTTCATTCTAAATGTGACTCTCAGGGTTTTCCATTAGCGAAATAAATGGGAATGAGGTATAATGCAACATACTGTATAATGTTACCAATTCAAAAGTAGCTAGCGTTAGTAGCACAGAAGCTAATGATAATACTCTATCGGAATATTCCTTCAGTTGATAACATTACAATGCAACATCAACATTAAAATATGAGCGGGTCCAAGCACCCTGCGCCATCGCCATCCGCGCACACCAGAAAGACAGTGGGTACAGTGGGCACATGCGTTTAAAAGGGATATCCCAATACCATTATGACATACTTTTAGAAAAGGGGGAATTTTATGTTTAGACCTCCAAAAAGCCCCAGCAAAATCTCGTGCAAGGGGCCTTGTGCCACGCCCGGGGCCCAGACTCTTAGGCCTCCTAACGGCAGCAGATTTCAACCTGTCTACCAATTTTTATGAGTTTTTGAGCATGTTAAGACCCCCAAAAAGCCCCCAAAATTTTGGGAAAAAATCCTTAGGAAAACAATAGGGCCCATCACACACTACAGGACTGACATATAGGACTGATGTCATAGTGCCCAAACCCCCCAGCCACTGGATGCAGTGCTGGTCCCAAGCCCAGATAAAATGGGAGGGTTGCGTCAGGAAGGGCATCCGGCGTAAAACCTGTGCCAAGTTGTTGTGC
>JAQMYL010000037.1:11021785-11043057 GCA_030014365.1 Clarias pachynema | reverse complement strand
CTCCGGTTTCCTCCCACAGTCCAAAGATATGCAGGTTAGGCTAATTGGCGTTCCCAAATTGCCTGTAGTGTGTGAGTGTGTATGTGTGTGTGCCCTGCACCCTGTTCAGAGTGCCTCGTGCCCTAAGCCTCCTGGGATAGGCTCCAGGTCCCCGCGACCCTGAATACAGGATAAAGCGGTATATAGAAGATGAATGAGTGAGTGAGTGAGTGAGTGAGTGGGTGTTCACAATAATTGCCTAACTATTATATGAACCTTAACTTTTATATGCCTATAACATAAAACTGCAAAACTGTTATATGAATCTTAATGTTAACTGTCCTTTCCATGCAATTCTGAGCAGCTGGTATTCAAACACCTCTTCAGATTTTTTTGTGTTTTTCCCATTGATTATTTGTCAGTTTGGTTTTCCATGGCAAGTGGCAATAAAGGTGAAATCATTTCATAAATCGACTCTTCATTTTCTTTCAAGCGCACAGAGCCATGTCATGTAACAGAAGTTTTTTTTCTCACCGATCATAAAACAGGCTACTTCCGTTTGCAAAGTATACTGTATGTGTGCAGATTATTGGATAGAAAAATAAATTGATTTCAAAATTTGCCATTCAATCATAGTTTACATCATTCACAGTATCAATTAGTTTTTATTTGTTGATAAAACATTTTGTCATGGTTATAATTTTCAAATATTGTTTTTTTTATATTGTTTATAGTAAGTCTTGTTTATTCAGTTTCAGTTAAATCTTTCAAGTCATTGACAAAATGAACGCTACTTCAAATCAAATCAGTATATGTTGTATATTTACCTTCCATATTTTATTTAATGCACATATTTTTTGAACAGCAGGGTATATATTCTGGATACCTGTACTAGTGTGATTGTCTGTGATTAAAGTTTCATGTTTACAGTGCCTAGTTTTTTAACTAACATACGGAAAAACGCATGAAACTTCATTTCACCATACTGTCTCTGGACAATCCATGTTTGAATTCAGCTGCTGTCTTCACTTCTTCATCAGAAGTTAATCTTCATTCTCGTACGGCTGGTTTCATGGGATCAGTCAGATGACAGTTCGATGGAGCGAGATCAGGACTATAGGAAGGATGCTTTAACGCCTCCAAACAAAGTTTTTGCAAAGACAGTGTGGGAAGAAGGGTGCACACGTGCATTATCATGCAAGTTCACAACGCCCTTGGATAGCAGCCCCCCGAATTAATTCTGAAGTTTCGGCTTTAGCTCTTCAGTAAGCATCTCTTTGTAATGTGCAGTGTTGAATGTTGACTGTAAGCATCAAATTTCCAGCTGATTGTTGACTTTTTAAAAAACTTTTTCTTGGTCGGCGATTGAGGAAGTTTCCGTTGCATACGCTGTCGTTTACTCTCAGCCTCGTAGTGATGCATCCATGCCTCGTCACCAGTAATGATTCTCTTTAAGAAACTTTTACCTTCCTTAGAGTATTGTTCCAAATTTTGTTTGCAGATATCCAAACGCTTCTGTTTATGCTCTCCTGCCAGTAGTTTCAGCACCAGATACACCCTCAGAAAGACTGCACGCTGCTGGTCTTTCATGCAAATCATAGGTGGTCAAGAGAAATTTTAATGTAACTGGAGTGTGGATAATTATTGACTATATATATATATATTTATATATACACTCATATATACAGTACAGCACTTAAATGTGCATATGAGTCATCTAATTATTTACATATTACATCATTTGTGTGATTTTTTTTTCTGCCTAGCATTTGCCTTTCATTTGACCTGATCACTTGCATTTATCTTTACTGTGCTTTAAGTGTCAATACAGGCATTATTCTTTAAAAAACTTTCTTTTTACTGCATGAACCCATTTCACAAAAAAAGTCAAGCTGGTTCAGGCACACAACACACACACATATACACACACACGCACACGCGCACACATGCCCACCCACCCACCCACACACACACACACACACACACACACACACACACCCCCAGCCATTTCTTTAAACATGTCAGGACATGGGGGAGGAAAAAACACCCTGCATGTAATATTTGCTCAAAGCCTTACAGTGGTGTACTCGCAGTAAGTAACTGGGAATAGTAAAATTTAGACACGAGCTGGTTACTTCTCCGGTTGTGCAAAGAAGTTTCTCAAAGTGCATTACATGTCACATTATTAAAAGTGTAAGGAGCAAACTGCTAATGAGCCTAGATGTAGATTTTGGGTTTCTTTGGCAACTGTCGCATTGCACGCTCATTAACTAGTCAAGGCACCATTGTTCAAGAACAAAAGTTCCATAGCTGGCTATTTCTCTAATTAGCCCATGAGAAAAATACAAGGAAAATATACTGTATGTATATTACATTTGTTTTTATAATTAATAGAAAACAATTAGAAACATAGTTTAAATAATAAATGCAAAAGCACCAGCTCACCCACAACTAATGTCTAATGTACAATAATAAAAGCTGAAATACTTCCACACCACAAGGAACCAAACATAATTGGCTATAATTCACCAAAATGGCTGCATTGAGGACACGTCTCATCGTACAGTACTACAGTACATGAACTACATATTTAATAAATGTCCTGTTTTTCATACTTGCACCTCTGGGCCTAAGGTGAGAGAATTTAGTGCAGATATGATGCCAAAGCATCAGAGATCACAATTCACAGAAACATTCATGCATTCATTCACACCTGTAATTTACCTTAAACAATTTACCTACTATACCTGGGCAGTGGTAACTCAGTTGGTTAAGGATGTGGGTTATTGGAAGGTTTGGGGTTCGAGCCCCAGCACCAGCAAGTTGCCACTGTTGAGCCCTTGAGCAAAGCCTTTAACTCCATCTGCTCCAGGGGTGCTGTATCCTGGCTAACCCTGCACTCTGATCCCAGCTTCCTAACTGGGATATGTGAAAAAATCATTTTACTGTGCTGTAAAGTACATGAGACAAATAATTGAACCTTACCTTACCTTCACATTGCAGTATGACAAAACTAGGAAACTCAAACCCATGTGAACTAAGGGAGAACATGTAAGATCTTTAAAAATGAAAAAAATCTAGGAGCCTGCCCACTGGATCACCATGATCTCATTACTTACTGTACAAAAAGCAAACATTTAACATACTTAAAGTGAGCACGTATCAAGCTTTCCTTAGATTGGCTTAAATAGCTTTAAAAAAAAAAATTCACAGCTTACCAGGATAATCACATCATATTTACCTGTCAATCATCCAATCAGGATCCTGTACAGTCAGCTCACTTGTATCCTTTAGGTTCCACATCTGGCTTTGGTTAATTACCTTCCAATTAATCTGACTGGAAAACCATAGACAGGCATGTTCGGATTTACAAATTTGCAGACAAATATTCTCTTCACTAATCATAGAAAACTACTACAATGGACAATTTAAACACGAAATTAATGAATCCATCAGTGTTTTCAAATGTCATTTGAAGGCTGTGGTCAGTAATCATTGCATTCATGCTCTTGTACTAGATTTGACCATAGCTATTTAACACTAATTCCACTCTTTCATGGTTGAATAAAAAAATATATCCTTTATCAATCATTTCTCTTTTATATTTGATATTTCTATTTTCTATTTCTATTTTATTTTTATATACATAAATTAAAAATTCCCTGTGCAACATATGTAAATTTGGTGCCATATGTTTAACTGTTTCTAGCATAATTTATGTTGTGAATAAAGTGTGTAAAGTGTAATTTGTGTATCTTGTGTAATTTCGTTGAACTTCCCACAAGTTCCAATGACAATAAAGATATTCTATTCTATTCTATTCTATTCTTTAAGCAACCTCCTACTTTCTTATGCATTTCAAAGCTGAAAACGATCATACAGTAAGCAATGCTGAAATATGTAGAACAGTTTGAATATGATCACTATTATAATTTTTCCTCTGTAATATCAGTCATCATGTTACAGGAAGTATTACATGGTAAGAATACATTCATTAAAAAGAATTCGGCTGAGAATATGTATTCAGTATTTGACCTATGCTAAAAGGGCACTCCAATAATATTGTATAATACAGAGAGTCCTAGCCATAACGAGACCTAACTAAAAAGTCTTATCCTTCATCCTTATTTAAACCTCTCTAAAACAGTGTACTGTAAAACGTGCATTTTATTGCACATACTGAGTTGATGACTTCATGGTGCTGAAGCTGATGGAATTGCCGCCTCAGAGCTCCATAATCAGTGTTGTGAATATTTTAGTACTAGTCCCCATATCCCTGTTTGTATCATTTGATTTCTCCAGGTTCCTTCCATATGACAAAAGAACATTCTAGTAGGTGACTCTAATGTATCCCTGGGTGCAAACAAGTGTGTGAATGAGTGTGAGTGAATATGAAGCCCTGCTTGACACATCTGGAGAATATTATCACCCTGCCCACTTGTTCCTGGAGTAGGCTTTGTATTTACAGTAGATTGACCCATGTGCATGTGTATGTGATTCCTTGCATTTAATAAGTGGCGATATCTCCCTTAGCAGTCAGACTTCCAGCTCCACCTATCCTGGGGGAGGAAAGGCATCAGATGTTGACAGGGACAAGAAATCCACTTTTGTGTCAGACATGAAGAAAGTGTAAACATGTCAAGCCATATTGAACTATCCTGCACTTCTTACTGTCATGGTGCCCTTGAGCAACCTGTATGCTCCAAGCTGCTTCTGTGCAAATCATTTGTCCGGTTTTGCCTTTGCAACCCAGATAGACTTAATAAATAAATACCTGTTTAACTGTTAACAGTACAGTAGCAGCCATAAATTAAGGCAACATTTGTCATGTATTATACAGTAGTTCTCACTGTGCACAAAAAGGTGAAAATATAAATAGCAAAGGTGGATATAAATAGCACAGTCTCCATCTTTTTTCATCTAGATTAACAAATTGGGCCATTTGGATAATGGGGTGGATTAGGCTTTTGGGATTTAGGACTTACATTTATGTTTGAATTTGGCTTCTTACGGCAGCTTTTTTTTTGTATATTCATTTTTAATGGAATTCAAGTACACTTGTCATTCAGTTATCATAATTATTTCACCCCAAGTTGAGTTGTTTGTCCTCTTGTTATTTATGTCTAATAAATCCTCAAATAATTGCAAGAAAGGAAGACGCAATTGTTTTGGAATACAATTTGTTTTAATTATGAAAGATTTGTACAAAGTTTAGCGATGTTATAACTTTATCTAGTAAATCTTCTTTAGAACATAAAAAATTGAAGTAAGTTTGCGTTAGAACTAAGATCTGCTGTCTGGTAGGCCATCCTGAATGTGATGCAATATCTAGACAATGAGTTTGAGGTGGGTGGGGTAGCGGTATGAGTTTTTGATGCTTTGGAAAATACGTATAATGTCACGAGACAAATCAGCTTTGCCAGTTGCAAAAAAAAGTTTGCTGTTCTACCTCAAGTTAGCTGCATGACAGACCACTTTCAATGTACCAATATTTTTAATGCTGTAAGAAGCAAAAAGAGAAAAATATCATGAGCACATGTAAGGAGAAAGAGAGGAAGAGAGAAATAATGCGTCGTTCATTCATACCTTATACAACATTAACCAATTTTATCCTCGCCATGTATTATACAGTAGTTCTCACTGTGGACAAAAATGTGATTTCAATAATTAGTTCAAGCCTATCTAGCTGAAGAGTTGTGCTAATTAACCTAAAATCTAGTGGAAAAACTGTTCATGTGACTGACAATGATATTCAGCTTCTGTAGCCATGGCCTGGGTCATCTCAAGACCTAAACCCAATAGAAAACTGTTGGACAATGGTGAAGAAGGCAATAGCAGTCAAGAAACTTTTGTGCATGATATATTTAGGAAGCAATCAATCAGGCATGGGTTTAGCAAGTGACACCAGAGTACTGCAGATGTATTTTTGAC
The DNA here is from genome assembly GCA_030014365.1 of Clarias pachynema. Lineage (NCBI taxonomy): Eukaryota > Metazoa > Chordata > Actinopteri > Siluriformes > Clariidae > Clarias > Clarias pachynema. Next base: position 11,037,147 of record JAQMYL010000037.1, on the reverse strand, counting down.
TCTATGCCCAGCCAGATCCAGCAGGTTTGGAGGAATAAGGATCTTCATACTAAATATTGACAGATATATAACAACTTAATTGCATTATATCCTGTATATAATATATTGATATATATATAATATTGTCTTGATTGTCATTCGTTTAAAACATTTGAGAATGCAATTAAAACACTGCCCTTTACTGTTGCCTTAATACTTTTTACCACCACTGTACATAGCCTACTACTCAAAACAGGAACTCATTTACTTCAACTTGCCATTATACAAACTTGCTTCTTGTTAAAAATGCTTTATTTCCAAAAATGATGTTTCCGAACACAACCCTGCAGCTAAATCCAGAGCGAAAATTTAAGATGTAGACATGTATAGTATGGTTATGCAGTCCTCTTTGTCTGTGTAGTAATTGCTCTACATGGACAGAGTAGAGCAGAGCAGTGTGGGTTTTAGCCATATGCAGCGTAGTCTGCTCAGAACACTATGCATCACTTGTCACTAACCTGCTGAATTATACAGGAATATGATGGGTGGGTGGAGGAGAGGACCGCTATAGGCTAGTCCTAAAATAACCTTCATGCTTTAGCATTTTGACTTCAGTATTAACAGGATATTCTATGCATAAAACATGGTTAACGATCATCTTGTACTTATTTAAAGGCATGTCACATATGAGGGTAAAGACAGCAAGTTGGTCTTATCATTCGCTGAGCACAACAGACAGAAGAAATGATTGGATATAAATAGCACAGTCTCCATCTTTTTTCATCTAGATTAACAAATTGGGCCATTTGGATAATGGGGTGGATTAGGCTTTTGGGATTTAGGACTTACATTTATGTTTGCATTTGGCTTCTTACGGAAGCTTTTTTTTTGTCTATTTATTTTTAATGGAATTCAGATAAGTACACTTGTCATTCAGTTATCATAATTATTTCACCCCATGTTGTCTTGTTTGTCCTCATGTTATTTATGTCTAATAAATCCTCAAATAATTGCAAGAAACGAAGACGCAATTGTTTTGGAATACATTTGTTTCAATTATGAACGATTTTGAAGATTTGTACAAAGTTTAGCGATGTTATAACTTTATCTAGTAGATCTTTAGTATATAAAATATTTAAGTAAGTTTGCGTTAGAACTAAGATCTGCTGTCTGGTAGGCCATTCTGAATGTGATGCAATATCTAGACAATGAGTTTGAGGTGGGTGGGGTAGCGGTATGAGTTTTTGATGCTTTGGAAAATGCCAAATAAGTGTAATGTCACGAGACAAATCAGCTTTGCCAGTTGCAAAAAAAGTTTGCTGTTCTACCTCAAGTTGGCTGCATGACAGACAACTTTCAATGTACCATTATTTTTAATGCTGCAAAAAGCAAAAGAGAAAAATATAATGAGCACATGTAAAGAGAAGAGAGGAAGAGAGAAATAATGCGTCGTTCATTCATACCTTATACAACATTAACCAATTTTATCCTCGCCTAGGTTGTGGTAGATCCAGAGCTTATCACAGGGAATACAACCTTGACGGGATGCCAGTCTATCGCAGCACACAGACATAATTATACGATCGTTTTTGAAAATTTAACATAGTCAGTTCATATACCAGAATGTTTTTGGGAGGTGGGAGGAAACTGGAGAACCCAGAGGAAGACCATGTAGTTACAGCAAAACATAAGAAACACTACACTGACAGAAACCGGAGCTCTGGACCAAACTGGGACCCTAGACCTGTGAGTCATCAAGGCTGCCGCACTACCATATTTAATTTAATAAATTAGACAGTCGAACATCAGTCTAAGCAGCTTATTGAAGATAACATAATGTGAAACCTGATATGATTAGATAACATGTTATTGATCCCAGTGGGAAATCAGATTGTTCCAATAGCATAACATAAAAGACAAGGAACTAATACATTGCCTGGACATAAAAAGTTGCACACTCTAAGATTTCATTCAATCACGATTGGCTTTGATTTCAGCACACAATGCAGTGGCCAGTTCATGTGTGAAAATTATTCCTCATTCTCTCAGAACTGTTCACTTGTACCATCGGGAGGGGAAAAAACTCTGTTGATGTGACACTACATTTAGGTCATAGCTGACTTTATTTTATTGCCATTTTATAACCTTGCTGAGTCTAGACCTGTCCAACTGAACCAAACCCAGATTATAACATTGCCTCTATAGGCTTGTACTTAGGGCACTATGCATGATGGGTGCATCACTTCATGCACTTCCCTGCCTACCCTGATGCACCCATTGCTCAGGAATAGAGTCAATCCACCACTCATCAGCCTGCATGACCTTTTTTTTCTATTGTTCAAAGTCTGATATTTATCACTCATGACTTTTTGTTCTAAACAAGTGGATTTTACTTCTTGTTGTTTTTTCTGTCATTATTGTTTCACTCAATGGTTGGTTGCAATGACCTTGCAACCACAAGCATTCATTCACACAAACACAAATACATGTGCATCCCGTCTCTGTGTGCATGGAGTTTGCATGTTCTCCCCGTGCTTGGTGGGTTTCCTCCGGGTACTCCAGTTTCCTCCCACTGTACAAAGATATGCAGGTTAGGCTAATTGCCTTTCCCAAATTGCCCGTAGGGTGTGAATGAGTGTGTGTATGTGTGCGTGCCCTGCGATGGATTGGCACCTTGTCCAGGGTGTACCCTGCCTCATGCCCTAACCCTCCTGGGATAGGCTCCAGGCCCCCCCGTGACCCTGAATACAGGATTAAGCGGTATAGACGATGAGCGAGTGAGAAACAAGTTTTATTGAGAGTGCTGGGCTTTTGCATGGATTTTAAGAGTGCTCTCCATGGTGCTGCATGGTGCACGCCAATTACAAATGATGGATGATTCGGAAAGGAGGAAACCAGAGTACCCTGAGGAAACCGAGAAGGCGCCAGGAAAACATGTGCACAGACTGGGGGTGAGATTTGAACCCTCAGCCCTGAAGGTGCAAAGGCGGTATAGGCTTGAACAGAATGCAGAAAGAGAGCGAGGGAGCTCGAGAGAGAGAGCTCTGTGTGTGTGTGTGTGTGCGTGCGCGTGCGCTCGCGCGCTCCATACTCAGCCGTTCAGACGGCTAGATGAAAGCAGCTCTCATTGGCTCTTCATCTAACGGAATCCAACTAATTTGTCTTTCAAGATTAGACCAGAAGCTACAGTACAGTAGATCTCACACGCCGAAACGACATTTCCTGCCTGTTATTATTTTTTTTAATTATATATTTTTTAAACACCGCTTTCTGGATATTTTACACGGGTTTTTTTTTTCTTTTCTTCTTCCTCGTAAACGAAACTTTCCGTTGTTCCACGCGGGAATAATGAAGAGTCATTCCGCTGAATCCCGAGTCTCCTGAGTCTCAGTACCGGTGTGTGTGTGTGTGTGTGTGTGTATGAGGAGAGGAGACATGAAGGACGTTTGCGTGTCTCCGGATGAAACTTGTGTCGACCCCGGTGTTCTGTAGACTAGGATGAGGAGGTGTCGGTTAACAGGCTGCTGCTGTATAAATCCTCCGTGTAGAGTCAGAGAGACATGATGATGATTTGTGTCGCTGCTCTCCTCCATCTGAGCAGCTCATAAAGCGGTGTGGAGATACATCTCTCTCTCTCTCTCTCTCTCTCTCTGAGAACTTTTACACCATGGACTCACGGAAGCCTTCGAGTTTCCAGGTGTGTGTTTCCTCTCGGACTCGAATCTGACCTCGTTTCCGCACTCTTCATCCATTTCACCAGCTCTTGTCACTCACTTCCTCATCCTCATTCACTCATTGAGGATTTCCGAGCATCTTTCAGGTCGGTGTAGCGCAGCACATCCCGGTGGCTCTTATGGGAATGAAACACTCATCCCGCTGTTTGCTCCTCCGGAGGAAAATGGCGGAACCGGACAGCCCCGAGGTAAGTGATTAACAAAACAACAACACATATTACTTCTGGTGTTTTTGTTTATACTGTATCAGTAGTAATACAGAATGAAGTTAAATATATCCTGTATGTAGTATGTATGTATGTGATGCGCCCTCTGTTTGGTTAGTGAGGAGTCACACTGATTAGAAATATGATCTGCAGGTAGGTACAGTATAACAGGCACCAACACTGACACTGCCATGTCCAAGGGTATTTATATTCCTCTTTTTGTACAAATATATATTTATTCATAAAGTGTGGTTAGCACTGACGCCTTGCACCTCCAGGGTCCGGGTTCGATTCCCGGTCAGGGTCGATTCCCGTCTCGGTGTGCATGGAGCAAACGTTTTAATGAATGACGATCCTGGCCCGAGGTCAGTTGTTCATTTAGCTAGTGAGACGCCTGGTGCTTGAAAATCGTCAATTTGTGGAAGAGATGCATCTGTCTGTGGGAATTGTAAGTACAGTCGTTCAGGGACACCACTTGAGCATGACATGTACTCGACTGGAAGTTATCGCCGCATTCCTCATGCAGTCCTGATCTACCATTTCCAAATGTTTGGGCCACTAAAGGGATTTCTAGGAGGCCAGTGTTTCAGACATGAAGCAGACAGTCGTACTGAGGAAACTTTCTACCTTGATGGCATCCAAGTACTAGCAAAGGACGGGAATTATATCGAGAAATAAAAGGTTTTATTCTCATAATTAGGCAGCACGGTGGTGTAGTGGTTAGCACTTGCACCTCCAGGGTGCGGGTTCGATTCCCAGCCAGGCTCGATTCCTGTCTCTCTGTGCATGGGGTTTGTTCTCCCCGTGCTTGGTGGGTTTCCTCCGGGTACTCCGGTTTCCTCCCACAGTTCAAAGATATGCAGGTTAGGCTAATTGGCGTTCCCAAATTGCCTGTAGTGTGTGAATGAGTGTGTGCCCTGCGATGGATTGGCACCCTGTCCAGGGTGTACCCTGCCTTGTGCCCTACAGTAAATCTCCTGGGATAGGCTCCAGCCCTCCCCATGACCCTGAATTCAGGATTATCGGCATAGACGATGAGTGAGTGTGTAAAAACAAGTTTTATTGAGAGTGCTGTGCTTTTGCATGGATTTTAAGAGAGCTCTCCATGGTGCTGCTCTTTCTCTCTTTCTCGCTCTCTCATACACACACACACCACAGACATACACACACACTTGTCATGCTGTCCTTGTGAGGAGCACTAATATATATAATATATTATGTAGTGAATTAAAGCTAAATCTACCCCTAATCTAAATCTTTAAGTAATCAATAGGAAACATTTGCTGCAGCTTCTGTTATTTATTTATAAATAAACAAAAACAAAGCAGCAACAACAACGCTTTAGTCATGGTGACCAGCCAGATGTCACCACAAGGTCAAACTCGTCAGATATTCTTTTTCTTGTGCAGGCATCTGGACACTTGTGGTTGACGTGGTGTTTATCCGGCGTTTATTAAAGAGGTCTGACTTTTTAATGCGCTGTCCATATGGAAGACTTTAAGAAAGGTGACGTTGTGTTTTCACAGTAACGTGACAGGGTGCTTTCCTTTTCCTTATTAAAAACCAGCTTCAGTAATTCCAGTAATAAAAGGAACTAACTTGTTGCATGCACATACCACGCATTATTAAAAAGCACACTATGGGATTCATAAATAAATTCAGAAGGCTGCAATCGTTAGCAATTTGCTGAGGAATGAAACATTACAGGATATGGTGTTGTTGAAACTCCAGGGTGATAACAGTAAGTTCTTTTTGCACTGGAACACATCACATAAAAAAAAAAAAAAAATCTGCAACAGAACATGGCAGTCTTTTATTCCTTATTTTCTATAGTCCTCAAGTGACTCAGAGCATTACAATAAACAAGTTCAATATTAAAAATCCCTGTCACAAACCAGTTCTGATTGTGACCAGTTCTAGGCATGGACAGGGGCTGTGGTTCTGTTAAACCTCACAACGAATGCTGCTCTTGCCCCCTAACACCAATATTCCTCCCTTCACCTTGCACCGGCGTGTACAGTACACATAGGTTACACAAGGGCAGCGCTTTGGCAAGAGGATTTGCTGAGGAATCTGTCAATCAGGTTATACCTGCAGTGGGCTCCCTCCCTGGCTTCCTGCCCCCAGTTCTCATGAGCCAAAGGTTGTCTGGCTAAGAGATATCAATGTGAGGGTAAATGAACAATGCATCATTATCATGTCTTAGAGAGCTGGCTGCAAATATAAAAGGAGAACTGAAAATCAGCTAATGTGTGTGTGTGCACTCGAGCACTCACATGCTCTGCCATGTGTGGCCTGAAATTTTGAATTAAAAAAACTTTTCAGGTGCATGTTTGTGCAGTTTTTTTTTTTGTTTTTTTGAAATAAAAAGTGCATTTTGTGCAAAGCTCTCACGTTCTCAACATCTCTCAGTTGAAGAAGAAATGCTGTAAGACTTCCGAATCCTGCTGAATCAGAACCAGCCAATCAAAATTGGCCTTCTTCCAGTCTCTGATTTGTCTGGTTTGTAGTGCATTGTCAGGCTGTGTGAGCTTGTCTGAGATCTTCATAGAAGGAGACAGTAAAGGAGTTTCAGTAGATGAAAAATTGAATGAAAATTTGTGTAAGTGTAAAAAACACATTTTCTGCAGTTTAGTTAAGAGACATTAATATGGTGCCATATGATTGGACTTGTTGAACTACAGTGCTACCTTGCGGGTCTGTAAGACAAGAGATTGTCCAGGTGCATGTGTTTAATACTATACTTTGAGGAATTGTGATGACTCAATCTCTCTCAGGTAACATCACCATAGAGTGAAAACTATTCAAATGATCGTTGTTGCTACAGTTGCAACCATTTATAGATATGGAAATTGGACAGGCATCCTGTCCAGCATGTACACTGCCCTGAGTCACCTAGGAAAGGCTCCAGGCCTTCTGTGACCCTGTACAGGATAAGCAATATAGAGAATAAGTGAGTGAGAGAGAATTGAACTGCCTGTGCAATGTCTGTAATGAAGTCACAACACATACATATACAACATTTTAAATATACAGTGGGACTGTATAAAAGAGTTTATTAAATAGTGGGTCCAGGTGGTTCCTAAATGACACAGAGTGTATTAATTGCATAGCCAAGAGGTGACGTAAGCTTGCGCTGTTTGGTTCAGCTCACTGAGTGCCCTTGAAACCACTGAGAGGGTGAGAGAAAGAGAAAGAGAGAGAGAGAGAGAGAGATGTTGAAATTTTGACTAAACTTTGCATAGGATTATTCACAATCAAAGCTGTAATACATACAAACCATAGCAAGTTTAGCACTGTGTTGTTTGTACATTTACTGAACCTCTCCACAGTGAAACACACCATGTTAAAGTGATCTGTTCTTTAAAACGTTCTTAAAATCATCAGTTTGGATATGTCAGAAAAATAATGCTTGTTTTTGCCCAGAACCAGGAATGTTACCTGTGATAAATGTGTATTCTAAAATGTGTATTCATGACATTCTAAAAAAAACCTACACCCCTTTTCTCTATTTTTGTGACACTCTTTAATTCGGAGACAAAATTTTTGCATGTATGCCATCAAAGAGTACAGTCTCACCACGTACTGTATCTTGCTCTTGTTGGTATCTTAAATGCTTGATGTGTGGGTTCCTTTTCTAACTTTTTGTTACTCTCTCTCACACAAAAGTACATTTTAAGTGCAGTTTCAGCCTCTGGCTTTTTTTTTTATTATTTGGACTAAAAATAGGCAGTGAAATAGGATTTGTTTAGCTGGCTGCTGTGAGAAAGACGTTTGTGCCTTTCTTTTGCTGCTGTTGGATACTATCATGGCAGATTGATGCCTCTCGAAGTGGTGGCCGCTTTCCTCGCTGTGGGTTAGCGATATTAGGGAATCTAGATGCCGCATTAGCCGCTGTTGCCGAACCACTTTAAAACACCAATGCACCGGCGCATTAGCAGAGGTGAAAATCATTTGTAAACTAGTGCAAGTCTGTAGAGAGCTGCAGCACTACCCTTGGCTGGAATGAAATTTGCTTTGTTACAGGCGCCATAGCTTTCTGTATATAGCAGGTGATATAAATGGTAATCTAGAGGGACTGAAGGAAATTTGATTGAGGCCAGTTCCTGGAAACTCACCCCACTAGGCTGCCTTAACTCCTGCATAATGCATAAAAATATAGCTTATCCTGTTTAACGAAATTCCTTGTTCTCCTGCTTTTAAAGGTCAGCTATTCAGTGCTGCCCATTGTGCTGGCATTTTCTCTCTATTCAATTTAATAGGAACATTCTGGAAAGTCACCCCTACCTAAAGGGCAGCTCCAGTGACGTGTGAATTTTAGGCTAAATACAGTATACACAAGATTGTCTCATGCACACACACACACACACACACACACACACACACTACATCTATAATCCCAAACATACATAGGCACAAGATGAAAGCCCCCACTGCTACTAGATGATGTCTAAGCAATGGTTATTAAACTTTGTCTAATACCTGACAGCTTCAAGCTGTGCATTATATCGTTTTTTTCTATGGTGTTTAATTTTGCCATATGTTCAAGCCACAGCTGGGAAATGAGACAGACTGACTCTCAGTGATGCTGCAAATTTCAGGAAAATAAAAATAAAAAAAGGTCTATTTAAACAAATCTTAAAATTCTTAAGAAGTTTGTCATTTCAGCAAGTCAGATCGGTTGGCTTAAGTAACTGATAACAGTCGGTTTTTATTTCGCTCATTCAGCAACGTGATAGCAACAAGAACAAAATCAAAGTCCATCAATACTTGTTATCATGTAGAACCCTAAATCAGCGGTTTTCCTTTAAGAGGTCTTCTAGGGAGAAGACTTTTAGGATTTGCCAGACAAACAAGTCTGACCCGCCCCACATCCCACAGCACCCAAAGTATCCTCCCAGAGGTGGCATGGGGGGGGGGGGGGAGGCGGGGTGAAACCTCGGATTACAGTAAAACCTCGGATTGTGAGTATCCGCAAGACGAGCAAAGATTTTTAATACATTTTGACTTGGAAAACGAACAAGTCTTGGTTTACGAGTACCGAGTATCATGTATCATGCCTGCGCTTCTTGTTTTGACGCCGAGCATCATGTGATCACAACTGAGCCAACGTTTTTTCTCTATCTTGTGCTGCAGAATTGTAGGTAATCGTCTCCCCTGCTGGGTCTTAGTGCTCGTCTCTTACTGGTATACAGTAATCAACATCCGTGCACGCGTGTACTGTTTACTACAACACTGTGACCACGTGACCAAAATAATTTTATGTTATTGAGCTTACTTTAGATTCACACACACACACACACACACACACACCCACATAACGCCTGCACGCACAAACGGAAACACTTATTTGTCAGGATGTATTTTTTTAAGGTAAAGTGCAGGTTAATTTGTTTTATTTTTACTTTATATTTTGTGTTAATTATTTTTATGTATTTATTTTTTTGGGCTGTGGAACGAATAATTTGAGTTTCCATTATATCTTATGGGAAAATTCGGTTTTGGTTTACGAGTGTTTTGGAATACGAGCCCTCTTCCTGGACAAATTATGCTCGTTATCTAAGGTTCCACTGTAATGGGCTTAATGTTTTGCTGTACCCAGGATTTTATGCTTTGGTAACACGCATGTGAGAGAGCTAATTGCTCAACTTATGCAGCTTTGGGTCTAAGTCATAGTAATAGACATCCCGAAAGCAGCAGTGGTGCTAAAATATTCCAGGTAATGCATTTGATTTCGGCACTGTACAGAATGCAGATTAATTGTCAGCAAATGCATCATATGATATGATTTAAAGTTTTTGAAAAGCAGTTAACCCCTAAGACACACTTGGCAGATTAGTGAAATATACATGTTTATTATTAATAAGTACAGTATACACCTCGTCATGGTTTATTGCAGGTAGCACAGGTCTTGGACTCATTCTGTCTACTGTAATGTTAAGTGTTGTTTAATCAGCTGCATTATGTCAGTGAGAGCTTTGGTGTCCCTTGTGCTCTCTTTCTTTCTCTCTCCGTAGGTAGTGAACATGTTAATCAAAGCTAGGGATGCTCACCGTATGTGCCACTCCTTTCACCGGCTGCTTTCTTTCCGGTCCTGACGCTGTTAATGTATTCAAACACTCCCCCACCATCTCACAAAGTCTGCACAGAGATGCTAGACAGCCTGTGTGTGGAGGAGGATTATTTTATTTGAGGAAATAGGGTGTCTCCGAACCCAATATAGAAACTGTCCAAAAAGCAGTCAAGGCTTGATAATGCAGTGGTGGTGGTATAGATAGTGGTGATAGGTTAAAAAAAATATCGCTCTAGGACATTACAAATGGGTCAAGAAAATTAACTCGACTGTGTCTTGTCTAAATATAGTTCATGAGTAACACTCATGTTCATCTCTCTTCTCTCTTTCTGTCTTTTTCTGTGCGTGTCTCCTGTTCTTTCCTGTTGGCTCTAACAGCAACAGCCCCTCAGCTCAGCACCATCTCACTCAGTGCAACCCTCTCCTTTGCCTAAACCAGTGCCGTCGGTCAACCACGGCCCACGGCCAACACACCCTTCGCACAACGCACACACTCCCCATGCAGCATCCCTGCCCAGCTGCCCTGGCCGAGGCAAGATGGCTAAGTTCCTCAATCCAGAAGAGATGACCTCCAGAGACTACTACTTTGACTCCTACGCTCACTTCGGCATCCACGAGGTACTTCTAGGACGACTATCTACTAGGATAAGCTGTAGATTCTTTCAGATTGCAATATCATCCCTGTTTAGATATAATTATTTAGATACTTAAATTTCTTAAAGGTAGGATAAGAAATGCAGACTAGGTCAATAAGCTTAAAGGAGGGGATCCAATGTGAAACACTACGAATCAAAAGTTTGGACACCCCTTTTAATTTCAGAGTCTTGGTGAGTTTTGAGGCTGGTAACTCTACATAAACTACTTCTCTGCAGCAAAGGTAGTTTTGGTCCTGGGAAGGTCTTCATGAGAGCCAGTTTCATCATGGTGCTTGATGGGTTTTGCAAATGCACTTGACCATAATGTTCTTGCAAGAACTATTCCAGAACAGCTGACCTTCATGTCTTAAAATAACTGACTGTTGTTGTTGTTACTTAACATAATGGCATACGTGTTATTTCATAGTTTTTTTAACTTTCATGTTTAACGGGTGTTTTTTCACCCCATAACTTCGGAAGCATCCTTACCAACCCAATATGACACCCTGATGACTTGCAGAATTAATATTCTTATTAATATTGCAGAAAATATATAGCTCAACCCAACTTATAGACTGATATATGTTCTACCAATGTCAACTAAATGTTGTAGTATGAAATTAATCTTATTTACTTGTTCTAAAGTCACCTATACACATAACTTTATGTTTGACCTTAGGAACTGCTCTTAGTAGGCTATGACATCGTCTCTTCCACATACTTGAAAGGATTAACCAGCAGGTGCACTTGCGCAGCAGTTCTGCAGGCATAAAGTCTCTTTGATGTGATGAGAGTTCAGAGGAGAATAGCCAAATTACTTTAAGTTGACAAGCTAAAGTAACATGAATAAACACTTTTTACATCTGTGATGAGCAGAAAAGCATTTTAAAATGCATCTGGCACCAACATCACAGCCAAAGACACTAAAATGACATTTTTAAAAATTACCATTTACCATTTCTTTAATTAAAGCTCTTGACCTGTATTAGCATTTTTTCATGCATTGCTCTGCTGCCACATGATTGGCTGATTGGATATATTGCATGAATGTGCAAGTGTATACTGTAGGTGTTGTTTATAAATTGGTCATTTAGTGTATATGCTTTATTATTTATTGATTTATTTATCATTACTTATCAGTGGACCTTACTGTAATATGGATTTAATGGATATTAATTAGTCAATAAGTTAATACACGCATATGATTGATCAGGTTCTTTATCGTCTCATATTGCAGGAAATGCTGAAGGACGAGGTCCGAACACTGACCTACAGGAACTCCATGTACCACAACAAACATGTCTTCAAAGACAAGATCGTGCTCGATGTAGGGAGTGGTACTGGCATCCTGTCCATGTTTGCTGCCAAGGCCGGAGCCAAGCATGTGTACGGGGTAAGAAGGCTGGATCTCTACAAATCTGCAGGGTGCTGCTACGTTGGAGCTTGATTACAAAAATAGCATCATGGATGGCTGCTCTTCTCTGGAGAACAAGCAGATTATTACCTCCGCTACTGTACAGGCATTCTCACACTTCATTGGCAGACTCAAATGTACCTGACACTTCCAGCTTTTATTACAGAGTGTCAGCAGAGCCGGCTTTCCTCTGGGTCTGTGCCATGGATGAGCCGTAACTGAGTTCATCTGAATCTGAACCTTTCTGTTCTGAAGTGGTAACTCTGGGGTAATCAGAATTTCCCTGAAGGGCCTCATAATGCCAAAGATTAAAGTGTATAGGGCCATCACATGTAGGCGTTCACTGACACAAATGCCTGCACTGCATTCCTAAATTGAAGAATGAACCAGTGGGCTCCCTCAGACTTGCAATATTAATGTCCAAAACATTAAAGAAACGAGTCTGTACACCACAGTAATCTGCATCCGCCGTTTCCAATCTGCATCACACCCCGCGAGAACACGGTGTACTGCTAGAGCTTTATCCTATATTACTTCAAAAACATCTGCATCAGCATTTTGTGAAATGCAGAACCTAAAACTGAGACATAGAGACAGTGGGAAAGAGTTATAAGAACTTTTAACAGGTTTTCGTGCCCAATCGCACAGAAATCAAAGGGAGTAGCACATTGTCATGATTAAATCCGTGAGTTAGTATGCTTGCCTCTGATAACGTGTCAAACACCACTCTCCTTTAGTGCAGGGTAATGTGCTGGGTGAGATAGACTTATTGCGGCGCAGCTGTCATCTATAGTTCGGCTCTCTCTTTTCCGTGTTATATATTTTTCTCTGAGAGAGCAAGCGAGACAGTCACTCATGTGATCTGTCTATGCATGGGAAATGCAAAGTAGATGGGGATGGCTGCTGCAGCCTCTAACGAAGGGTACATAACGCAGAGGAAGAAATCTGACAGCCTAAATCTAAAATTCTCCCTACTCTCCATCCAACCATCTTTTCCTTGAGAACAGTGTGCTGATAATAGCCAAGATGCAGTGTTCTCATTAATGCCCTTCCTCCCACAATGTACCTCAGTCCTTTTAGTGTGGAGTCAGTCTCTGTTAAATCCTAAGGAGAGTTTTCATGGCCTACTCTAATGAGCACAAAGGAGCTTGCATTGGGTGGTGAATAGCAGGTAAAGAGAGGACACATAACCTTGTGTGCTTGTGTGTTTAAAGCAGCTCTGGTATACAGTAGCTAGACTACCTGGCTGTGTTTGTCTCACTGGCCTTTTCTAACTGTGAAAGAGAGTGTAAAATAAAAGGAACAAAAGAAGAAAGAAGGTGGTGTGGTGGTGCATCAGGTAGTATTCCTGCCTTACAGCCTCTGATTTAAAACTGTGGCGTAAACTGATTCACTCTGCATTAAGCCACAGAACTGAAGACCCAGACTCAGCCAGGATATGGCACTCTTGGAGCAGAGAGGATTAAGGGCCTTGCTCAAGGGCTCAACTGTGGCAGCTTGGTGGTGCTGGGTCTTGAACTGATAAGTAACCCAGTAACCCACAGCCTTAACCGTTTGAGCCACCACTACCGTTAAGCACTGACACTGACACTAATCACTGAGCACCAACATGATTGATTATCTCATGACCAATTCCAAATAACTTGTTTAGTGTTGACATGGAAGACTTTGAGCAGTCACTCCCGGAGCACCGACACTGTAAACTCTTAAACAAGGGGTGGAACGCACCCACTAAAATAACCAAATTCAACACTACACACTAAACTACTATAAATAAGATGCTTTAATAGATATTAATCTTCAGATGGAAAGTTGTAAAGTTCATACCCATGTTCATAGCTTTATCCAACATAGGAAACACACAGGTGTCTACAGTGCCTGGGAATTAGAATTACTTGATCTGGGTTTGTTTATCAGTTGATCAGTTGATCAGGTCTAGGCTCAGCAACGTTATGTGGCAATAAAATGAAGTCAGCTGATAACTAGAATGTACTGAATGACCAGGTTATTACATCTATGGAGTTTTTAGACTTAGTTATAGGACTTAGATTGGATAAGTGTTGCTCTGGAAGGATTTGGGGCAAATCCTGAGATGTTGTAGGTACTTCAAAGCTAAATGATGTAGAACACTTGTGACAGAACAGCATGAGTTTGACATGATTTGTAACATCGCACAAGTGATTACATCATAATCGTAAATACACTGTACCTTTCCCTTTCATATGTAATGCATAGCCAATTTGTAACTCATTTAAGGCAAGTAACATAACACATTTGAGTGACAACAAACTGTTTAGAAATTCAAAATTGGTTCCATGGGCATGTGACCATCAGAACTGGACCATGAAGCAATAGAAGAAGGTTGCCTGGTCTAATGAATCAGGTTTTCTTTTCCATCATATGGATATCCAGGTGCATGACTTTGCTTACACGGGGAACAGATGGCGCCAGGATACACTAATGGAAGAAGGCAAGCTTGTGGAAATAGTGTGATGCTCTGGGAATCTCTAGTACTGATGAGAATCTCTGGGTCTTTGACACGTCCCGACTACCTAAACATTGTTGCAGACTAAGTACGTCCCTTCATGGCAACAATACTGTATACACTATATACAGTATATATACTACTATTCGGTTCTTCTTTCAATAGGATAATGCATTCTGCCACACTCACACAAAAATTGACCAAGAGTGGTTTGAGGAACAGTACACAGAGCTCAATGTTTTGACCATAGACTGCATGCCTTCAAGGATGCTAAGTGTTTTGCCACCATACAGGGGACATACACACTATTAGGCTGGTATGGTGTTACTGAGTAAAGGTACAAAACATGTATCCTGAAATATACCACCAAGTAACAAGGAAACATACAGTTTAATTGTACAATTTAGATTGTGTATTAGCACCAATGCCTAAGCATGTTGTAATATTTGGATCTACTGTATGTTGAATTCTGGATCTACAGTAAGTGGAGTAGTTGTTTCTTCATGTATAAAACTACAGTAAGTAGTTCTCTATGTTGATCTGGATCTCTTGATAAATACCATAAATCTAAAAGCAAACGATGCTCTGTTTGTGCTGTTTTTGTCATTTCAGATTGAATGCTCCAGTATATCAGAGTACTCTGAGAAAATCATCAAAGCCAATCACCTGGACAGTAGTAAGGGCTCAGTGAATACTTACAGCATATCAGCATACTGAACATACTGTATACATATATGTATATATACATACTTGTGTATATGTATCAGGGCTTGACATTAACTTTTTTGCTCACTGGCCAATGTGGCTAGTGGATTTCCGGAGTCACTAGCCATTCA